>JASVEL010004260.1:0-165130 GCA_032618575.1 Nicotiana noctiflora | reverse complement strand
TAGCTATTATTATAAGCAAACTCCGCAAGAGGCAAGTAATCAGCCCATGAACCACCAAAATCAATGACACAAGCACGCAACATGTCCTCCAATATCTGAATAGTACGCTCAGACTGCCCATCTGTCTGTGGATGAAATGCTGTGCTCAGCTCTACCTGTGAACCCAACTCTCGCTGAAAAGTCCTCCAGAACTGAGAAGTGAACTGGGTACCTCTGTCCGATATAATAGAAATGGGAACTCCATGCAATCTCACTATCTCACGGATGAATATCTCTGCCAACCGCTCCGAGGAATAAGTAGTACACATTGTGACACCACAATATGGATGGGACCGTATTTTGTATGCTTTACACTTCCTCGCTGTCCGAGGGAGTCCACTAACAAAGTCCATAGTAATCCTTTCCCACTTCCACTCAGGAATATCAATACGCTGGAATACCCCACCAGGTCTCGGATGCTCATACTTGACCTGCTGACAGTTTAAACACCGAGCCACATGGCTTACAATATCTTTCTTCATCTTTCTCCACCAGTAATGCTGCTTCAAATCCTGGTACATCTTCGCAGCTCCTGGATGAATAGATTACCGCGAGCTATGGGCCTTTTCCAACTCACGAAGGCCATCAACATTGGGCACGCATATCCGGCCCTGCATCCACAATACACCATCACTATCAATAGTGACATCTCTGGCATCATCATGCTGAACTCTGTCCTTAAGGACAAGTAAGTATGGATCATCATACTGGTGCTCTCGGATACGATCATATAAGGAAGAACGAGCCACTACACAAGCCATCACCCGACTGGGCTCAGAAATATCCAGCCTCACCATCTGATTAGCTAACGCCTGAACATCAACTGCTAGGGGTCTCTCCCCAACTGGAATATACGCCAAACTGCCCATACTAATAGCCTTCCGGCTCAATGCATCAGCCACTACATTGGCTTTCCCAGGATGGTTCAAGATAGTAATATCATAGTCTTTAAGAAATTCAAGCCATCTCCGCTGCCTCAAATTTAGATCTTTCTGCTTAAACAAATGCTGAAGGCTGCGGTGGTCTGTATACACATCACAAGATACACCATATAGGTAATGCCTCCAAATCTTCAAGGCATGAACAATAGCAGCTAACTCCAAATCATGAACGGGGTAGTTCTTCTCGTGGGGCTTTAGCTGACGAGAAGCATATGCAATAACTCTACCCTCCTGCATCAACACACAACCGAGTCCAACTCTAGAAGCATCATAATACACCGTATATGACCCTGAGGCTGATGGTAACACAAGTACTGGAGCGGTGGTCAAAGCCTCCCTGAGCTTCTGGAAGCTCTCGTCACATTCATCAGACCATACAAATGGAGCATTCTTCTGTGTCAACTTAGTCAACGGTGAAGCAATAGACGAGAAACCCTGAACAAACCGGCGATAATAGCCTACCAAGCCGAGAAAACTCTGAATCTCTGTAGCTGAGGAAGGTCTGGGCCAATTCTGCACTGCCTCAACCTTCTGTGGATCAACCCGAATACCATCACTGGACACTACATGTCCCAGAAAAGTCACAGTATCAAGCCAGAACTCACACTTAGTGAATTTTGCATAAAGCTTCTCTTCACTCAACCTCTGCAATACCACTCTCAAGTGTTGTGCATGCTCCTCCTGACTACGTGAATATACCAGAATATCATCAATAAACACAATCACAAAAGAATCAAGGTACGGCCGAAATACACTATTCATCAAGTGTATGAATGCAGCTGGGGCATTAGTCAGCCCGAAAGACGTCACCAGGAACTCGTAGTGCCCATATCGCGTCCTGAACGCTGTCTTCATAATATCTGAGTCCCTGATCTTCAACTGATGATAGCCCGATCGAAGATCATTCTTAGAAAATACACTAGCTCCCTGGAGCTGATCAAATAGGTCTTCAATACGAGGCAATGGGTACTTATTCTTCACAGTTACCTTGTTCAGCTGCCTGTAATCAATGCACATTCTCATTGTGCCATCTTTCTTCTTCACGAACAACACCGGTGCACCCCAAGGTGACACACTCGAATGAATGAAACCGTTATCTAAGAGTTCCTGAAGTTGTTCCTTCAATTCTTTTAACTCCGCTGGTGCCATGTGATACGGAGGAATAGAAATAGGCTGAGTGCCCGGCACCAAGTCAATACCAAAATCAATATCTCTATCAGGCGGCATGCCTGGCAGGTCTGCTGGAAATACATCCGGAAACTCCCTCACAATGGGGACCGAATCAAGACCGGGTGTCTCGGCCTCAACATTTCTAATGAAGGCCAAATAAGATAAACAACCCTTGCCAATCATTCGTTGGGCCTTTATATAAGAAATCATCCTGTCGGACATATAATCAGTCAAGCCACGCCACTCAATCCTCGGATTACCTGGAATAGCTAGAGTGACTGTCTTGGCATGACAGTCCAGAATCGCATGGTAAGGAGATAGCCAATCCATGCCTAGAATCACATCAAAATCTACCATGCCCAGTAGTAATAAATCAACTCGGGTCTCCGGACCCCCAATAGTAATAAGACAGGATCGATATACCTGATCCACAACAACACTATCCCCCACTGGGGTAGACACATGTACGGGCAAAGCAAGAATACCACGGGTCATACCCAAATAATGTGTAAAATAAGTAGAGACATAAGAATAGGTGGATCCGGGATCAAATAAGACAGACGCATCCCTGTGGCAGACTGAGATAATACCTGAAATGACCACATCTCAAGCACTAGCATCCTTCCTATCCGGAAGAGCATAGAAACGAGCCTGGCCTCCACTAGTACGATCCTCGCCCCTAGGGCGACCTCTGAATACCTGGCCACCAGTCCTAGCTGACTGTGCTGGCGCTGAAGAAACAGGAGTAGAAGACGAGGGCTGATCCCTCTGCTGAGACCGCTTACGAAGCAATTGAGGACACTCTCTCCTGATATGGCCCAAATCACCGCACTCAAAACAACGGCCTGAAGATGGAAGAAGGGGCTGCTGAGGACCCCTCGCTACAGATGAAGCCCTATGCTGAGGAAACAGGAGCAGAGCTCTGAGCTGGAAGAGCACTCAGTGCAGGCTGACTCTGCTGACGGCTCTGCTGACCCTGATAACCCTGATGCCCCTGACGACCACGATCTGATGAAACCCCACTGGACTCTGCACGTCCAGACTGATGAGATCTGAAAGAACGACCTATGCTATCTTGAGATTGGCCCCTAGACGGAGCACCACTGTAACTGCCAGTACCACGAGGCCTCTTAGCCTCTCTCTCCTCCCGCTCTCTGCGGCGATATGTCTCAATGTGACGGGTAGCATCAACCACCTCCTCAAAGGTAACTGCCGAAACTCTTTCCCTGGTCATCAATATGTGGATGGGGTAAATAAGGCCATCAATAAATCTCCGAATCCTCTCTGTCTGTAGGAACCATCCACATGGCATGACGGGCCAACTGTATGAATCTCATCTCGTACTAATTAACCGTCATCTCTCCCTGCTTCAACCACTCGAACTGACGTCGCAGCTCCTCTCTCTGAGACTGAGGCACGTACTTCTCCAAAAATACCATGGAGAACTGCTGCCAAGTGAGGGGCACTGCCCCAGCGGGCCTACGCCTCTCAAAATCCTCCCACCACTGAAATGCTGCACCTGTGAACTGAAAAGTGGTGAATGAAACACCGCTGGACTCTAGAATACCCGCGGTGCGAAGCATGCGCTGACATCTGTCAAGAAAACCCTGGGCGTCCTCGCCCTCAGCACCACTAAATGTCGGAGGCTGTAGCCTCTCAAATCTCTCCAAACGATGATGCTCATCGTCGGGCATAGCTGGAACCATATAAGCGGGAGCTGGTGCAACGGGCGCAACTGGCTGAACTGGCTCGGGTGTGTGAGCCACGGGGGTCTGATTTCCTCCCCCTGACTTGTGAAGAAGATACTGCAGCAGTAGCTGCAACTACCTGAGCCAAGCCTGTGCACACTGATAAGATCTGAGCCAAGGTCTCCTGAAGACCCGGTATCACAATGGGCACTGCCGGTGCCTGAACCCGAGTTGCCGGAGCGTTTGCTGCTGGAATCTGGTCTTGAGCCTGGGCCACTGGTGCAGGAATCTGACCCTGAGTCTGGTCAGCTGGTGGGTCAGCAGGTGCTGGTATTGCTGCCCTACCTCTACCACGACCACGGCCTCTGGGTGCCAATGGTGGTCGTCCGCCACGTCCGCTAGCACGTGTTCTCGCCATCTGCGAGAGAATAGAATATGGAAAAATTTAATTTCATGATAACATAAATCGCACGATATGAATCCAAGAAAATGAGGTTTTTCCTAAAGTTTCTGTAGCCCTCCGAGGATAGATACGGACGTCTACGTACCGATCCGCGAAAGCCTACTAAACCGGCTCGTGACTCGCGAGTCCTAGTAACCTAGGCTCTTATACCAACTTGTCACGACCCAAATCCGGTCGTGATGATGCCCAACAATCAAGCTAGGCCAGCCAGACCAACAATTTTGGATTTACATCGAATACCAGTCCTAAATGGACAACCCAAGAAGAATATATGAGTTTAAGAACTCCAATAATAATAATAATAATAAAAATACTGACACTCCCAAAGATCTGGAATCACAAGTCTAGAGCCTCTAAACAAAATCGAACAAAAGTAGAGAATACTGTATAAAAGTTCTCAAATATGAACATAAAGTAACAACTGAAAAGTGAGGAGAAGCTAGGTTCTGCGAACGTCGGCACCTACCTCAGCAACTCGATATGACTCTGTGAAAGCTGGAACGCTCGTCTACTTCTCCTGAGTACCTGAGTCTGCACACAAAAGGGTGCAGGGAGTAGGGGTGAGTACTAAGTACTCGGTGAGTAATAAATATATACAAGTAGCTGAAAATAAGAAATCCACAGAATACCACATAATGAAGCTAAACTACAGTTCGAATCTCCTACGAACTAGCATCAACAATACAATTCAGCTACCACAGAGTAATTCAACAAATAAAGATGCAATGCAATGCACATAACTGCTACGGCGTGTAGCTCGATCCAATTTAACATCGACGACGCTCACTGGGGTTGTGTACAGACTCCGGAGGGGCTCCTACAGCCCAAGCGCAATACTACTGCGGCGTGCAGCCCGATCCTCATATCAACTACTGCGGCGCGCAGCCCGATTCATCCTCAGTCCACAAAAATCAGATAAGTCACAAAACAGTTCATTTATCTTAATTCCAGTTTTTAGATCATAATTTATGAAAAATACTTTAGCTTTATTAAATTTGCAAAAGTTGGTGACTTAGCATATAATTAATGTGATTACAATTTCTAGGACTGAGATCAGTGATTTAAGCAAATATAGCTATCACATAAATATTGTCCTCTAAGGACGCTACAGGTCGGCACAAGGCCCCAAACAAGGCTTACAGCCCACAAATATATCAAATACAGTGTATTTCCAACACTAATAACATATTATTCATTTCCGGGATGGACCAAGTCTCAATCCCTAGTCACAATCAATCCCGCACCTGCCACGGTGTGCGAGCCACGCCCTACTAGCGTCACAATGTGCTAAGCCGGGGTTTCGAACCCTCGGGCTACCATATACACAAACTACTCACCTCTAGCCGGTCGTAGACTCGTCCGCGATGCCTTTTCCTTTGAATTTAGCTCCCTCGTGCGTAGAATCTAGTCGAATCACAATAATTATATCAAATACGGGTCAAAGAATCATAACCCATTTCAATTTACATGAAATTCGCATAAATACACTAAGTTGGTAAAACTCGACCCCGGGCCCACTGCTCGGAAAATTCCAAAATTAGCACCAATGCGATCCTCATCTCGCCACGAGTCCGTACATATAAAATTTATCAAAATCGGAGTTCAAATGGCCTCCCAAAACTCAAAATCCTGTTTTCAATATCTAGGCCACATTTCTTCAAGATTTCTACCCAACTTCATGAAGATTGGTGTTAATTCTACCAAAAAATGATGTTTTTGAGTCAAGAATCTTACCTCCGATGAATACCCGACGATTTCTCAGTGATTTCCTCGAGTTTTCTTCTCTCTAGGGCTCAAAATTGTGTTTTGGGTGAATGAACCCGTAACCCCTCTGTTCTGTGATTTAATTCACTGCCAGAGCAATTTGCTCTACGCGTTCGCATGAGTTTCCACGCGTTCGCAATGAACAGCTCCCTTTTACTCTTCACGAATGCGATGACTCCCACGCGTTCGCCATGCTCGACCCTGACTTACCCTACGCGAACGCGGACACCACCACGCGTTCGCGATGACCAAAATTCCCAGCCGCCCAAAATCCTTCTATGCGTTCGCGACTGCCAGTCACGCGAACGCGATGCACACGACCCCTGGCCTACGCGAATGCGACACCCTGACTGCGAACGCGATGCATTGATTCGCCTGGCCTTCGCGAACGCGACCCATGCCATGCGAACGCGAAGGTCTAAATGACTGGGCAGAAACCTGCAGTTTTCTGCAGTTTTGCCAAGTCCCATATGCCCGGTTGATGGTCCGATATCATCCCGAGGCCTCCGGGAACCCAACGAAAACCACCAACATACTCCAAAACATGATACGGACTTGTTCCAATCACAAAAACACCATCCTAAACATCAAAATCACCATTTACACACGAATTCAAGCCTAAGTTTCTTCAAAACATTCAAAACTAACATTCAATCCAAAACCCGATCAAACGATGTCCGAATGACCTGAAAATTTGCAGACATATCCAAAATCACCTAACGAAGCTACAGAAATTGTCGGAATTCCATTCCGACCCCCGGATCAAAATATCACCTACCATCCGGTTTTCGCCAAAATTCAACATTCGCCAATTCAAGCCTAAAACTACACTGGACCTCCGAATTCAATTTCGATTGCTCTCCTAAGTCATAAATGATCCCCCGAAACTAGTCGGATCATCGGAATCCGGTTCCGAGTACTCTAACTCAATAGTTAACTCTAGGTTGACTTCCTACATTCAAGCTTTCTTCAAACATACTATTTGCTTCATTTTCAATCCAAATCACTCCTAACTCACCCGATATACTCTAATATTGATATAAAAGCATAAGATATGTAAATGCAAGGTAACGGGGTGGAAATTCCCGTAACGACGGGTCGGGTCGTTACAATGGCCCAGATGTGTATTTTTTTGTATTTTTCATGTATTTTTATCATTTTTATGTATTTTCTTGTTGTATTTTATCCTATATTTTTATATTCTCTTTCAATTACTCAAATTCTTTTAAATTCCTATTTTCTCCAATGTTTCTGATATTTTTTGCCATTTTTTGCTATTTTTCTTATTTTCCGGTATATATATGTATTTTTGTTAATTTTCTTTTAAAATTCTTTTATTTGTGATATTTATACTCAACCTATTTTTTGTAATTTCTAATTTTTATATTAGTTGTTCACTCACACAAATGCACTTTATTTCAAACAAACAAGTAATTGCACACAAAAATATTATTTATTTAATTTTGGAATTTTATTGCTTAGGGCAAAAATCACGTGCTCACAAATGCAATGCATGAATATGACCGCTACGACGCGTAGCCCGATCCATTTAGGTACCCGTGCTCACTTTGGGGGTTCAGACTCCGGAGAGGCTCCTACAGCCCAAGCACAATATTATGATATGCTGCGGCGTGCAGCCCGATCCACTACCAGTCAACTATAATGCAATGCAAGCCTCACATGCACAGAAATAGTATTTAAAATCTCTTTTATCATTTTCAATAGAAAATAGTGTTTCAGAAATTCCAGATTTTGGAAAACCATTTTAGACAATAATAGCTCAGGACTGGTATCAGAATAACATGTCAATATCATAAAAAACAATAGCAACGATCCTCTTGGGATCCCAATAACCGGCTCATAGCCCAAAGATATCCACAACTATCCAAGTATGAGGTTTACCGGCTCAATAATAGCCAACAACATAGTATAGTATTATCAGGTCGGACTAAGCCATAGTCCCAAATCACATTCGACCCCGCACTCACAGGAGAGTATGTGTCTCGCCTAAATACAGCATCACATAGTGATATACCGGGGTTTCGAACCCGCTGGTCATCACCCACACCCATTACTCACCTCAACTCGACTCGAAGACTAGTCTGCCATGCCCTTACCACAAGAATGGGCCTCCACGGGTGCAGAATCATATCAAAATCAATAGAAATGCATCAAAATAGGCTAAAGGGACATCACCCAATCGAAACAACTCGAATTACACCAAAACCACAAAGTTGCCAAAACCCGACTTTCGGTACACTTCTAAAAAAATTACAAAAATTATATTTTCAGAATCCTTATCTCAACACGAGTCCATACATATAACGTTTATCAAAATCGGACTCCGTTTGCCCATTCAAATCAATGGTTTTCAATAACCCAGGCTTAGAGCAAAAATCTCCATTAATACACCTCTAATTCTTCCAATTTCAGGTATAACTCCATAATTTAGCAAGATAATAACATAAATTAAGTCCATGAATGATTAGCTGAAGAATACCTTTGATTTCCTCTTAAAATCGCCTCAAATCGCCTCTTGGTTTAAGCCTTAGCGTGATATAACATTCTGAAAATTTTTAACCTTCTGTTTCTTTATCACTGTTACGATTTCCGCTTCTGCGGTACTGGACTTGCAAAATCGAGTCCACTTCTGCAACAATTTTGGTGCTTCTGCGAGAACTCACTTAACTACCCCTTTCGCTTCTGCGGTCCAGGTCTCACACCTGCGATACCGCTTAAGCAAAGATTACTTCGCTTCTGCGAAGGTCACACAGTTGCCCACTTTCGCTTCTGCGTCCATAGGCTCGCTGAAGCGAGCCTGCTCCTGTGATATGGCTTCCGCTTATGCAATTTTATCCGGACAGGCCGAAAGTCGCTTCTACTGAATAGTCTTCGCCTCTGCGGATCCACTTCTGGGGCTCATCATCCACAGAAGCGGAATCCCTGCTGCATTTCATGACAGCAATTCCATAACACCAAAACTCTTCCGTTTGACCTCCCGAAATCATCCTGAGGCCCCCGGGACCTAACCAAAAATACAATCCACTCTAAATCATCACACGAACTTGTTCCAATCATGAAAACACACCCTCAAACACACGAATCATCAAATTAAGGCCGGTTCAAGCCTAAGATTCAACTAAAACTTCCGAAATCTATATTCTATCAAAAACCTGACCAAACGATGTTCGAATGACCTGAATATTTGCAGACATGTCCAAAATACGAAGCAACTGCAACTATCGGAATTCCATTCCAACTCCCGGATCAAAATCGCACCTATCGATCGGATTCCGCCAAAATTCCAACTTAGCTAATTCAATCCTTTTTGTACACCGGACCTCCAAATTCAATTCTGATCGCTCCCTTAAGTCACAAATCACCTCCCGAAACTAAATAAATCATCAGAATTCAATTTCGATCCCTCTAACCACATAGTCAACTCCAGGTTGACTTTTTATAAATAAGCTTCATTTCAAAAGGCTATATGTCTCATTTTCAACCAGAATCACTCTTAACTCACCCGATAGATTCTAACACGTATATAGAAACATGAAACATATAAATGAAGGGGTAACAGGGTGGTAATTCTTGTGACGACGGGCTGGGTCGTCACATTGCTTAAATATGAATGAAATTTGTACTTCAACTTGAGCATTTTTTTGTAGTTTAGCTTTCATATTTCCAATTGAACAAAAAACAGTAATTCACTATGAATGGTTCAGTTATATGTTTTTCTAAATATTGTTTCGATTCTGTAGCAAATTGTTCTGTTAGCCATTGGTTTTGATCGTATGGTCTAACAATTGAACTGATTTAGACTATTAGGCCAGGACAGTCTAACGTGCAGTCCAGAACTCAGGCCCAAGTCTGATTTAATTAATCCAGTAACAATAGGCCGGGATACCGTACTAGGCCTTAATCCGGCCCAAAACAGATATGTCCTAAATTTATATGAATCTAGGGCCCATATCATTTATAAGCCATCACCTATATTTGACATCTGATTAAAATGAGCTAATGAATAATAAGAATTGGGCTTTCATCATGAGCCTGATCCGTTGGAGTTAATGTTCACTAATTTTTCTTAAGTTCAAACATTTTAAATAAGGCATAGCTTCAGATTTATTCCCCTCTTATTTCTAGAGACAAAATAAGTAGAAAATGTAGTCCATCTTAGGCTTGGCCTTAATAAAAGAATGAGATGAGCCCCGCCGCATTAAAAACATAATTATGGGGCCCTCTAATAAATTTCTATAAAATCGTAGATTCGGAATGACCGTTTAGCGAATTTCACGGTATTTCTCAAAGTCAACAAGACGTAGATACTTTAGGCGCGATTTATAATACACTTTCTCAAGTAAAGGTGCACATTTATGTGACCCAAATCTAAATCTCAATGAAGTCGAAATGTATTAAAATCCACAGGTGTACTGGTACGGTGTGACCCAAAATGCATTTTCGCGACGTTGCAATTCTTTTAAAAATGATAAAGCGGAATATTAATAAATGCACATAAAAATAAAACATATAAAGAAATCAGATAAAAAAATACAACAGTTGAGCGACCGTGCTAGAACCACAGAAATTCGGGAGTGCCTAACACCTTCTCCCGTATTAACAGGATTCCTTATCCGGATTTCTAGTTCGCAGACTGTAACTGAGTCAAATTTTCCTAAACTCGGGATTAAATCGGTGACTTGGGACACCATTATTTTCCCAAGTGGCGACTCTAAAAGTTAAAATAAATTAATCCCGTCCCGACTGTCCTTAAATGGAAAAAACTCCTTACTCTTATTATATCCCTTCCCGGGATGTAAAAAAATAGCGGTAAAAAAAGGGAGGTGTGATAGAGTTCGACAGTCATAGCACTCATGATCGTTAGAGAATACATAAACAAATTTATAGAAAACGTAGCGGGAAGGATTCCGACAATTGGGAAAATCATAACTCTAGACCTCCTTAATCTTGACTCCAATCATTATCCTTGTTAATTGATAGTATTATGGCTTTCTAAATTTGTTAGTTAATTAGATAAAAATAAATATTGTAATCTTTATAATTAGAAAATTATTTGAACTTGTGTTTCTTAGCGATATTAAACAATTATAGCTAAGCCGTTGTTTTCTACGGGATTCGACTCCGGACTTGTAAATCGAATTATATTTGCAGTGACCGCTTATCCTTTTTAAAGACTAGAGTCGAGCGTAATCAATTACTGAAGCTGCTGAATGCACATACTGGTATGAAGAGGATGAATCATTAAATCATCTATTTCCTACCTGTGTGACTGCAAAAAATTATTGGAATGCTTTGGGTATGGGTAGTTATATAAATAGCCTACTTATTTTTTATACACCTCACGAGTGGCTACTTCTGCAAAGACGATAAATTTCCTTACAATTTAAATAGGCGCACTTATTTACCATCAAGTTTACGGAATATTTGGACTACCAGAAATAAAAACGTTTATGAGGGCAGGCATGATTCGATCAATAAAAAATTTACTACTCAATAAGCAGCAAAATTTTGTTACCTAGTTGCCTCGTCACATAAAATACATAAATGGATACCTCTAAAACCTAATGTATATAAATTAAACGCTGATGAGACACAATCACCAGTCTCGAATAGAAATAGCATTGGAGGAATAATTAAGGACCATAAGGGAAATTGGATTCTGCGCTTCTCAGGTAAAATACTTTCTCAGCCACCTACTGCTATTGAAATATTTGCTCTATTACAGGGACTTACATTTGCAGTACAACACAATCTAACACCACTTCAAGTGGAATCGACGCTAAAGAGGTACTCAGGCTACTACAGGATAATAATACATGCTAATCTTCTGAATGATTGCAGGCACCTGCTGAGGCAGCTAAATGATCCAGTAGTAAGCCATACAGACATAGAACATAATAGATTAGCGGATGAACGAGCGACATTAGAAAACTTTTTGGAAGAAATCTCTACTATGCAGATTTTTGATAAACCACCACTTTTTATTATCAGAATATAGGATGAAGATAAGCGTGGTATCTCTACTACACTCTTACTGCCACTTACTGCATGTGACTTGCCGGATCGACCTACAGTGCATGCTAATGGAAGCTCTATCGGAAGCCCAAATATTTTGGAATGTTGTAATGATAACTCACTTGTTATAACTTATAACTATAAACAATATAGCTAGTACTAGTAATGAGTTACCTTGTATAGTGCTACCCGAGCACAAATACCTCTCCACAGGGGCGGAGCCACAATATTAGCTGCGGGTTCGGCCGAATCCAGTAGCTTTTGTTCAAACCATGTATTTATATTAAGAATTCCAATAAATATGTATAAATCATTAATTTAGAATCAATAACTTAAAATGATTATAATCTCGAACCCATAAGGTTCAAATCCTAGCTCCGCCTCTGCCTCTCCATGCATATGTTGTTTAGTAGAATATCTATCTTCACTACAAAAAAAAAACATTTTTATTTTTTATTTAATTTAAATAAGAAACAGAACTAGTATTGCTTTATCTTTCAAGATGATATATATATATATATATATATATATATATATATATATATATATATATATATATATATATATATATATATATATATGCGCGCATAAAAAACTCATCCCGAGAACTATTCTATATTAGAATCTGTCAAAAGGAGATGATAATGCGTTGATATTAGGTTAAAGTAAGTTGAATTATTTTGCAATATAATTTCTTTTGCCAATGGTAGTTTTTAGTCAATAAAAAAAGAAAAAAATTTGCTTCTTTTTCTACTTATGGGAAGAATACATCTTTCAACTTTTGAAAGTAGTTTTTGCTCCTCTTGAAAGTTATTTTTCCCCTAAAATTTTGATCAAACACATCCAATTTTAAAAATGAACACCTTTTTGAAGGAAAATCACTTTTAGACTCCTTGAAACTTGGTCAAACTACTATTAGCTTGTGCCCGTCTCAAACATATTTACCGGATAGATTCTCAACTTCAGCCCTTATAATGTTTTAACATCTAATAATTATAATTTTTCATGAATGAGATAGAGGTAGCCATCAACATCTCGAAAGTCATATATGAATCGCGAAGGAGGGTGGCTAGGAAGTATCTAAATTGGTCAAAAGATCTCAATTACTATAGGGACAAAGCAGCATCTTTGTATTATGTTATCATTACAGAATACTTCCATCCTTTACATAAACTTAGAGTTTGTTCTAGGTTTATTTCAAATGTAATTTGTATATTCCATTGGCTATCATTGTTTGATAAACAATAGGATCAACATCATAGTTTCATCTCATCAAAGTGGTCAAATACCATTTGGTTACCATATTTGGTTAACCAAAAAGTATTTTTATCTTATGTGTGGAGGTAAGGTTTATGTCCCCCTCCAATGTGTTGTAATTATATTTCGTATTTATGAAAAAAAAAAAATATTGTTGTTAAAAAAAAAAAAAAAAAAAGGAGGGTGGCTACTAGTGGAGGAAAGGCGGAGGGTAGCTGAGGCGATTTTAGGTCGCCCTAAAATCCAAATTGGGGCAGAGAATTTGAGAGTGTCTACAGGGGGGTGTAAAAATGTGATCTTCACACTTAAGAGGCTTTACGCGAAAAAACATCGCTTCAAATGAAAACTGTGTCGTTACAGCGGCTCAAAGACTAACCTGAGTGGACGGGGTAAAACCATTAGTTTGGGCTAGGGTAGCCATTGGATAGTGAAAATAACACGAGCCAGCTAATTTTTTGATCGGTAATTAAAAATTAGCCAGTATTTGTAAAGTTATTTAAAATTAGTTACTATTATGCTATAATATATAAAGTTCCAGCATAATATACTAGAGATTTGAGCACATGCGTATAAATTTCCAGCATATTATGCTGGACCAATATATTATGCTGGAACTCCAGTTTATTATGCTAGAACTCCAATATATTATGCTGAAATATTTTTCGAATTTTGAACATTATTTTCGTTCAATTTACCGTTACATAACAATTAGCTAAATTTTAATTATTTTAAAATTGTGACTATTTTTCAACTACCACTTGTAAATATTGCTATTTTTGAATTTCACCCCATTGTGCATGGTGGTCGGCAGATGATTTGGACTCTTCTTCCGATTTTAAAGAGCAAATTACGTTATATATCTATTCTATCCAAAATAATTACCGCATTTACCTATTCTAAAAATAATTACAATATATACATATGCAACCAAAAGTAATTCCCCGTTAATCCTTCTTCCTGTTTGTTTCTTGTTAAAGCTAATTTTTCTCCTCCTTTTTGCTTTCTTCTCTTATCATTTTCTCAGCTCCTTCTCTTTCTTTCCTTTTTCCAATATCCTTACAATTTTTCATTAGATATATGATCTATCTACCTCTTGTGATTATCCGACCCGTCGTCTCATGAGTTACCCATCCGTCGTCGTCGACCCAGCAGAGTCGCCATGCTATTATACCCCATTTTAACACGGGTCAAACTAGAGTATAACATATTGGTAATTCTGCGGGTTAATTTAATTAAAGAGAGTCGCCACCTAATTATTTTAACGGTGAATTAGGACACCAAATTTAGCTAAGTAGTGTTTAAAATTAACTCTGTTATTTTGGTTTGCTCAACCTTAAAAATTCTAGGTAAGGGTTCTAATTAATCCTATAGGGAAGGTTGTTAAAGCACCCTATATGATCCGCTAATTATGGTTAACTGACCAAACTTAGGTTAATTCACTAGTTAAGATGATAACTATTAAAAGTCTTTAAAAGTTAAAGGTTTAAGAAAAACTGATTGTGATAAATCAAGATAATACGTTGAAGACCGTATTTCAAGTTCTAAAAGCAAAGCAAAATAACTTTGTTAAAACTTTTCAAAACGTAAGAAAGAATAGTTAAGTTAACCAATTCACACTTGTAGGAAATTTTTTTACATAAAAGAAAGATTTCACAACTTTCTCATAAGTATTAAAGACTTAAAGACTTTAGGTTGATCTATTTTAGGGCCAAATGTGCTCAACTCTATTTGAAACAAACATAATTTCATACTAGATTGTAGTTAAAACCTTTAAAGAAAAGACAGTATGTAATTTCAAAATATTATTCAGGGTGCGCGTACGTTTGCTGGAGGAATCCGTTTTTGATTTACTAGTTTTAGACCTTCGACTGAGACAAAAATTATGTTTAATAAAATAAAGGTTTTAACATGCAACTTCAAAATGGATATTGACTTGATCAAATAAGCCAATCAACACGCAAACGTCAGATAACATAAGGGCAAAGAAAACGAATAACAAAATGAATAAAGGTGCCATAGGCATCATCCAAGCGTCTCGCTTGTTTTCTTGCTATCCAATGCATCAATATAAGAGTAGAGGATGTGGTGATGCCGTGCTCGGGTATGGGAGAGTCTTGCATTAAGACGCCAATTTTGCTCCAAGTATGCAAAGAGAAAGAGAAATAAGGAATTAGATGTGAAGATTTAACTCTAAACCGTATAAATAAAACACATAAGATAAAATTGACTTCTCGATTCTATAACGTCCATAAACTAGCAACAGTTTGCTACGTACAACAATTTTGATGTGAAGCAATATTCAACCATATGAACCAGTCAAGCAAACAACACGAGTTTCCTATTTCTTTAAGGTTATCTAAAACTAATAAATGTAAAGTACTTTTACTTAGTAGTAGAGTCAGAATATGTGACACATACTAGAATTTCATATAAAAGCTCATGCTTGTTTCAATAAAGTATTTGAAGTCCGACAAGCGTGATGAAGGAAATAAACTTAACAATAAGTGGCTTCAAATGAGTTTTACAGTCACGATTTATAGACCTAAAAAAAATTAAGTTTCCTACTTTATACAGCCCATAGTGAGTAAGGACAATAGCTAATTTAAGTGTCGCAATGATTAGTGAGTCCTATTATCAGGATACATGATTCATGGAATATAGAGATTTTAACATAATATTAAAATAAATTCATAGTGCTAAATTAATATCTTTTAATGTAAAAAAGAAAAAAAAAAGTTAGACTCCTTATAGGCACGTTCTTCTTGAGGTTCTGGAAGAAAATTAAAAGCCATATACCAAATACATACTTTGCAAAAAATGATACTCAGCTTAACATGAAACTATATAAGTTCCATCAATACATAGCCACGACCTATCTATATTATGTTACTCGTACTAAACAAATCCTAGAAGAAGAGGTGTTAAGATATCTAGTCTAATATGTTGGACATACATACATTTTAATTAGGATCCTATCAGCAAGGTTCCTAAATGATGAAAATTATATAAAATATTTTTATCTTATAGATATAATCCAATGATTTTCTAAAGAAAACTTAAAAGTTACAACCCTTTAAAAAATATGAACTCTTCTGTTTTTTACTTAGATGGTTAATGACAATCTAAATTTATAATCATATACTCTAAATCGATTTTAGCTTCAATAAAATATCTATTTCAGACATTTAATATGATATAAAATTCATTCCTTTAAATATGTAATTAAAGATATTGATTCGTGTAGGAATGCAAGCTAATAAGAACTCTCGAGTCATGTTCTGTTGGTAGAACAATTCCTTTTTCTTTAAAATATAGGCTAAGTAACAGAACCATTCAACCAAAATATGTAGATAGTATATCTCAAATCATTCATGTGAATACTTAACAGCCTATGAGTTATTTTGCTTTAAAATCTATTCTATTTGGCCAAAGACATAATTCCACAAACAAACAAGCTATAACTTATAATTCCATACAACATAAGCTCATAACATGCTATTTGTACTTGAGCCATAATCAAAAGCCAACAGCAGCACATATTTCAAATAGAGACAAAATTTACTTCCAATAAGAAAAAGGACATAAATGGAGAGTTTTAACAGTCACTGGCCTTTTTGCGAGCAGTGAACTAGGGAATGCCGATATCGGATTCTAAACCCCGAACTTGCTGTACTCGAGTAGTCGTCACTCGAAAAATACCGAAACGAACGGAAACAAATACCTCTATTATTGCTAAACTCCGATAGAGAAAAAGATTAAAAGGGAAAGAATTGAGCCTTCTAAGAGTGTTTCTTTTAGGGATAAAATGAGTAACAACAGTAAATATTTTAGGAGTTAACAACAACGGCTAAAAATTCGAGCTTTGGGTAAAGGGGGCGTCTTCCCCAATATCTCTCACCCGAAAACAAAAGAGGGTATTTATTAATGAAAATTAGGGTTCCTTGAGATGATTTTGGGTGGGATTTGAAATTCAAAGATGGGTTCACGGGTTTGCTCTCAGTCTTTAAATTGTAACCGTTTGAGAGAGCTCAGCCTTTGAAAATACAGAGGCATATGATTTCTTGAAAAGCTTTTTGGCTTTTGGTGTTTGACCAAATCTTGTGACAAAGATGAGAGAGGTGAGCGTTGGAGAGACGCCTCTAAAGTTACCATGGTTTGCATGAAAATGGTGAAGCATTACTGACCTATGTTTGAAAAATATTTGGAGCTTTTCCAAAATGGCCATGGAGATAGAGGACTGAGGGTGGGAGGTTGCTGCTTCTCGGAAGAAACAAATGTAACCTAATTTGTCTCTAGGTTTTGGTTAAGTGAGGAAAGAAAGTAGTTGGGTTGCTGAATTAATTTTTGAGAAAATATCATTTTATACCCATTAATTCTAAACTATTTACCCTTTAATTCCCATGCCCAAACTATTTATTATTTTTACCTATGGTGACCAAACTATTTACCCGGTTAAAATGAAATAGAGGTAGGGAAACCTGATAAGTAGAACAACACCGAATATAAATTGGAGAAGAAAGCAACAGGAGAGGGTTGGTACTTAGAGCTGTAAATGAAGTTCCATTCTTCCTCTATTTTCTTCTTCTTCTCTAAACCCATTAGTTTTCCAGAGTTCACACTTGAATTCTTTTTCATTTCTATTATGGGATTTAATTCTAAAATATTTTCTCTTATTGTAATATTCTAGGGTTCATCATCAATGACAATTCACACTTGTTTCTCACTAATACCTTCTTCTTTCTCTTATTCCAAACTCATTTTTGGAGATTTATTGTGCAAAACTTTAAATCCACCATTGAAGGACCTTGAAGCTTGAAACTTATAACTTGGTTTGTTTGAGTTTTTTATTATTTTGATCTGATCCGATATGGGTTTGTTTGGAAAATTGATTGGAGGTTGTAGCTAACGTTTTAGTCAATTTGGTGGAGATTTTGTAGTATATTTTAGAAGTTTGGGTTCAAATATAGTCGAACAAGAGAAGACGACGAATTTGTATTGTATACTCAAATAGTATACAAATATACCAGTTTGGTATATAATTTATTCCAACTATATAACCTATTAGTATAGCTATATACTATATTGGTATCATATGCTAGTTGAATCATTTTTTGATTGTACTAGCTGGATTTATTAGTACAATATTTTATTTTATTTTAATAATAGTAATATAGTTCAATATCTTGAAATACTTTGTTACATTAATATGTGCTACACCATTTTTTTATTTTTCTGTTTATGTATGTGTGTTATGTAATAGTAGTATAGTCATATAGTTGCTGAAAATTAACCAGTAAAATTGTATACCATGTTGGTATAGTTATATGCCATATTGGTATCATATAATAGTTTGAACATTTTTTCTTGGTATTTTGGCTGTATTTTAAGTGAATTCTATTTTAAAATTATTTATATGAACTTGATTTGCAGTGCTGGGAATTTTTTTTTGCTGATGGATGTAGATTATATGTATTATGTAATAATTTTTATAGTTATAGGCAATTGTTGGAACGGCCCATACAACTATATACCCTGCTAGTATATGGAATGAGCAAGTTGCTTTGCGAATATTTAGCTTGCAATGTGAACATGTAGTTTTCTCATACTTTTATTGTATCCTTTAATATTTTGGTACAGTAGTATAGTCACATATAGTTGTCGCAATATTATAAAGGGATCATATACTCTGTTGGTATACATGTATACCATATTGGTATCATGTGGTACTGAAAGTCTTTTTTGCTACTTATATTTTTATTGCATTTTCCAATATTTTATTATCATTTCTATTCTAACTAGTATATATGGAGATTTAGTGGCTGTAATTATATTGTCTTGCTCCATCACTGGTTGGTCTTACTGCTAATGGTATAGTATGTATTAATATTTGTAGGGAAAAAGATCAAGGTTTGCATGACAATCACGTGAAATATAAAGAGGAAAAAGAAATAAAGAAAAAAAAATAAAAGTAAAAAATAAAGAAAGAGTCATATTTGAGTGTGAAATAAGTTATGATAAAAATAACAATAATACGATTTGGGAAAAAATAAATGAATAAAAGAGAGAAAAAAGAAGGAAGAAAAAGAAAGAAAGAAAAGGAGAATAGAAAAGAAAAAAGGAAAAAGGAAAAGAAACATAGAAATTAGAAAGAATTGGAGAATAAAGAAAAAATTCCCCACAAAAACTACTATGAGTAGGAAATGTAATTAGTTTATGGGTAGAAAAACAAAATGGGTAGACAAGGGTAAATAGTTTTGTTTTTGTGGGTAACTGTGTCAAAACCCCTTAATTTTTGGACGTTTGGGCTTCAGGTGAATTGGGCTCAAATTACAAGTCTATCATTAGTGCTTTGGGTAGATTTGTCTTGGTTATTTGGTGGCCTCCATTGGTCTTAAAAAGTAAAATCTGATATTTATTTGGGCTATTCTATTGTTATGAAGAATAAAGAAATTTTGGACTCCTAATAATCGAATTTTATGATCTTCTTCCAATCTTCGAATTAATTCTTTTGAGCTTCTCTTTGTTAAAACTTAAATTTTATATATATACGATAAAGTATTATTGAATATATGTTAATAATAAAAAATAAAAAATTAAAGTAATAATAATATTAGGTACGGTAGTATATAGATAGTAGCAATAATAATAATAATAATAATAATAATAATAATAATAATAATAATAATAATAATAATGACGTAATAATAGTGTCGTAGTAGTAATAACAACATTACAAATACTAGTAATAGTGATATCAAGTAAATAATAATAATAATAATTAGGTCTAGTTTGTGCTTAAAATGATAAAATAACGATTCTTACATTATTAGTGATATTAGAAGCTTAAAAAATAGTTTGAAAGAAAGGAGTGTCAAAATTGGATGTCAACAGCTGCCCCTCTTTGGCCGGAGACGATGAAAGAGTTTTCGGGCAAAGAATATTGACTTAGTAGCCATTTTTGTCCCGACCATCAAGGTTGGAATGGAACAAATAGGACATAAAAAATATTGCGGCCGAACTCCAGTTTCGAGTTGCCTACATATCTCGGGTTTCATGAGAATCAAGCCATATGTAGTTCAAGACTGATGGTACCCTGGATAGGAATCAACTATTGATGCAAATCTTAAAATGATGCCCAAGTGTTGAATTATAGAGACACTGGATACCATTATTGAAAGACAGATATCTGAAATAAGGTTTTGGTTTGGAATTTTGAGAGTCAAGCCGAGCGGAGTTCGAAGTAGATCCTTGACCTTTATTGGAGAGTTTGGTATTCCTCTCCAACAAACTGCCTCAGTTCACTGCTAAGATATAGTTCCACGTTATGCTATTTTTCCTGCAAAGCTTGGCATACTAGATAATTCGTTAGGAAAGAAGATTTAATGTGCCATAAAAATAATCTTATGAAAATAATATTTAGATGTCAATTCTTGAGAAATGTGAATTTATTGTGCAAGCATGTAAAAAACTAATTTTATGGTGAAAATTTACCTTATGAAAACAAATGCAAATAATGATTTATGAAAGATATGTTTTGGCAATACTTATGCAAGAGGGACAACTCAGGTCGAAATAAATTGATGTCATTTGTGGGGGAGGATTAGATTCAATATCATATTTGAGGGCGGATGGACCTGTATATCCTATTTGAGGGTGAATTGACCCGATATATCCTATTTGAGGGTGGATTGACCAGATATCCTGTTTGAGGGCGGATAGACCCTATATATCCCGTTTGAGGGTGGATAAACTCAAAATATTTAATGCATAAATATCCTGTTAAAGGTGGACAAACTAAATTAATATGCAAACATGCTTAAAATCCAATTAAAGGCGGATAAGCCTAAATATCAAAAAGGCAAGCGTGCTTATTAAAGGTAGATAAGCCTAAAATTTAATGCATAAATGTCCTGTTAAAGGCGGACAAGCCTAAATATCATATTAAAGTCAAACTGTGCCTAAAAATCCAATTAAAGGCACATAAGCCTAAATATTTTATTAAAGGCAAAATATGCCTAAACGTCCTATTAAAGGCGGACGAGCCTAAGTGTCCTATTAAAGGTGGACAAGCATAAATATTTAATTAAAAGCAAAATGTGCCTAAACGTCCAATTGAAGGCGGACGAGCCCAAGTGTTCCATTGAAGGCGAACACGCCTAAATACCATAGAGGCAAGCGTGCTTAAATATTCAATAAGGTGCATAAACCTAAATTTTAATGCATAAATCTCGTATTGAAGGCGGACAAGCCTAAATATCATATTAAATGCGAGCGTGCTTAAAAATCCAATTAAAGGCAGATAAGCCTAAATATTTAATTAAAGACAAACTTGCCTAGAAATCCAATTAAAGGCAGATAAGCCTAAATATTCTATTTAAGGCATATGAGCCTAAATATTCAATTAAAGATAAATGTGCATAAATTTCCTATTAAAGGCGGACGAGCCTAAATATTTAATTTAAAGATAAATGTGCAAAAATATCCAATTAAAGGCGGATAAGCCTAAATGTTTAATTAAAGGTAAAATGTGCCTAAACGTCCTATTAAATGCCTACGAGAATAAATGTCCCTCTAAAGGCGGACAAGCCTAAATATCATAAAGGCAAGCGTGCTCAAATATCCGATTAAGGCGGATAAGCCTAAAATTTAATGCATAAATATCCTATTAAAGGCGGACAAGACTAAATATTTAATTAAAGATAAAATGTACCTAAAATGTCCTATTAAAGGCGGACGAGCCTAAATATCCAATTGAAGGCGGATAAGCCTAAATATTTAATTAAAGATAAAATGTACCTAAAATGTCCTATTAAAATCGGACGAGCCTAAATATCCAATTGAATGCGGATAAGCCTAAATTTTAACTAAAGGCAAAATATGCCTAAACGTCCTATTAAAGGCGGACGTGTTCCATTGAAGGCGAACAAACATCTTAAATACCATAGAGGCGTGCGTGCTTAAATATTCAATAATGCGAATAAACCTAAATTTTAATGCTTAAATGTCCTATTGAAGGCGGACTAGCCTAAATATCATATTAAATGCAAGCGTGCTTAAAAATCCTATTAAAGGCGGATAAGCCTAAATATTTAATTAAAGGCAAAATATGCCTAAACGTCCTATTAAAGGCGGACAAGCCTAAATACGATGCTTGATTTAAAATTACCAGATTGGTGCAATGCGAAGAGCTTGGCATGGTTACTTCAAAGCAACATATATTGATGGTGCAATGCAGAGAGCTTGGTGCAATGATTTTGTAATAGCAAATGGCGCGATGCAGAGTGCTTGATGAAATGCCTTTGTAGTAGTGAATATTCCTTGTGCAATGCTAACAGTTATTGGATCTTCATACTCAAGCTTTGCTATTAATAATGTAACGACCCAGGCGGTCGTTTTTGAAATTTTACACATTTCTGCTATTGTAGTTTGGCGGGAGGTTCGGTTCTAGAATTTGGAGTGTTTTAGGACACTTAGACCCTAAATGAGAGCTTTATAGTTGAAAAATGGCCCGTATTCAGAACAGTGTTAAGACGACCTCGGAACAGAAATTCGATGGTTCCATTAACTACGTTAGGTTATTTTGGGGGTTGGGAGCACATTCAGAATGTATTTTGAAGGTCTGTAGCTCAATTAGGCTTGAAATGCCGAAGTTTGAAATTTTTAGAAATTCGATCGATAGGTGAGTTTTTGATCCGGGAGTCGGAATAGAATTCCAACAGTTGAGGTAGCTTCGTTAAGTGATTTTGGATATGTCTGCAAATTTTCAAGTCATTCGGACATCGTTTGGTTGAGTTTTTGATAGCATGTAAGTTTCAGAAGTTTTGGATGAAACTTAGGCTTGAATTCGCTTTGATTTGGTGATTTTCGTGTTTATGGATGTGTTTTTATGATGGGAACAAGTTCTTATGATGTTTTGGAGTAGGTTGGTGTTTTTCGTTGATGTCCCAGGGGCCTCGGGATGATTTCGGATGCGCAACGGGTCATTTTTGGAAGTTTTTGAACTGCTGTTCTGGTATCTGGTATTGTTCTTCGCGTTCGCGAGGGTCCTATCACATTTGCGAAGAAGAATTTGGCCTCTGAGACTTTTTTCTTCGCGTTCACAATGAGGTCAGGGACTTTGTTCTTGGCGTTCGCGAACAGTGCCTCGCGTTCGCGAAGAAGGATTTTTCTGTCACACTAGTCCTACTTCGGATGCTCGTATCTTTTAATCTACAAGTAAATTTGAGGTGATGCAAAAACAACTGTTGTAGCACATTGAATCTAGTTTCCAGAAACATAATATAATAGTCATTTGGAGTTGTGTGTAAAAAGTTATGACCATTGCAATAGAGGCTCTCCGAGCAAAGTTGGAAAATGTATTTTTGGGAGTTTGTTCTTTGCCAACGCGAGAGAAGGACCGCGAACGTGAAGAACAAATACCTGGGCAGAAGAATAAAGTCCAAACTTCGTCCCATTTGCCATTTTTGATGATTTGGAGCACGGGTAAGGTGATTTTTTGGGAGATTTTTGGAGAGATTAAAAGAGTAAGTACTCTTAACTCAATTTTGGTTGTATAACTCGAATCTATTGCAAGTTTTAGTGTTTAATTTGAGAATTTTTGTTGAAAAGGGTAGAAAACCCTCTTGGATAGAATTAAGGATTGATGGGCCATTTGTGGTCCGATTTGGGCGTTCTTGGTATGGTTAGACTCATGTTGAGATAAGGAATCCGAAAATGTAACTTTCGTAATTTTTCTAGAAGCATACCGAAAGTTGGGTTTTGGAAACTTTGTGGTTTTGATGTAATTCAAATTGTTTTGATTGGGTAATAGGCCTATTTTGATGTATTTCTCATCAGATTCTACACCTGTAGAGGCCGATACTCGTGGCAAGAGAGTTGTCTCTTAGCGGTTTCGTACCGAAATTGAGGTAAGTGACTTGTCTAACCTCGTGTGGGGGAAACTTCTCCCCTAGGATATTATGTGTTAATTTAATTGCCTTGTACGCGAGGTGACGGGCATGTACATGGGCAGATTGTTGGAAACCACCTTACTTGAACTGTTCAAATCGTGATAATTCTGTTATTTAGCTGATTAAATTGTAACATTTACCTTATATTCGTTAGAAAAGCATGGTTAGATAGGATTATCTGTCTAAGTGCCTATTTGTCTTACTTGAACTTATTAAAATTGGTTGATACTGGTTTTGGTGTAATTGTAGTTATGTATTTCTTATTTCTCTGTGCTTTCCTTTTTATTGTTTGTGTTGGTGGACTGTGGGTTCAATTCCCAGAGATCCAAGGGCTGCGGGATCGATTCCCGGAGACCTGGAGACATGGAGTTGTAGTGTTGTGGATTGCGGATTCGATTCTCGGAGATCCAAGGGCTGCGGGTTTGATTCCCGAAGACCCGGAGTTTATTGAGATATTGAGATACGGACAGCAGGTTCAATTCCTAGAGATCCTGAGCTATTGAGACACGGACTACGGGTTCAATTCCCAGAGATCCTGAGTTATCGAGGTACGGACTGCAAGTTCAATTCCCGGAGATCCTAGGGCTGCGGGTTCAATTCCCGGAGACCCAGAGACACTGATGTAGGGACTGCGAGTTCAATTCCCGGAGATCCTGATTTGTTGGATCTAGAGAGGGACTACGGGTTCAATTCCTGTAGATCCTGGACTTGCTGATTTGATTTATGTAGTGTTGGTTGCTTGTTGTTAGATTAATTGTAGACGGATGCAGTAATTACTTTATTGTTGTTATTTCAGACTCATCCTTATTTAAACTGCTTATTATTGTTATTATCATTATGTTATTGTCTCTCGGTAGGGCCCTGACCTTCCTCGTACTACTCCATCGAGGTTAGGGTTGGCACTTACTGAGTACCGTCGTGGTGTAGTTATTCTACTCTCCTGCATACTATTGTTGTGTAGATCCAGGTACATTAGATCAGGCACATTTTAGGTGATCTAGCAGCTTTTCAGGAGACTTGAGGTACGATCTGCTACGTCCGCGGATCCGGAGAGTCTCCTTCTATTCTCATTAGTCATAGCAGTTATTTTCCCTTATTCTCGTTGTTTAGAAATTCTTGATGTATTGAGCCACAGTTGTACTCTTCTTTTAGTCTGTGTTGCTCGGTCTTGGTATTATGTTATTTAGTGTGTTTTGGCAAAGTGTATGTGCCGAGCGGCACTCATTACATTTCCTTTACATTATTCTGCTGTTATCTTATCCTTTATTCATAAAATCGTATATTCTACATCGTGTTAGGCTCGTGTTAGGCTTATCTAGTCGCGAAGACTGGGCACCGTCATGACAGGTTCACAATTGGTGAACTAGGGTCGTGACAAGTTGGTATCAGAGCTCTAGGTTCATAGGAGTCACGAGACACAGACCGGTTACTTAGAGTTTCGCTGATCGATACAGAGACGTCTGTATTTTTCTACGAGAGGCTATGTAACTGTTTAGGAAACTCTTCATTTCTTTTGGATTCCTTGTCGTGCGATATTTTTGCCCAAATCTAAACTTCTGCTTTCTATTCTCTCACAGATGGTGAGGACACGTGCTACTCGTGAGGATCAGGCAAACGCGCCCCCTACTGCCGCCGCTAGAGGCCGGGGCCGTGGTAGAGGACGAGGACGCACCCGAGGTGCAGCCACAACACTCGCGCGCACTACTGCTGAGGCACCACCGGTGGATCAGGTTGGAGCGCAGGCACTTGGTACACCGACTATAGCTGCTACTACTCCAGCACTCCAGGAGACCGTACTTCCTCTCACTGCAGCTACATCTCAGGCCGAGGGAGGGGCCCAGACTCCTGCAGCCGCTACACCTGAGCAGCGAGTGCCCGTGGGGAAGGTTCCAGAGATAATTACTATGCCTCCTATCACCCCAGTACAGCCCGGAGGTGGGCCACCTACCTCCGAGGATGAGCAGCGTAGATTAGAGACGTTCAAGAAATATGATCCTCCAGTGTTCAGCGGTTTGGCTACAGATGATGCAGTGGGCTTTCTAGAGGAGTGTCATCCTATCCTCCATACTATGGGGATAGTGGAGACCAGCGGGGTTTCCTTGACTGCTTTTCAGCTTCGCGGGTCCGCTTATGATTGGTGGCGCATGTGTGAGTTGGATAGTCCAGATGAGTCTGCTTCATTGACATGGGCGCAGTTTTCTGACGTGTTTTTGAGGGAGTTTGTTCCCCAGAGCCTTAGTGATTCTTGGCGATCAGAGTTTGAATGGTTGCGCCAGGGTTCCATGACAGTATCAGAGTATGCTATTAGTTTCACCCGTCTAGCCAGGCATGCACCTGCCTTGGTAGCCACGGTCCGGGAGAGAGTGCGGAGATTTATTGAGGGCCTTATTCTGCCGATCCGGTCCAGCATGGCTAGAGAATTGGAGACAGATATACCATATCAGCAGGTGGTAAAGCATTGCCAGAAGGATCGAGAGTATGCTCCCTAGAGAGTGAGGAGAGAGGGAGGACAAGAGGTCTCGTGAGTCGGGCCATTTCTCTGGTGCCCGCACTTCAGCAGCTGATCGTTTTGGTAGGGGTTATTCTGGCCGTCCAGTTCATTCAGCATTACCAGCAGCCGGTAGTACTCCTGCTCCTCCAGCACCTCAAGAGCCTTATTATGCTCCCCCAGTTTCCAGTGCACCTCCTGCGCTGGGTACCTCCAGGGGTCAGACCAGCGGGGGCCAGACCGGTCAGTCACAGCCACCGCGTCCTCCCAGAGCTTGTTTTGAGTGCGGGGATACTCGCCATCTGGTTAGGGAGTGCCCCAGGCGTAGGAGAGGAGCTCCTCCATAGACCTCGCAGCCTCAGCGTGGTTCACAAAGCCAGCAGGCAATCATTCCAGCCCCAACTACCACTCCACCGGCCCAGCCAGCTAGGGGCGGGGATCAGGGTGCCAGAGGCCACCCTCGAGGGAGGGGTCACGCCAGATTTTATGCTATCCCTGATCGCGCTGCAGCTGTTGCCTCTGATTCTGTTATCACATTATTTTGGTTAGTCATAGAGAGGCATCGGTTCTATTCGATCCTGGTTCCATTTTTTCATATGTGTCCTCTTATTTCGCTTCACATCTGAGTGTGCCTCGGGATTCTTTGAGTGCCCTCGTTTATATTTCTACTCCGGTGGGAGATTTTTTGGTTGTGGACCGTGTGTATCGATCGTGTTTGGTCACTATTTGTGGTTTTGAGACCAAATCGGATCTATTGTTGCTCGGGATGGTCGATTTTGATATTATTCTGGGCATGGACTGGTTGTCGCCCCATTATGCTATTCTTGATTGTCGCGCCAAGATCGTGACGTTGGGTATGCCAGGCATTCCACGTATTGGGTGGAGTGGTACTCTAGATCACACCTCCAGCCGTGTTATTTCCTTTCTCAAAGCTCAGCGTATGGTTGAGAAGGTGTGTGCTGCTTATCTAGCTTGTGTGCGGGATGTCAATATTGACACTCCTTCTATTGATTCCATTCCAGTGGTACGTGATTTCTCTGATGTATTTCCAGCTGATCTCTCAGGCATGCCGCCCGACAGAGATATTGATTTTGGTATTGACTTATTGCCGGGAACTCAACTCATTTCTATTCCACCGTACCGTATGGCTCCTCCTAAGTTGAAGGATCAGTTACAGGAGTTATTGGGTAAGGGTTTCATTCGACCCAGTGCTTCACCTTGGGGTGCTCCTGTGTTGTTTGTGAAGAAAAAGGACGGTTCTATGCGTATGTGTATTGACTATTCAGTTGAACAAAGTTACAGTGAAGAACCAGTATCCTTTGCCACGTATTGATGATTTATTTGATCAGCTACAGGGCGCACAGGTGTTCTCCAAGATTTATTTGTGCTCTAGTTATCATCAGCTGAAGATTCGGGAGCCAGATATCCCGAAGACTGCCTTCAGGACTAGGTATGGCCACTACGAGTTCCTCGTTAGGTCTACCTGACTAATGCCCCAACAACTTTTATGCATTTGATGCACAGTGTGCTCAGGCCGTATCTGGACTCGTTCCTGATTATTTTCATTGATGATATTTTGGTATATTCCCGGAGTCGGGAAAAGCACGAGCAGTATCCGAGGATAGTGCTTCAGACTTTGAGGGAGAAACAATTATATGCAAAGTTCTCTAAATGTGAATTTTGGCTGAGTTCAGTGCATTTCTAGGCCACGTGGTGTCGAGCGATGGTATTCGAGTGGATCCGAGGAAGGTGAAGGCCATGCAGAGTTGGCCCAGACCCTCCTCAACTACTGAGATTCGCAGTTTCCTTGGCTTGGCAGGTTATTACCGTCGCTTCGTAGAGGGGTTCTCTTCGATCGCAGCACCTATGACCAGATTGACCCAAAATGGTGCCCCTTTCTAGTGGACGGAGGAGTGTGAGGCAAGCTTTCAGAAGCTCAAACCAGCCTTGACTTCGGCCCCTATCTTGATGTTGCCTACATGTTCGGGGTCCTATACAGTATATTGTGATGGCTCACGAGTTGGACTCGATGCAGTATTGATGCAGGACGGTAGGGTGATTGCCTGCGCGTCTAGACAGTTGAAGGTACATGAAAAGAACTACCCTGTTCACGATCTTGAGCTAGCTACCATTGTTCACGCCTTGAAAATGTGGCATCATTACTTGTATGGGGTTCCTTGTGAGATCTACACCGATCATCGGAGCTTGTAGCACTTGCTTAAGCAGAAAGACCTGAACATGCATCAGAGGAGATGTTTGGAGCTGTTGAAGGACTGATATCACTATTCTCTATCATCCGGGCAAGGCCAATGTAGTTGCCGATGCTTTGAGTCGCCAGGCGGAGAGTTTGGGGATTTTGGCATATCTACCAGCTTTGGAAAGGCCTATGGCGATGGATGTTCAGGCTTTAGCCAGGCAGTTTGTTAGACTGGATCTTTCGGAGCCCAGCCGGGTTCTGGCCTGTGTGGTTTCTCGGTCTTCTCTATTTGATCGCATCAGGGAGCGTCAGTTCGATGATCCACATTAGCTTGTCCTCCAAGATAGAGTTTGGCATGGTGATGCTCGAGATGTTACCATCGGGGATGATGGAGTTATGAGGATGCAGTGGCATATTTGTGTGCCCAATGTAGATGATCTTCGAGATCTGATTCTAGAAGAGGCCCATAACTCGCGGTAATCCATCTATCCATGTGCCGTGAAAATGTATCAGGACTTGAGGCAGCATTATTGGTGGAGGCGGATGAAGAGGGATATAGTTGACTATGTTTCTAGGTGCCTCAACTGCCAGCAGGTGAAGTATGATCATCAGCGTCCGGGTGGGTTAATGCAGCAGAGTGAGATTCCACAGTGGAAATTGAAGCGCATCACCATGGACTTTGTATCTGGACTTCCACGGACTGTGAGGAACTTTGATTCCATTTGGGTCATTGTGGATCGGCTGACCAAGTCCGCCCATTTCATACCGGTGAGCACTACTTACTCATCGGAGCGACTGGCGGAGATCTACATCAGGAAGATAGTTTGGCTGCATGGTATTCCAGTTTCCATCATTTCAGATAGAGGCACTCAGTTCACTTCACGGTTCTGGAGAGCTGTGCAACAGGAGTTAGGCACTCGGGTGGAGCTGAGCACAGCGTTTCACCCCCCAGACTAATGGCCAGTCCGAGCGCACTATTCAGATTTTTGAGGATATGCTCCATGCGTGCATGATTGAGTTTGGAGGTTCATTGGATCATTTCCTTCCACTGGCAGAGTTTTCTTATAAAAACAGCTACCAGTCCAGTATTCAGATGGCACCGTATGAGGCCCTATAGGGTAGGTGGTGCAGGTCTCCCGTGGGTTGGTTTGAGCCGGGCGAGGACAGGCTGCTAGGTACTGAGATGGTCCAGGATGCAATGGACAAGGTCAAGGTGATTCAGGACAGACTTCGTGTAGCCCAGTCTAGACAAAAGAGTAATGCAGACAAGAAGGTCCGCATGTGGCTTTTATTGTTGGCGAGCGGGTTCTGCTTCCTCGCCCATGAAGGGCGTTATGAGGTTTGGGAAGAAGGGGAAGCTGAGTCCTAGGGTCATTGTCCCTTTTGAGATTTTGAGGCATGTTGGGGAGGTTGCTTATGAGTTGGCCTTACCTCCCAGCCTAGTCGGATTCCATCCCGTATTTCATGTCTCTATTCTCCGGAGATACCATGGTGACCCGTCACACGTGTTGGATTTCACTTATGTTCAGCTAGATGAGGATCTGTCTTATGTTGAGGAGCCAGTGGCCATTCTGGACAGGCAAATTAGGAAGCTAAGGTCAAAGAACATCGCTTCAGTAAAGGTCTAGTGGCGGGGTCAGCCGGCCGAGGATGCGACTTGGGAGATCGAGCAGGATATGCGAAACCAATACCATCATCTCTTCACGACTCCAGGTATGTTTTCTATGCTCGTTCGAGGACGAACGAATCTTTTAAGTGTGGGAAGATGTTACGACCCGGCCGGTCATTTTTGAAATTTACGCTCCGATCCCCCATTGAGCTATTCCCCTAAGTTCATTTCTTCTATTGTAGTTTGCCGTGAGGTTCGGTTCTAGAATTTTGAGTGTTTTAGGACACTTAGTCCCTAAATGAGAGCTTTATAGTTGAAAAATGGTCCGTATTTAGAACAATATTAAGACGACCTCAGAACGGATATCCGATGGTTCCATTAGCTCCGTTAAGTGATTTCAGGGTTGGGAGCGCGTTCAAAATGTATTTGGAGGTATGTAGCTCAATTAGGCTTGAAATGCCTTAGTTTGAAATTTTTGGAAATCCGATCGATAGGTGAGTTTTTGATCCGGGAGTTGGAATGGAATTCTGACAGTTGCAGAAGCTTCGTTCGGTGATTTTGGATATGTCTGCAAATTTTTAGGTCATTCGGACATCGTTTGGTCGGGTTTTTGATAACATGTAGGTTTCAGAAGTTTTGGAAGAATCTTAGGCTTGAATTCGCTTTGATTTGGTGATTTTCGTGTTTATGGACATGTTTTTATGATGGGAACAAGTTCGTATGGTGTTTTGGAGTAAGTTGGTGTTTTTCGTTGAGGTCCCGGGGGCCTCGGGATGATTTCGGATGCCCAACGGGTCATTTTTGGAAGTTTTTGAACTGCTGTTCTGGTATCTGGTATTGTTCTTCGCGTTCACGAGGGTCCTATCGCGTTCGCGAAGAAGAATTTGGCCTCTGAGACTTTGTTCTTCGCGTTCGCAATGAGGTCATCGCGTTCGCGAAGAAGGATTTTCCATCAGGGACTTTGTTCTTCGCATTCGCTAACAGTGCCTCGCGTTCTCGAAGAAGGATTTTTCCGTCGCACTGGTCCTACTTTGGAAGCTCATATCTTTTTATCTACAAGGAAGTTTGAGGTAATTAAAAAACGAAGGTTGTAGCACGTTGAATCTAGTTTCCAGAAACATATTATAATAGTTATGATCATTGCAATAGAGGCTCTCCGAGCAAAGTTGGAAAATGTATTTTTGGGAGTTTGTTCTTCGCGAACGCGAGAGAAGGACCGCGAATGCGAAGATCAAATACCTGGGCAGAAGAATAAAGTCCAAACTTCATCCCATTTGACATTTTTGACGATTTGGAGCACGGGTAAGGTGATTTTTCGGGAGATGTTTGGAGAGATCAAAAGGGTAAGTACTCTTAACTCAATTTTGGTTGTATAACGCGAATCGATTGCAAGTTTTAATGTTTAATTTGAGATTTTTTGTTGAAAAGGGTAGAAAACCGTCTTGGATAGAATCAAGGATTTGATGGTCCATTTGTGGTCCTATTTGGGTCTTCTTGGTATGGTTAGACTCGTGTTAAGATAAGGAATCCGAAAATGTAACTTTCATAATTTTACGAGAAGCGTACCACAAGTCGGGTTTTGGCAACTTTGTGGTTTTGGTGTAATTCAAATTGTTTTGATTGGGTAATGCCTATTTGGCCTATTTTGATGTATTTCTATTGATTTTGATCAGATTCTACACATGTGGAGGCTGATACTCGTGGCAAGAGAGTTGTCTCTTAGGAGTTTCGTACCGGAATTGAGGTAAGTGACTTGTCTAACCTTGTGTGGGGGAAACTTCTCCCCTAGGATATTATGTGTTAATTTAATTGCCTTGTACGCGAGGTGACGGGCGTGTACATGCGCAGATTGTTGGAAACCACCTTACTTGAACTGTTCAAATCGTGATAATTCTGTTATTTACCTGATTAAATTGTAACATTTACCTGATATTCGTTAGAAAAGCATGGTTAGATAGGATTATCTGTCTAAGTGCCTATTTGTCTTACTTGAACTTCTTGAAATTGGTTGATACTGGTTTTTGGTGTAATTGTAGTTATGTATTTCATATTTCTCTGTGCTTTCCTTTTTATTGTTTGTGTTGGTGGACTACGGGTTCAATTCCCAAAGATCCAAGGGCTGCGGGTTCGATTCCCGGAGACCCGGAGACCTAGAGTTGTAGCGTTGTGGACTGCAGGTTCGATTCCCGGAGATCCAAGGGCTGCGGGTTCGATTCCCGGAGACCCGGAGTTTATTGAGATATTAAGATACGGACTGCGGGTTCAATTCCCGGAGATCCTGAGCTATTGAGACACAGACTGCGGGTTCAATTCCTGGAGATCTTGAGTTATCGAGGTACAGATTGCAAGTTCAATCCATACAGATCCTAGGGCTGCGGGTTCGATTCCCGGCGACCTAGAGTAAGTGATGTAGGGACTGCGGGTTCAATTCCCGGAGATCCTGAGTTATTGGATAAAGAGAGGGACTGCGGGTTCAATTCCCGTAGATCCCGGACTTGCTGATTTGACTTTATGTAGTGTTGGTTGCTTGTTGTTAGTTTAATTGTAGACGCATGCAGTAATTACTTTATTGTTGTTATTTCAGACTCATCCTTATTTAAACTACTCATTATTATTATTAACATTATGTTATTGTCTCTCGGTAGGACCCTGACCTTCCTCGTCACTACTCCATCGAGGTTAGGCTTGGCACTTACTGAGTACCACCGTGGTGTACTCATACTACTCTTCTGTACACTTTTGTTGTGCAGATCCAAGTACATCAGATCAGGCACATTTCAGGTGATCTAGCAGCACTTCAGGAGACTTGAGGTACGATCTGCTACGTCCGCGGATCCGGAGAGTCTCCTTCTATTCTCATTAGTGATAGCAGTTATTTTACCTTATTCTCATTGTTTTAGACATTCTTGATGTATAGAGCCACAGTTGTACTCTTCTTTTAGTGTGTGTTGCCCGTGGGTTTCCGTGTCTTGGTATTATGTCATTTAGTGTGTTTTGGCAAAGTGTATGTGCCGAGCAGCACTCATTACATTTCCTTTACATTATTATGATGTTATCTTATCCTTTATTCATGAAATCATATATTACGCATCGTGTTAGGCTTACCTAGTCGCGAAGACTGGGTGCCGTCATGACAGGTTCACGATTGGTCAACTAGGGTTGTGACAAATAAATTTCTGCACTCAAAGAAAAACTATAAGTTTCAAAGTTTGACTTGCACTAGCTTGGGTTCATCTTTTGCTTTGTGTGAATCTTGCAACATCTAACTTGATACTGAGCTTTGTGATAGCGTATAATATTGTTCAAGAATAGCTAAAATATGCCCCTGCATTACTCAAATAAAATTCATTAGTATAAAATAAAGTGGTTGCCTTGCATTGAATATCAAATTTTGGCTTTGAATCTACAACTTGTTGCCATGATATTCTGGAAATTTGCTATTGCGCTTGTAACAACTATGTAGCTCGAAATTTCATTTTTCGATTTGCCAAATGATGAGCATCCTTTTGCAAAATCTGCCCCGGTTTTAGCTTTTGGGGTAAATAGGATTTTTATTATGATGAGACCGAACCCATAGGGCTTCCTACGTATCCCCTCTTAAACGGGAATCAGGTCAAAACGTAGTTCATTAAAAAAGTCTTAGAATAATTGCAAAAGAGTAGTACTAAGGGCGGGTGTGTGGAGAATGGTTGTGATATGATATCATTTTATTTTTCTTGATCTGCTATGCGCTTTCTTTTCAAACATCTATGTGCCAATTTTGATGGATCGCCTTTGATAATAATCGTGTCTTCAGTTGACATTTTGCAATTATTGCTTGGTAACTCAGGTTGTACCTTCATTTTCCCTTGCTTAATCATGCATTGTATGTTGAACTTGAGTGCTGAACATTCTTCGATGTCATGTCCTTGAATGTTTGAATGGAATGCACAATTCTTAGATGGATCAAAGTTTTGAGGTGGATGCTCAGAGATAAATCCCTTCCTCGGTTGTAGAAGACCTTTGGCTTTCAATCGTTCAAGTATGTCAACCAATGGCTCATACAAGTGAGTGAAAGAGCAAGGCTTCACCTTCTTTTATGGTCGGAGGCTGCATTGTGCTCGGGGAGATTGTTTCCGGATACTTTGTTGGCGGTTAGACTGGAGGTGCTTATTGTGGAAGTTGGAAGTGGCATAGGATTGCAAAAGTGGGTCATTGTTATAGCATTGCGGCTGGTGCATAGTCGTGGCAACTGAGTTATCTTCTTTGCCTTGTAGGTTTCTATGTATCTCTTGATGGAGGGTTTGGTTAATCGTTTGAGCTGTTGATTTGCCGATAGTTCTTCCTTCCTGAATGCCACATTCTAGCTCGTTTCCAATTCGAATCAAATTAGAGAAATTGTGTGCACAAATTTCGAGCAGCTTATCAAAATATATGCCTTCGTGAATTTGGACAAAGGTTGATATCAATTCCCCCTCTGACAATTGAAGATGAATTTTTGAAGCTTCTAACCTCCATCGTATGGCATATTCTTGAAAATATTCACGCGGCATTTTCTTTATTTTGAGCAAATCAACCATGTGCGGATCACTTCTGATGTTAAACTCGTATTGCTTCAAAAGATTATGGGCCATATCTTCCCATGTATGCCATTTGCTAAAATCTTGTCTGGTGTACCAAGTGAGCGCTAATCTGGACAAACTTTGAATGAATAATCTCATTCGAACGGCCTCATTATGTCAAATACCAATCAATCTGGTGCAGTAATCCTTTAAATGAGCAACGGGATCTCGAATCCCATTAAAAGTGTTGAACTTTGGCAGCTTGTACCTGTAACAACTCGGCCGGTCGCTTTTGAAATTTACGCCCTGATCCCTAATTTAACTGTTCCCCGAAGTTCTTTTATGCTATTGTGGTCTGCCGGGAGGTTCGGTCCTAGAATTTGGAGTGTTTTGGGACACTTAGTCCCTAAATGAGAGCCTTATAGTTGAAAAATGGCCCGTATTCGGAACAATGTTAAGACGACCTCAAAATGGAGATCTGATGGTTCCATTAGCTCCGTTAGGTGATTTCGGGGTTGGGAGCACGTTCGGAATGTATTTTGGAGGTCCGTAGCTCAATTATGCTTGAAATGCCAAAGTTTGAAATTTTTGCGAAATCTGGTCGATAGGTGAGATTTTGATCCGGGTGTCAGAATGGAATTCCGACAATTTTAGCAGCTCCGTTAGGTGATTTTGGATATGTCTGCAAAATTTTAGGTCATTCGGATATTGTTTGGTCGAGTATTCGATCTAATGCGCATTTCAAAAGTTATGAAAAAACTTAGGCTTGAATCCGAAGTAATTTGACGGTTTTAGTGTTGTTCGATGTATTTTTGTGATTGGAACAAGTTTGAATGAAGTATTAGAACGTATCAGTGCTTTTGGTTGATGTCCCAGGGGCCTCGGGTGTGTTTTGAATGATTTTTGATCGAGTACGGACACCCCGGAACTTAGAAAATGGAGGTGGCAGCAGTGGAGGCACGGACCGCGCTATTTTTCGCGCTGGGCGCGCGGCCGCACACGGAAGATCAACAGGCTACTGGTTCTACTTCGGAAGCTCATATCTTTTTATCTACACGGAATTTTGAGGTGATTCAAAACTAAAGTTGTCGAGCTTGGAATCTAGTTTTCAGAAACATATTATGATAGGCATTTGGAAGTTTGTAGCGAAATTTATGGCCAAAATAGTGAAGCATGTCAGTGCAGTCAAATTGTTGCGCGACCGCGACCAATTTTGTGCGGTCAGCACTCCCTAGGCGCGGACCACGGTCATTTTTGTGCGGTCAGCACTGTCGGAATCTGAGGGGTACTTGTATAAATCCGAGGTTTTGGATTTTATTTGATATTTTGACCTACAGAGCTCGGATTTTGGCGATTTTTTGAAAGTTTTTCAAGAAATTCATTGGGGTAAGTAATTCTAACTCAGTTTACATGAATATATCATTGAATCCATCATTTAATTTGTGATTTGGGATGGAATTTGGGATGAAAATTGGTAAAATCTCCCAAAATATAAAATGATGATTTGAAGGACCAAACGATATCAGAATTGGAAGTTCTTGGTATGTACGGAATCATGTTGAGATAAGGAACCCGAATATATAACTTTCATAATTTTTTGGTGTATTTCGAATAGTTCTTGGTGTATTTCGAATAGTTTCGATTGGGTAATGCCCAATTGGCCTGTTTTGATGTATTTCTATTCATTTTGATTAGATACTACACCTGTGGAGGCCGATATTCGTGGCAAGAGAGTTGTCTCTTAGCGGTTTTATACCGGAGTCGAGGTAAGTGGCTTGTCTAACCTCGTGTGGGGGAACCTTCACCCCTAGGATATTATGTAATAATTTAAATGCCTTGTACGCGAGGTGACGGGCGTGTACATGCGCAGATTGTTGGAACCCACCTTACTTGAATTGTCCAATTCGTGATATTTCTATTCTTAGCTGATTAAATTGTGACATTTCCTGATATTCGTTAGAAAAGCATGATTAGATAGGATTTATCTGTCTAAATGCCTAATTGTCTTACTTGAACTTCTTGATAATTGTTGGCACTGGTTTTGGTGAAGTTGTAGTTATGCATATCATATTTCTCTGTGTGTTGCTTTTTATTGTTTGTGTTGGTGGACTGCGGGTTCAATGCCCGGAGATCCAAGGGCTGTGGGTTCAATTCCCAGAGACCCGAAGTGGTATTATTTGTGGACTGCGGATTCAATTCCTGGAGATCCAAGGGCTGTGGGTTCGATTCCCAGAGACCCGGAGTGGTATTATTTGTGGACTGCGGGTTCGATTCCCAGAGATCCAAGGGCTGCGGGTTCGATTCCCGTAGACCCAGATTTTATTGATATATTTATTGATATACAGAGTGCGGGTTTGATTCCCGGAGATCCTGAGATATTGAGATACGGGCTGCGGGTTCGATTCCCAGAGACCTAGAGATACTGATATTGGGACTGCGGGTTAAATTCCCGGAGATCCTGAGTTATTTGATATAAGAGGGGCTGTGGGTTCAATTCCTATAGGTCCTGGACTTGTTGATATGAGTTTATGTTATGTTGGTTACTTGTAGTTAGCTAATCGTAGTCGGTTGCAGTAATTACTTCATTATTGTTATTTCAGATTCATTCTTACTTATTCCTTCTTATTATTGTTTTGATCATTATGTTATTGTTTTCTCGGTACGGCCCTGACCTTCCTCGTCACTACTCCATCGAGGTTAGGCTTGGCACTTACTGAGTACCGCCGTGGTGTACTCATGCTACTCTTCTGCACACTTATGTTGTGCAGATCCAAGTACATCAGGTCAGGCTCATCTCAGGTGATTTAGCAGCACTTCAGGAGACTTGAGGTATGATCTGCTACATCCGCGGATTCGGAATGTCTCCTTCTATTCTCATTAGTGATAGCAGTTATTTTCCCTTGTTCTCATTGTTTATACATTCTTGATGTATAGAGCCACAATTGTACTCTTCTTTTAGTATGTGTTGCTCGTCGGATTCCGGGTCTTGGTAGTGTGCTATTTAGTGTGTTTTGGCAAAGTGTATGTGCCAAGCGGCACTTATTACATTCCTTTTTATATCATTCCGCTATTTTCTTATCTTTTGTTCTTGAATTTGTATATTCCGCATCGTGTTAGGCTTATCTAGTTGCGAAGACTGGGTGCCATCATGATAGGTTCACGATTGGTGAACTATGGTCGTGACAAGTTGGTATCAGAGCTCTAGGTTCGTAGGAGTCACGGGACACAGACCGGTTACTTAGATTCTCGTTGATCGATACGGAGACGTCTGTATTATTCTATGAGGGACTATGTAACTGTTTAGGAAACTCTTCAATTCTCTGAATTCCTTATCGTGCGCCATTTATTCAGTTGGAGCCTATGTCATATGTTCTTTTGCATCCACTCATATATTGAAATTGCACACTCGGTATCAAGTATGCGCCGACGGTTCGTGACACTGCAGAGGGATTTCAAGGGAGTCAAGAATTTACTCAACCATTGTTACCGCATGTCATCCATATCAATAATGCAAAAGAATTGAGAGATCTTCAATTGTGCACATGGGGGTGCACTAGGTTTTGACATTCGGTTGATAAGTACGGTCTTGAGAAGGTTTACTTAACTGCCTAATTGTCACGTAATGGTAGAATCGCAAGGTGGATGTAGATCTAAATATAGTTTGAAGTAATAAAGACTATATGGTTCATATGAGATATCTATTTAGCGAAGGATTCAACCAGCAGAGATACTGGGGGAAATGAGTTTAACTGTCTTAAGAAGGACATGTACCAAACGAATGTCTTGGGATGTTTTATGATGAAGATGTACAAATGATAAAGGCTATTTTCATGGATTAGCAAGATGTATCTTATGGCTTCATGCCAAGTGAAAGGATTTCACTATCAACGATCAAATTATGGGTCATGTGTCATATCAGATTTGGCATGTGATGTATCTAGGTGCTATTCAAAAGGTTCTTTGAAACTTGCGGATGGGCAAGAGTTGAGGCTCGTATGGTATGATGTTGGGACTTTTGATGTTCCTGTGTCCCTAATAAATTCTACCTTTCATTATCAGCGGGGAAGATTTCGGCAAGGGCTACATGGTGCTTCGTAGGTGTGAGAATCACAATATGTCTTAAGCTGTCGCGGTAAAGAATGCTCGATGCATGGAGTGAAAAAGATGTTTGGTTGTATTGGGATGAGGTCATACCCTATGGTGTTAGAGTGATAATAGAGCACATGTGGTTATATTCGTTGGATCAAGTGAATTGCAGTTGAATAAGAGTAAATAACTTGAGAGAATGGTTCTAATGTGTTCGAGAGTCGTGTAATAGTGGCTTTGGGCTAAATGTGAGAGTCCCACCGCTTACGATTGGGTCGCATGGTTAATTACCTGCGTGAATTCTGGATACTAGCATATTAATGGGTTATTGCAGCCAGGGGAAAGGACCATGTGTGGTAATTTGAGTATATGTATTGTTGAATGCATGTTATGGTTAGCCTTACTGGCTCATGTTCCAACTTGAGGGAAGATTCATGATTTACGTCTCGTATAGGTGCAGGTTGCGAGGGAAGTGGTTCCACTGGGGGCTTTATCAAAAGGGTATTCATATGTTATAAAATTCAGTAGAGTTGGTTGTGTACTGGGGCAAGTTAGGGTCAGATGGCTCTCAATAGCGGTCCTAGTGAATTCAAGAAGTAAAGTGTGGTGCCTGATAATACTGAGACTATAAGTACAGTTGGGAGTCAAATTTTTGAAGCAACTTATGAAGAAGGGCACAAAACATTCTATGATGTTTTGACTTGTGGTGTAGTATTTGAGAGACATGAAATGGTCGTCGTTCTTGAGATAGCATGGCCTCATGATTTAAGGTCACTCGGGGTGAGTGCGGTTGGAATAAGTTAGGTATTGAAGGGAGATATTAACATTTCTAAGGCAATCCAGGATTAACTGGAAGGAAGTAGATTGATTAGCCATAGTTGAGTTGGCATATTGGTATCAATGATCGGTTCATGCAATGTGATCGAGTTATGTATGTGATTTGTGGCGGTGCATTTGAGACTTGTCGGCCGCAGTGATTGATGTTATTCTGAATTATTCTTCTGTTAGGGGCTTGTTATGAGTAGGCAGATCTCGTGAATGGTTATGGTGGCTTGGACCACTACTTAGAGATTGGCATATTCGATGGTTATGAGAATTCGCTTGTATGTTGCTATAGTTCTCCTGAAGTGAGTTAAATGGAAAGTCTTATGTGATGAAGTATTAGCCTATCGTCCGTTCTAGAGTTGTGATGGAAATCGTGTCTATCGTATATCGGCACGTGAGGTGCAGTAAGTGGTATGGAATTTGCAGTAAGGACCAAGGTTGTAGTTTGGTCAATGAATGTGATATAAAGAGCTCGGATGAGCAGGAAAGGAGTTATAGTGTTTTGAGTAAGACATCAGTATCACTTGATATCGGTGTTCTATGAGAAATGCTTTGCATCCCGGTTAGGGACTCTTGATTGATTTTCAGCGTTAGTGCAGCCGGTGGTTTGAATGTGTAGGCCCGTTAATTATTCGGAAGATGGTGGGAGCTTGTCCCACAAAAATATTGTGTAGGTGTGACATGTAGTCACTTGATTAATTAGAAATTTAAACCAAGTATGAGGATCTTGGTAATATCATCCATTTGAGAATTTATGCCTGATGGGCACACTGCTTATTGGGTTATAGACCTGTGAAATATTATTGGCTTAGCTTTGTACGATCAGGATAGACCTAAGATCGGTGGACATATTTAAATGTGGAAGTGAGCCTTACATCAGGCCAGTTGTGTTAATCTAAACAATGCACTCCTTATGGAGGGATAGTCGTGGTCTTATTTTATGGTTAGTTAATTCATGTAAAGATATATTACGCCGTACGAGTTGTGAGACGGCTTGGTAAATTCCTTATGTGTTGAGGTTCCGCTCAGCGGTGATGTTATATGAGCATGATGGCTTTTGAGACTTAGATTATGTATCGCACCTCAGTTGTGCTTACGTTTGTGGCCTATAACTCTATATATTTCCTTGTGAACGATATTATGCACCTTAGTGTGCTCATGACCGATATTCAGTATTTTTGATGTGATGAGCTATTCAGCTCGATGTATGGCTCCTTGTGTGAGTTTCATATATGGGTCGGGTGGCACGCCGCCATGGTTATATTGTTTGGATCGGGTGGCACGCCGCCATGGTTATATTGTTTGGATCGGGTGGCACGCCGCCATAGGTATATTGTTGGGATCGGGTTGCATGCCGCAGCAGAGTGATATTTATTTCAATGTCCATATTTGCTGTTATGTGTTTTGTTTCCTATTTTTTTGAGGAAGTCCATGTTAGTGTGAGAGTTGAATAGTTCTCTCTAGTGTTCGCCTTCATTTTGTATCACGTACGAATTAGTGGCCTACTGACACATTGCGTCATCTTGTAGGACTTTTGATTATGTCTGAGGTAGCTTATCGCCTAAGCAGTTCGTACTGGGTGAGATGAGGTTATGGGATTTGGGGTCAGTGCAAACTGATTATAGGAAGTATATTATAGAGGAAAAGATCATTATCTGGTTTAGGACAAGGTAATGGGTCTTATCAGGAGTATAGACCCAAATGAATTGTTGATTCAGTAGTTGTTATGAATACCGGCACATCTCTTCCATCGTGTCAGCATTGTAAAAGTTAGAACAAGACCTATGTGGACCATGAGGTGCAATGAGAGCATCTGCTTCGTCGAATTTTTGGCTAATTTGGTCACAAAATATTATTGTGGTCCTGTGGATTTTGTGTTGCAAGGTAAGAATCCAGCAAGGTTATGCAGTCATGTTTGAGGACGGCGTTTGAGGAATATTGAGTGATCTCTTGACGAAAACAGGTCTGACATAGAATTCCAGATGTTGGAATTAGGCTAAAAGACATATTTGTTTGAACAAGAGGGAATATCTTCAGATTATATCAGGCTAATGTGCTCAGCTGAGTCCGAGATTTATTGGCCCTTTTGAGATTTGAGGTGTGTTGGGGAAGTTGCTTATGAGCTGGCCTTACCTCCCAGCCTAGCCAGGGTCCATCCCGTGTTTCATGTCTCTATGCCCCGGAGATACCATGGTAACCCATCGCACATGTTGGATTTCACTTCTAGCTAGACGAGGATCTGTCTTATGTTGAGGAGCTAGTGGCCATTCTGAACAGGCAAATCAGGAAGCTAAGGTCAAAGAACATCGCTTCAATAAAGGTCTAGTGGCGGGGCCAGCCGGCTGAGGAGGCTACTTAGGCGACCGAGTAGGATATGCGCAGCCACTACCCTCATCTGTTCACCACTCCAGGTATGTTTTCTATGCTCGTTCGAGGACAAACGAATCTTTTAAGTGTGGGAAGATGTAACAACCCGGCCAGTCATTTTTGAAATTTACGTCTCGATCCCCAATTTAACTGTTCCCCTAAGTTCTTTTATGCTATTGTGGTTTGCCGGGAGGTTCGGTTCTAGAATTTGGAGTGTTTTGGGATACTTAGTCCCTAAATGAGAGCCTTATAGTTGAAAAATGGCCCGTATTCAGAACAGTGTTAAGACGACCTCAAAACGGAGATCTGATGGTTCCATTAGCTATATTACGTGATTTCGGGGTTGGGAGCGCGTTCGTAATGTATTTTGGAGGTATATTGCTCAATTAGACTTGAAATGCCGAAGTTTGAAATTTTGGCGAAATCTGGTCAATAGGTGAGATTTTGATTCGGGTGTCAGAATGGAATTCCGACAATTTCAGTAGCTTCGTTAGGTGATTTTGGATATGTCTGCAAAGTTTTAGGTCATTCGGATATCGTTTGGTCAAGTATCGATCGAATGCGCATTTCAAAAGTTATGAAGAAACTTAGGCTTGAATCCGATGTAATTTGATGGTTTTAGTGTTGTTGGATGTATTTTTGTGATTGGAACAAGTTTGAATGAAGTATTAGAACGTATCTGTGATTTTGGTTGATGTCCCAGGGGCCTCGGGTGTGTTTTAAATGATTGTTTATCAAGTACGGACACCCCGGAACTTAGAAAAATAGAGGTGGCAGCAGTGGAGGTGCGGACCGCGCTGTTTTTCGCGCTGGGCGCGCGGCTCCACACGGTAGATCTACAGGCTGCTGGTTCTATTGTGGAAGCTCATATCTTTTTATCTACACGGAATTTTGAGGTGATTCAAAAACTAAAGTTGTCGAGCTTTGAATCTACTTTCCAGAAACATATTATAATAGGCATTTGGAAATCTGTAGCGAACGTTATGGCCAAAATAGTGAAGCCTGTCAGTGCAGTCAAATTGTTGCGCGACCGCAACCATTTTTGTGCGGTCAGCACTCCCGGGGCGCGGACCACAATCATTTTTGTGCGGTCAGCACTGTCGGAATCTGAGGGGTACTTGTATAAATCCGAGGTTTTGGATTTTATTTGATAACCTACAGAGCTCGGATTTTTGCAATTTTTCGAAGGTTTTTCAAGAAATTAATTGGGGTAAGTAATTCTAACTCAGATTTGGCTAGATTACATGAATATGTCATTTAATCCATCATTTAATTTATGATTTGGGATGGAATTTGGGAATAAAATTGGTAAAATCTCCCAAAATATAAAAAGATGATTTGAAGGACCAAACGATATCAGAATTGGAAGTTCTTGGTATGTACGGACTCGTGTTGAGATAAGGAACCCGAATATATTACTTTCGTAATGTTTCAAGAAGCGTATTGGCAACTTGTGGTTTTTGGTGTATTTCGAATTTTTTCTATTGGGTAATGCCTAATTGGCCTATTTTGATGTATTTCTATTGATTATGATAAGAGACTACACCTGTGGAGGCTGATATTCGTGGTAAGAGAGTTGTCTCTTAGCAGTTTCATACCGGAGTCGAGGTAACTAGCTTGTCTAACCTCGTGTGGGGGAACCTTCACCCCTAGGATATTATGTGTTAATTTAAATGCCTTGTACGCGAGGTGACGGGCGTGTACATGTGCAGATTGTTGGAACCCACCTTACTTCAATTGTCCAATTCGTGATATTTCTGTTCTTAGCTGATTAAATTGTGACAATTCCTGATATTCGTTAGAAAAGCATGATTAGATAGAATTTATCTGTCTAAATGCCTAATTGTCTTACTTGAACTTCTTGATAATTGTTGGCACTGGTTTTGGTGAAGTTGTAGTTATGCATATCATATTTCTCTGTGCGTTGCTTTTTATTGTTTGTGTTGGTGGACTGCGGGTTCAATTCCTGGATATCCAAGGGCTGTGGGTTCGATTCCCAGAGACCCATAGTGGTATTATTTGTGGACTGCGAGTTCAATTCCCGGAGATCCAAGGGCTGTGGGTTCGATTCTTAGAGACCCGGAGTGGTATTATTTGTGGACTGCGGGTTCGATTCCTGGAGATCCAAGGGCTACGGGTTCGATTCCCGGAGACCCAGAGTTTATTGATATATTTATTGAGATACAGACTGCGGGTTCGGTTCCCGTAGATCCCGAGATATTGAGATACGGGCCGCGGGTTCGATTCCCGGAGACCCAGAGATACTGATATTGGGACTGCGGGTTAAATTCCTGGAGATCCTGAGTTGAAGGATATAGAGAGGGACTGTGGGTTCAATTCCCATAGGTCCTGGACTTGTTCATTTGAGTTTATGTTGTGTTGGTTACTTGTAGTTAGCTAATCGTAGTCGGTTACAGTAATTACTTCATTGTTGTTATTTCAGATTCAGTCTTACTTATTCCTGCTTATTACTGTTTTGATCATTATGTTATTGTTTTATCGGTACGGCCAAGACCTTCCTCGTCACTACTCCATCGTGGTTAGGCTTGGCACTTATTGAGTACCGCCGTGGTGTACCCATGCCACTCTTCTGCACACTTTTGTTGTGCAGATCCAGGTACATCAGGTCTGGCTCATCTCAGGTGATTTAGCAGCACTTTAGGAGACTTGAGGTATGATCTGCTACGTCCGCGGATCCGGAGGGTCTCCTTCTATTCTCAATAGTGATAGCAGTTATTTTCCCTTGTTCTTGTTGTTTAGACATTCTTGATGTATAGAGCCACAATTGTACTCTTCTTTTAGTCTGTGTTGCCCGTGGGATTCCGGGTCTTGGTAGTGTGCTATTTAGTGTGTTTTGGCGAAGTGTATGTTCCAAGCGACACTTATTACATTCCTTTTTATATCATTCCGCTATTTTCTTATCTTTTGTTCATGAATTTTTATATTCCACATCGTGTTAGGCTTACCTAGTCGCGAAGACTAGGTGCCGTCATGATAGGTTCACGATTGGTGAACTAGGGTCGTGATAGTACCCTAGCGGAATTTCAACATGTGGATGCAAACACAAATCTTCATACTTCAAACTTTGATAAATTCTTGATTGCAGTTCATTTTCAATGGCTTTCCTTAGATGTTGGAGCTCATTATCCTAATTCCTGTGGCCATTTGACTGTATTTCTCTAACACGTCTTGCATATTGGCACAATGCTAATTGTCTTGATTGTCATCCCTAAAAGGAATTGCGACCGTAGAAGGCTGGATATTGGGCATCATAATAACTTGATTAGGAGTGTAAGTTAATGGTATTTGTGGAGAGATTGCATAAGTAGGATTTGGACAAGAAGATATGGTTAAGCAAATATTTTGATTTGAGCTGGAAGTAGAAGCTATATTTGGAAGTAGGTCGAAAGGGTTTCTAAGATTAACCAACACGTTTCTTCGTACCATATTCGCCTTGGTACCATCAGTCTGTGATTGCAATAGTCCCTTACTAGTGTTGAATTCTTCAAATCGGTCTGTCATTATTGCCTCGTCTTTTATGAAGATTCGCAGCCAAAAGAGTGTTCAATGCTAGGGTACCTTTAAAGGAAAAAAAATAAAACTTTACAAAATAAAAAATAAAGTGTTAGCGTATTTATCATAATCAAATAAATGCATAAAGTAATAAAGTGTGTAATTAGATTAATTAGTTCATGTTATGGTTAAGTAGGAACCTTAAACTAAAATGTTGGCCTTAGTTGAAAAATGGATGGACAAGAATGACTTGTTATTTAGAGGTCTCTAACGCACGGTACTTGTTGACATTGGAAGTGAATTAATTTGAAATTTTGTGAAAGGCTGACTTTGTCAAAAATCAAAGCTTTAGCTCTAGCATAATTCCTTTTCTTTGCAGGACTCTGGCATATTTAAAAAATCGCCCCAATTTTTAGAAAGTTTCTAATGACTATTCCATGGCATGATGTCCTATGAAAGCGTACTCAATGTCTTTAGAGTTGATCAACTTGCATAAAAAATTGTAACGACCCGGCATTACCACCCCGTTACCTTGCATTTACATGTCTTATGCTTTTAAATCAGTGTTAGAGTTTATCGGGTGAATTAGGAATGATTCGGGTTGAAAATAAAACAAATAGCCTTCTTGAAGGAGGCTTGAATATGGGAAGTCAACCTAGAGTTGACTATTGAGTTAGATTGCTCGGAATTGGATTCTGATGATTCGACTAGTTTCGGGGGATCATTTATGACTTAGGAGAGCAATCGGAATCAAATTCGGAGGTCTGGTGTAGTTTTAGGCTTGAATTGGCTAAGGTTGAATTTTGGCGAAAACTTGAGATTTTGACCCGGGGCTCAGAATGAAATTCCGAGAGTTGCAGTAGTTTCGTTAGGTGATTTTGGATGTGTTTGCAAATTTTTAGGTCATTCGGACGTCGTTTGATCGGGTTTTGGATTGGATGTTCGTTTCGAAAGTTTTGAAGAAACTTAGGCTTGAATCCATTTAAAATGGGTGATTTTGATGTTTTCGATGGTGTTTTAATGTTATGAGCAAGTTTGAATGAGGTAATGTGATGTATTGGTGGCTTTGGCTGAGGTTCCGGGGGTCTCGGGATCATTTCGGATGGCCAACGGACAAGTTTTGATAAAAAAGTTGCAGCAGAAAATTGCAGTCAGTGATTGCTCTATGCGATCGCATAGAGTCATTGCGATTGCATAGAAGAGCCTGAAAGGTGTGAGAAAATGTGCTATGCGATCTCATAGCAAGGGGAGCGATCGCATAGGCTTATTACTCTGCACAGTGCGATCGCATACCGAGTGTCGCGATCGTAGAGAAGAAAAAAAGATGAGGCCTGGGAGTTTATACTATGCGATCGCATAGAAGGGAAAATTGGAGGAAAAACTTAACTCTATGCGATCGCATAGAAGGAATGGTCTGTTAGTGAATTAAAAACCAGAAACAGTGTAGTCGCGGGTTCATTCACCAAAAACACAAATTTTTAACCCGAGAGAGAAGAACTCACGGGAAAACGCTGGGATTTCATCGGGTAATAATCGGAGGTAAGATTCTTGACTCAAAAACACAATTTTATGGTAGAATTAACATCAATCTTCATGAAATTGGGTAGAAACTATGAAGAATTATGGCCTAGGTATTGAAAACGAATTTTTGAGTTTTGAAAGGCCATTCGAACTCCGATTTCGATAAATTTTATATGCACGGACTTGTGGCGAGACGAGGATCGCGTTGGTATAAGTTTCTGAATTTTTTGGACTGTGGGCCCGGGGTCGGGTTTTACCAACTTCGTGTATTTATGCATTTTTCATGCAAATTGAAATGGGTTATGTTTCTTTGACCCGTAAATGACATAATTATTGTGGTTTGAATAGATTCTACACGCGAGGCAGCGAATTCTAAAGGAAAAGGCATTGCGGACGAGTCTACGACCGGCTAGAGGTGAGTAGTTTGTGTATATGGTAGCCTAAGGGTTCGAAACCCCGGCTTAGCACATTGTGACGCTAGTAGGACGTGGCTTGCACCCCGTGGCAGGTGCGGGATTGATTGTGACTGGGGATTGAGACTTGGTCCATCCCGGATATGAATAATATGCTATTAGTGATGGAAAAACACTGTGTTTGACATATTTGTGGGCTGTAAGCCTTGTTTGGGGCCTTGTGCCGACTTGTAGTATCCCTAGGGGATAGTATATATGTGATAGCTATACTTGCTTAATCACTGATCTCAGTCCTGGATTTTGAAATCATAGTATTGAAATGCTAAGTCACCTGTTTTGCAAAAATTAAATAAAAGTTGAAGTATTTTCATAAATTATGAATTGGAATCTGGAAATAAGTAAATTGAGTTGTTTTGTGACTTATCTGATTATTGTGGACGGGGGATGGATCGGGCTGCACGCCGCAACAGTTATTATGATATGAGGATCGGGTTGCACGCCGCATCGGTATTTGCGCTTGGGCTGTAAGAGCCCCTCCGGAGTCTGTACACACCCCCAGTGAGCGTCGTTGACGTTAAATGGATCGAGCTACACGCCGTAGTGGTTATGTACATTGCATTGCATCTTTGTCTATTGAATTATTCTGTGGTAGTTGTATTGTACTGTTGATGCTAGTTCGTAGGAGGATCGGACTGTAGTTTAGCTTCATATTATGGTATTCTGTGATTTCCTACTTTCAGCTGCTGTTATATATTTATTACTCACTGAGTACTTAGTACTCACCCCTACTCCCTACACCTTTTGTGTGCAGACTCAGGTACTCGGGAGCAGTAGACGAGCGTTTCCAGCTTTTGTAGAATCATACCGAGTTGCTGAGGTAGCTTCCGACGTTAGCAGAACCTAGCTTCTCTTCCTCTTTTCAATTGTTCTTTTATATTCAGACTTGAGTATTTCCATACAATATTCTTTACTTTTGTTGGGTTTTGTTAGAGGCTCTTGACTTGTGACTCCGGATATTTGGGAGTGTTAGTTGCTTTCGCACTTCTCAGTACTTTGTTCATTTTTATTATTATTGTAGTTCGTTGACTCATATGTTCTTTTGAGTTGTCCATTTGGGACTGATATTCATTGTGATAAACAATTGTTGGTCTGGCCGGCCTAGCTTAATTGTTGGGCGCCATCACGATCGGATTTGGGTCGTGACAAGTTGGTATCAGGGCCTAGGTTACTAGGACTCGCGAGTCATGACCCGGTTTAGTAGGCTTTCGCGGATCGGTACGTAGACATTCGTATCTATCCTCAGAAGGCTACAGAACTTTAGGAAAAACTTCACTTTTCTTGGATTCATATAGTGCGGTTTGTGTTATCGTGAAACTAAACTTTTCAATATTCTATTCTCTCGCAGATGGCGAGAACACGTGCTAGTGGACGTGGCGGACGACCACCATTGGCACCCAGAGGCCATGGTCGTGGTAGAGGTAGGGTAGTAGTACCAGCACATGCTGACCCACCAACTGACCAGACTCAGGGTCAGATTCCTACACCGGTGGCCCAGGTTCAAGATCAGGTCCCAGCTGCAGACGCTCTGGCAGCTCAGGTTTAGGCACCGGTAGTTCCCATTGTGATACCGGGTCTTCAGGAGACTTTGGCTCAAATTCTATCAGTATGCATTGGCTTGGCTCGGGTAGTTGCAGCCTCTACTGCAGCGTCTTCTTCACAGGCAGGGGGAGGGAATCAGACCCCCGTGGCTCGCACACCCGAGCCGGTAGTATAGGGTATTCAGGCACCTGGGGCAGCTCCAGTTCAGCCAGTTGCACCCGTTGCACCAGCTCCTGCTCATATGGTTCCAGTTATGCCCGACGATGAGCAGCGTCATTTGCAGAGGTTTGAGAGGCTACAACCTCCGACATTCAGTGGTGCTAAAGGCGAGGACGCCCATGGTTTTCTTGATAAATGTCAGCGTATGCTTTGCACCGCGGGTATTCTGGAGTCCAGCGGTGTTTCATTCAACACTTTTCGGTTCACAAGTGCAGCATTTCAGTGGTAGGAGGATATTGTGAGGCGTAGGCCCGCTGGGGCAGCTCCCCTCACTTGGCAGCAGTTCTCCATGGTATTTTTGGAGAAGTATATGCCTCAGTCCTAGAGAGAGGAGTTGCGTCATCAGTTTGAGTGGCTGAAGCAGGGGGACATGACGGTTACTCAATATGAGATGAGATTCACACATCTAGCCCGTCATGCCATGTGGATGGTTCCTACGGACAGAGAGAAGATCAGGAGATTTATAGATGGTCTTATGTATCCCATCCGTATATTGATGACAAGAGAAGGAGCTTCGGTAGTTACCTTTGAGGAGGTGGATGATGCTGCCCGTCATATTGAGATAGATCGCCGTAGAGAGCAGGAGGAGAGAGAGGCTAAGAGGCCTTGTGGTACTGGCAGTTACAGTGGTGCTCCGTCTAGGGGCCAGCCTCAGCATAGCAGGGGTCGTTCTTTCAGATCTCATCAGTCTGGACGTGCCGAGTCCAGTGGAGTTTCATCAGATCGTGATCGTCAGGGCCATCAGGGTTATCAGGGTCAGTAGGGCCGATAGCAGAGTCAGTCTGCATTGAGTGCTCTTCCACCTCAGAGCTCTGCTCCTACTTCCTCAGCACAGGATTCATCTACAGCGAAGGGTCCTCAGCAGCCCCTTCTTCCATCTTCGGGCCGTTATTTTGAGTGCGGCGACTTGGGCCATATCAAGAGAGAGTGTCCTCGGTGGTTTCGTAGGCGGTCTCAGCAGAGGGATTAGTCCTCGTCTTCTACTCCTGTTTCTTCAGCGCCAGCACAGTCAGCTAGGACTGGTGGCCAGGTAACCAGAAGTTGCCCTAGGGGCGAGGATCGTCTTGGTGGAGGCCAGGCTCGTTTCTATGCTCTTCCGGATATGAAGGATGCTAGTGCTTCAGATGCGGTCATTTCAGGGTATTATCTCAGTCTGCCACAGGGATGCTTCTGTCTTATTTGATACCGGATCCACCTATTCCTATGTTTCTACTTATTTTGCACATCACTTAGGTATGACCCGTGGTATTCTTGCTTTTCCCGTACATGTGTCTACCCCGGTGGGGGATACTATTGTTGTGGATCAGGTATATCGATCCTGTCTTATTACTATTGGGGGTCTGGAGACCCGAGTCGATTTATTGCTACTAGGCATGGTAGATTTCGATGTGATTCTAGGCATGGATTGGCTATCTCCTTACCATGCAATTCTGGACTGACATGCCAAGACAGTCACACTAGCTATTCCATGTAATCCGAGGATCTAGTGGCGTGGCTTGACTGATTATGTGTCCGACAGGGTGATTTCTTATATAAAGGCCCAACGAATGACTGGGAAGGGTTGTTTATCTTATTTGGCCTTCATTACAGATGTTGAGGCTGAGACACCTAGTCTTGATTCAGTCCCCCGTTGTGAGGGAGTTTCCGGATGTATTTCCAGTATACCTGTCGGGCATGCCACCTGATAGGGATATTGACTTTGGTATTGACTTGGTGTCGGGCACCCCAGCCCATTTCTATTCCTCCCTATCGCATGGCACCAGCTGAGTTGAACGAATTGAAAGAGCAGCTTCAGGAACTCTTAGATAAGGGTTTCATTCGCCCGAGTGTGGTACCTTGGGGTGCTCCGGTATTGTTCGTGAAGAAGAAAGATGGCACAGTGAGAATGTGCATTGATTACAGGCAACTGAACAAGGTAACAATTAAGAATAAGTACCCATTATCTCGTATTGAGGACTTGTTTGATTAGCTACAGGGAGCTAGTGTATTTTCTAAGATTGATCTTCGATCGGGCTATCATCAGTTGAAGATCAGGGAATCAGATATTATGAAGACATCGTTCAGAACGCGATATGGGCACTACGAGTTCCTGGTGATGTCGTTCGGGCTGACTAATGCCCCAGATGCATTTATGCACTTGATGAATAGTGTATTTCGACCGTACCTTGATTCCTTTGTGATTGTGTTTATTGATGATATCCTGGTCTATTCACGCAGGCAGGAGGAGCATGCACAGCACTTGAGGGTGGTATTGCAGAGGTTGAGAGAAGAAAAGCTTTATGCAAAATTCACTAAGTGTGAGTTCTGGCTTGATACTGTGACTTTTCTGGGGCATGTAGTATCCAGCGATGGTATTCGGGTTGATCCACAGAAGGTCGAGGCAGTGTAGAATTGGCCCAGACCTTCCTCCGCTATTGAGATTCAGAGTTTTCTCAGCTTGGTAGGCTATTACCGCCGGTTTGTTCAGGGTTTCTTAGCTATTGCTTCACCGTTGACCAAGTTGACACAGAAGAATGCTCTATTTGTGTGGTCTGATGAATATGAGGAGAGCTTTCAGAAGCTCAATGAGGCTTTGACAACAGCTCCAGTACTTGTGTTGCCCTCTGCTACAGGGTCATATACGATGTATTGTGATGCTTCTAGAGTTGGGCTCGGTTGTGTATTGATGTAGGAGGGTAGAGTTATTGCATTTGCTTCTTGTTAGCTAAACCCTACGAGAAGAACTACCCCGTTCACGATTTGGAGTTAGCTGCTATTGTTCATGCCTTGAAAATTTGGAGGGATTACCTGTACGGTGTATCTTGTGATGTATATATAGACCACCGCAGCCTTCAGCATTTGTTTAAGCAGAAGGATCTCAATTTGAGGCAGCGGAGATGGCTTGAATTGCTTAAAGACTGTGATATTACTATTTTGTACCATCCCGGGAAAGCCAATATAGTGGCTGATGCATTGAGCCGGAAGGCCATTAGTATGGATAGTTTGACGTATATTCCAGTTGGGGAGAGACCCCTTGCAGTTGATGTTCAGGCGTTAGCTAATCAGATGGTGAGGCTGGATATTTCTGAGCCCAGTCAGGTTATGGCGTCTGTAGTAGCTCGCTCTTCTTTATATGATCGTATTCGAGAGCGCCAGTATGACAATCCACACTTACTTGTCCTTAAGGATAGAGTTCAGCATGATGATGCCAGAGATGTCACTATTGATAGTGATGGTGTATTGCGGATGCAGGGCCGAATATGCGTGCCAAATGTTGATGGCCTTTGTGAGTTGATATTGGAGAAGGCCCACAACTCGCGGTATTCTTTTTATCCAGGAGCCGCGAAGATGTATCAAGATTTGAAGCATCATTACTGGTGGAGAAAGAAGAAGAAAGATATTGTGAACCATGCAGCACGGTGTCTAAAGTGTCAGCAAGTCAAGTATGAGCATCAGAGACCTGGTGGTGTATTCCAGCGTATTGATATTCCTGAGTGAAAGTGGGAAAGGATTACTATGGACTTTGTTAGTGGACTCCCTCGGACAGCGAAGAAGTTTGATTCAGTTTGGGTGGTTGTGGATAGGCTGACCATTGTGGATAGGCTTCCCAGTGTGTACTACATACTCCTCGGAGCGGTTGGCAGAGATATTCATCTGTGAGATTGTGAGATTGCATGGAGTTCCCATTTCTATTATATCAGATAGAGGTACTCAGTTCACTTCTCAGTTTTGGAGGACATTTCAACGAGAGTTGGGTTCACAGTTAGAGCTGAGCACAGCATTTCATCCACAGACGGATGGGCAGTCTGAGCGTACTACTAAGATATTGGAGGACATGTTGTGTGCTTGTGTCATTGATTTTGGTGGTTCATGGGCTGATTACTTGCCTCTTGCGGAGTTTTCTTATAATAATACCTACCAGTCCAGCATTCAGATGGCACCTTATGAAGCTTTATATGGGAGGCGGTGTAGGTCTCCAGTCGGTTGGTTTGAGCCCGGCGAGGCTAGATTGTTGGGGACATAGTTAGTTCAGGATGCCTTAGACAAGGTGAAAGTGATTCAGGAGAGACTTCGCACAGCTCAGTCGCGCCAGAAGAGTTATGCGGACCGGAAGGTCCAAGATGTGTCTTATTCAGTGGGTGAGAAGGTGTTGCTGAAGGTTTCGCCTACGAAGGGCGTTATGAGATTTGGAAAGAAAGGAAAGTTGAGTCCAAGGTTCATTAGACCTTTTGAGGTGCTTAGGAAGGTTGGGGAGGTGGCATATATGCTTGCTTTGCCACCCAGTTTGTCGGGAGTTCACCCGGTGTTCCATGTATCTATGCTCCGGAAGTATGTCGGAGACCATTCTCATGTGTTAGACTTCAGCACGATATAGCTAGATGAGGACTTGACCTATGATGTGGAGCCGGTAGCCATTTTGGGTCGACAGGTTCGTAAGCTGAGATCCAAGGACATAGCTTCAGTGAAAGTGCAGTGAAGAGGTCGTCCCATGGAGGAAGCAACTTGGGAGACCGAGCAGGAGATGCGGAGCAAATATCCACACTTATTTGATACTCCAGGTATGTTTCTTAACCCGCTCGCGGACGAGCGTTTGTTTAAATTGGGGATAATGTAACTACCCGGCCCGTCGATACGGGAATTACCACCCCGTTAACTTGCATTTACATGTCTTATGCTTTTAAATCAATGTTAGAGTTTATCGGGTGAATTAGGAGTGATTCGGGTTGAAAATGAAACAAATAGCCTTCTTGAAGGAAGCTTGAATATAGGAAGTCAACCTAGAGTTGACTATTGAGTTAGAGTGCTCGGAATCGGATTCTGATAATTCGACTAGTTTCGGGGGATCATTTATGACTTAGGAGAGCAATCAAAGTCGAATTCGGAGGTCCGGTGTAGTTTTATGCTTGAATTGGCTAAGGTTGAATTTTAGCGAAATCCGAATGGTAGGTGAGATTTTGACCCGAGGCTTGGAATGAAATTCCGAGAGTTGCAGTACTTCCGTTAGGTGATTTTGGATGTGTCTGCAAATTTTCAGGTCATTCGGACATCGTTTGATCAGGTTTTGGATTGGATGTTAGTTTTGGAAGTTTTGAAGAAACTTAGGCTTGAATCCGTTTAAAATGGGTGATTTTGATGTTTACGATGGTGTTTTTATGTTGCGAGCAAATTTGAATGAGGTAATGTGATGTATTGGTGGCTTTGGATGAGGTCCCGGGGGTTTCGGGATCATTTCGGATGGCCAACGGGCAAGTTTTGATCAAAAAGTTGCAACAGAAAATTAAAGTCAGTGATTGCTCTATGCGATCGCATAGAGTAATTGCGATCGCATAGAAGAGCCTGGAGGGTGTGAGAAAATGTGCTATGCGATCGCATAGCAAGGGGTGCGATCGCATAGGCTTATTACTCTGTACACTGCGATTGCATACCGAGTGTCGCGATCGCAGAGAAGAAAAAAAAAATGAGGCCTGGGAGTTTGTACTATGCGATAGCATTGGTGCATTGCGATCGCATAGAAGGGAAAATTGGCAGAAAAACTTAACTCTATGCGATCGCATAGGTCCATTGCGATCGCATAGAAGGAATGGTCTGTCAGTGAATTAAAAACCAGAAACAGTGTAGTCGCGGGTTCATTCACCAAAAACACAAATTTTGAACCCTAGAGAGAAGAACTCAGGGGAAAACGCTGGGATTTCATCGGGTAATCATCAGAGGTAAGATTCTTGACTCAAAAACATAATTTTATAGTAAAATTAACATCAATCTCATGAAATTGGGTAGAAACTGTGAAGAATTATGGCCTAGGTATTGAAAATGAATTTTTGAGTTTTGAAAGGCCGTTCGAACTCCGATTTCGATAAATTTTATATGCACGGAGTCGTGGCGAGACGAGGATCGCGTTGGTATAAGTTTCTGAATTTTTCGGACAGCGGGCCCAGGTCGGATTTTACCAACTTAGTGTATTTATGCGTTTTTCATGCAAGTTGAAATGGGTTATGTTTCTTTGACCGGTAAATGACATAATTATTGTGGTTTGAATAGATTCTACATGCGAGGCAGCGAATTCTAAAGGAAAAGGCATTATAGACGAGTCTACGACCGGCTAAAGGTGAGTAGTTTATGTATATGGTAGCCTGAGGGTTCGAAACCCCGGCTTAGCACATTGTGACGCTAGTAGGGCGTGGCTCGCACCGCGTGGCAGGTGCGGGATTGATTTTGACTGGGGATTGAGACTTGGTCCATCACGGATATGAATAATATGCTATTAGTGATGGAAAAATACTGTGTTTGACATATTTTTGGGTTGTAAGCCTTGTTTGGGGCCTTGTGCCGACCTGTAGTTTCCCTAGGGGATAGTATATATGTGATAGCTATACTTGCTTAATCACTGATCTCAGTCCTGGATTTTGAAATCACATTATTGAAATGCTAAGTCACCCGTTTTGCAAAAATTAAATAAAAGTTAAAGTATTTTCATAAATTATGAACTGGAATCTGGAAATAAGTAAATTGAGCTATTTTGTGACTTATCTGACTATTGTAGACTGAGGATGGATCGGGCTGCACGCCGCAGCGGTTATTATGATATGAGGATCGGGCTGCACGCCGTAGCTGTATTTGTGCTTGGGCTGTAGGAGCCCCTCTGGAGTCTGTACACACCCCAGTGTGCGCCGTCGACGTTAAATGGATCGGGCTACAGGCCGTAGCGGTTATGTGCATCGCATTGCATCTTTGTCTGTTGAATTATTCTGTGGTAGCTGTATTGTACTGTTGATGGTAGTTCGTAGGAGGATCGGACTGTAGTTTAACTTCATATTGTGGTATTCTATGGATTTCCTACTTTCAGTTGCTGTTATATATTTATTACTCACTGAGTACTTAGTACTCACCCCTACTCCCTGCACGTTTGGTGTTCAGACTCAGGTACTCGGGAGCAGTAGAGGAGCATTTCCAGCTTTTGCAGAGTCATACCGAGTTGCTGAGGTAGCTGCCGACGTTCGCAGAACCTAGCTTCTCTTCCTCTTTTCAGTTGTTATTTTATATTCAGACTTGAGTATTTCCATACAGTATTCTCTACTTTTGTTGGGTTTTGTTAGGGGCTCTAGACTTATGACTCCGGATCTTTGGGAGTGTCATTTGCTTTCGCACTTCTCAATATTTTTTTCATTTTTATTATTATTGGAGTTCGTTGACTCATATGTTCTTTTGAGTTGTCCATTTGGGACTGATATTCATTGTGATAAACAATTATTGGTCTGGCTGGCCTAGCTTAATTGTTGGGCGCCATCACGACCGGATTCGGGTCATGACAACAATAATTCTGCCCCGGTTTCCCCTTTTTTTTTTGAGGAAATCTTTTACTATAATGAGATCGAGCTTTTTATAGATTGTGTTTCAAAAAGAACAGAGACGAATAATTTAGACGTAAAAAAAATTGAATATTGACAAGCTTAGAATCAAGATACTTAATTAGGATATACGAGTCAATTGGAATTGAAATGACTCTATTATTATTTTTATTTTAGTTTATTAGCATTTGCAAATCATAAATTTGTCGAGGCCCGGGATACGGTATCAACCGTTTTGAGACTTATGGGATAGTACCCCGAGTCACATGCCAAGACTTAGAATGAATGGGTGCATAAAAATTAGTCTCGACGACCCGAAATAAGATGATACCCTCACTTAGAATAATTTGATGATGCAATTGACCAAAATAGTGGTGTTCTATTGCTTGGTAGATTGCACAAGTTTGGACATCTACCAATTTGTAAATGAGAATTGGCACAAAGGTTGAAATAGGTAGAAATAGTAAGTAAATTTTATGAAACGTAGAGCTACGAGAAGAATCGAGCACGAGTGGCAATATTTAAAAAATATGTAACTATATTTAAGAAAAGAACCCGAAAACAATTAACTCACGAATTAGATGGGGAAAATATTTTCTAATTATGAAATATTACGCCAGTTTTTTTTTTTTAAATTAAGAAGTAGGAATGATATCTTGCTCTAGGGAGTGAGATGCTCATTGTTGTTAAAAAAAATCTTAATGCTAGTTTAAGGCACAAATATCGAAAAATTTCATGACGAATCGAGCCTATTGAAGAACTTATGGGAAAGAAGTCGTACTTTATTAGAAAATACCTAGAGACTAAAGATATCTTAATTAGACTCTAAGAATTGGAGTAGACCTAAAAGAAATTTGAGCTTAAGTAAATGCACAAATGGTGCTCTAGAGTCGTTAAAGAGTGCTAAGCGCGAAATGATGGAGATTATTATTATTAATTCAGGAAAATAATATATAAAATAAGCAATAGAAAAATATATGGACGAATAAAAGATATAAGCAAGTTGAATAGTTAATACTTTCTTTTTCAAAAAAAAAAACAACAGATAATATTAGTAGAAAATAATAAAGTCAAGTAAGTAACATAGCAAATAAGCAAGTAAGCAGGTAGGCAAGCAAATCATGAGATACATTCCAAAGGGCAAATAATAGCGTGTCCTACTACGTGGAGGCCTCTTTGTGCCAGAGGTAGGCCTAACGTGTTATTTGAAAGATAATATTCCATTATGTATCATTCTATTTTCATAATTCTATTATTTTTGAAAAGAAAATAAATAGATAAGTGCTTACACATCTTTCTTTTTTTGTAAAAACAGAGTGTATTTTCATAAAAAACCAAAAGAAAGTAAAATATATTTGTTATAATTAATTTAGTAAGTAATTCTATTTTTCAAAAGCAAAAGAAATACCTGAATTGCTTAAGTCATTTTATTTATTTTTACGTAAAGAAAATGAAAAGAAAGTACAATAAAAGATATTTTGTCAAGTGTAAACTTCTCATTATTCCGCAAGATTATGTCATTTGAAAATGTTATACATATTATAAAAAAAATAGTCATGCTCCTCTTACTAGGAATTAATTAATTTAAAGTAAATGATTCGCATAATTGGCATGTTCACTCTTCAAATAATGCACATAAATATGATAAGTGTCACTTGGGGTTGAAAACCCACTCCGACATTTAGGTAAGGTTAACTAATTGATTTAATACACCTCGGGTATTAAGCCACCTAAGGTTAAAATGATGCATGCTCTTAACTGGGTTTTGGTTTAGCTCTATCTTAGGTTGACTAAGAGTGGGTTAACTAGACTGGTCTGCTCCCAAGTGGACAACTTGAGAGTGGAAAGCACATGACCGTCGATTGCACCGCTGATCGACTTACCCACGAACTTTCCCTTAAAATGTGTTATTAGTAGTACACGGCCGCAAACCGCGTAACCGCTAGGTGTGTGCTTTGTGTGAATTTTCCAAGAGTGGAAAAAGTGAAACGGGATGACAACTTATAAAGCAATAATAATAGATGAAAAATTCATAAATAACAATTTATCATATAATGACAATTCAAATAAGCATCATAACAAAAAACACACAAATTAATTTTTTTTATTAACCTAAGTTTGTTGTGGTTTAGAACCTAGAATCCCTAGCAGAGTTGCCATGCTGTTATACCCCATTTTAATACGGGTCAAACTAGAGTATAACATATTGGTAATTCTGTAGGTTTAATTAATTAAAGAGAGTCGCCATCTAATTATTTTAACTGTAAATTAGGACACCAATTTTAGCTAAGTAGTGCTTAAAATTAACTTTGTTATTATGGTCTGCTCAACCTTAAAAATTCTAGGTAAGGGTTCTAATTAATCCTATAGGGAAGATTGTTAAAACACCCTATATAATCCGCTAATTATGGTTAACCGGCCAAACTTAGTTTAATTCACTAGTTAAGATGATAACTATTAAAAGCCTTTAAAAGTTAATGGTTTAAGAAAAGCTGATTGTGATAAATCAAGATAATACGTTGAAGACCGTATTTCAAGTTCTGAAATCAAAGCAAACTAACTTTGTTAAAACTTTCCAAAACGTAAGAAAGAATAGTTAAGTTAACCAATTCACACTTGTAGGAAATTTGTTTTTACATAAAAGAAAGATTTCACAACTTTCCCATAAGTATTAAAGACTTAAAGACTTAAAGACTTTAGGTTGATCTATTTTAGGACCAAATGTGCTCAACTCTATTTGAAACATACATAATTTCATACTAGATTGTAGTTAAAACCTTTAAAGAAAATACAGTATGTAATTTCAATATATTTGTCAGGGTAGGCGTACGTTTGCTGGAGTAATTTCATAATTTCATGTTTGTTTCAATAAAGTATTTTAAGTCCGACAAGCGTGATGGAGGAAATAAACTTAACAATATGTGGCTTCAAATGAGTTTTACAGTCACGATTTATAGATCTAAAAAAAATTAAGTTTCCTATTATCCCAAATCGCATCCAAATTCAAGCAAAGTAATTCCTTTATACAACCCATAGTGAGTAAGGACAATAGCTAATTTAAGTGTCGCAAAGATAAGTGAGTCCTATTATCAAGATACGTGATTCATGAAATATAGAGTTTTTAACATAATATTAAAATAAATTCATAGTGCTAAATTAATATCTTTTAATATAAAAAAGAAAAAAAAAAGTTAGACTCCTTCTAGGCACGTTCTTCTTGAGGTTCTGGAAGAAAATTAAAAGCCATATACCAAATACATACTTTGCAAAAAATGATAATCAACTTAACATGAAACTATATAAGTTCCATCTATACATAGCCACAACACATCTATATTATGTTACTCTTACTAAACAAATCCTAGAAGAAGAGGTGTTAAGATATCTAGTTTAATATGTTGGACATAGATTCATTTTCATTAGGATCCTATCAGCAAGGTTCCTAAATGATGAAAATTATATAAAATATTTTTATCTTATAGATATAGTCCAATGATTTTCTAAAGAAAACTTAAAGGTTACAACCCTTTAAAAAAAAGAACTCTTCTCTTTTTCACTTACATGGTTAATGACAATCTAAATTTATAATCATAGACTCTAAATCGATTTTAGCTTCAATAGAATATCTATTTTAGATATTGAATATGATATTGAATTCATTCCTTTAAATATGTAATTAAAGATATTGATTCGTGTAGGTATGCAAGCTAATAAGAACTCTCGAGTCATGTTCTGTTGGTAGAACAATTCCTTTTTCTTTAAAATATAGGCTCAGTAATAGAACCATTCAACCAAAATATGTAGATAGTAAATCTCAAATCATTCATGTGAATACTTAACAGCCTATGAGTTATTTTGCTTTAAAATCTATTCTATTTGGCCAAAGACATAATTCCACAAACAAACAAGCTATATGTCATGACCTGGATTTTTCCTCGTCATCGGGGTCGTGATGGCGCCTACTCGTGGTAGCTAGGCAAGCCAATTCATTCGGCATTATCTTGTTCATATCATTATTTTTATACTCATACTTACTAGCAAGAGAAATAATTATTCAATTTAATAAACGTGGAAGACTTTCAAAATAGAGATAAATAATACTAAGGTAAAACATTGATGAAAACCTCTACCCAAGACGTGGAGTCACCAACTCACGAACTACTAATGAATATTACACATAATGGTCTGAAAGAAAATGATAAATACCTGTCTGTCTCGGAACAATGCGACCACATCAATTAGTACAAGTAAATAGAATAGACGCCGGGCCTACGGACGCCTGCAAGCTACCTCAGTCTCGAAATGCTCAACTCCCACAAATACTCTACTGTTGCTGCTGCTCCTGCTCGAAACCTGGACATGTTCAAAAATGCACAGAAGTGCAGTATCAGTACAATCCGACCCCATGTGCTAATAAGAGCCTGGCCTATTCCGACGAAGTAGTGACAAGCCTAGGACGAGACACTCACATAAACCTGTGCAGTTCTATATATGTACACCACAAGATAACAAGAAATACCAAGTAACAAATTCCACAAGAAGTATCATAATAGGGGAAAACACAACAGTTAGCAACATCTATTAAATCAGTAATGAAAATCAGAGTATAATGGAAACAATAAATATCAAAATAAAGAATATCAAATAGTTGCACGGCATCACCCTTCGTGCTTTTACTCTCGACATCTGTCACGACCCCAAACCTGGTCGTGATGGCGCCCAGCACACTGCTAGGCCAGCCTGACCAATCAACAACAATCACGGAGCTAAGAGCTCGCCTTATCCCATTTAAGCATAACAATTTATAAATCAACAGTGATAGAAATGTCGAAACAGGGAACCAAGTCCCAACACAGTACAACTCCCCAAAGACCGAGGGGTCAAGAGTCAAGAGCCTCTAACGAACATAAGTGTAATAAGGTTTACAACAAAACTTAGTGCGGAAAGAAATGACAACATGAAATGAAAAGAGAGCTAGAATGGGAGTCAGGTCCTGCGGACGCTGCAGCTACCTCGACTATCCCGCATAATGCCTCTGAGTGGCTACCGGATCAGGTCTGCTGAGAGGTACCTGGATCTACACACAAGGTGGAGGGAGTAAAATGAGTACTGCCAGACTCAGTAGTAATAAACAGGGGTAAGGTAGCGTAGATAAGAAATCCACAATAAAACACTATGTAAAGTTGTAGCCAATACCCTGGAACAGTTCAATATCAACAGTAGAGAACCAACAAAATATCAACAACATAGTATAACAGCTAGCAGATGTAGCTAAATGCAATGCAATGCATGAAATGACTGCTACGGCGCGTAGCTCGATCCAATTTGGGTACCCGTGCCCACTGTGGGGGTTCAGACTCCGGAGGGGCTCCTACAACCCAAGCAAAATATCATGAATATACACTGCGGCGTGCATCCCGATCCACTACCAGTCAGCTAATATGCAAATGCAGTCTTGCAGGCTCAAAAGTAGTTTTTGAAAACTCTTTTATCATTTTCCAGTTGAAAACAGTAAATGTCAAGTTCCAGAGATTGGAAATATCCTGATAACAGTAATAGCTACGGACTGGTAGTAAAAATAACATGCCAATATCACAAGACAATGATAACGACCCTCGCAAGATCCAATAATTGGCTCACAATCCATAAGTATACTCAACCATGCGAGAAGGAGGTTCAACGGCTCAAGAGTAGCCAATATCACAATATAATATGCAACCATCCGAGAAGGAGGTTCGAAGGCTCAAGAATAGCCAATATCATAACACAGTATCAACAGGTCGGACTAAGCCATAGTCCCCAAATCTCAATCGACCCCGCACTCACAAAAGAGTACGTGTCTCGCCGCTATACAGCATCACAAAGTGGTATACTGGGGTTTCGAACCCGCTGGTCATCACCCACATCTATTACTCACCTCAATACAGCTCGACGATTATTCTGCGATGCCCTTGCCACGAGAATCAAGCTCCGCACGCGTAGAATCTGATCAAATATGGTAGAAACACATCAAATTAGGCCAATGGAATTATACCCAGTCAAAACAACTCAATTTACACCAAAAATGACAAAGTTGCCAAAACCCGACTTCCGGTACACTTCTCGAAAATTTACGAAAGTCACATATTCGGAACCCTCGTCTCAATACGAGTCTAAGCATATACAATTTACCAAATTCGGACTCCATTTGCCCATTCGAATCCTTGATTTTCTATATTTCAAGCCTATGGCTAAACCCTCCATAAAATACCCCAAATTCCTCCATTTTCATGAGATAATTGCATAATATTATCAATATTAATCATAATTTGAGTCTACAGTTGATTACCTGATGAATTCCCTTGAATTTCTCTTCAAAATCGCCCAAATCGCCTCTTAAGCCGAGACCCAAATGTTTTGAAATGTTTCTGAAATTTCTAACTTCTGATATAATTAACCCTCTACGATTTCCGCTTCTGCGGACTATTTCCGTCTCTGCGGAACCGCTTCCGCGACCAATTGGTCGCTTCTGCGAACCCAGGCCTAACTGGCCATTTCCTCTCTTGCGAGCCATGGACCGCTTCTGCGCGTCCGCTCCAGTGGAATTTCCTTCGCTCCTGCGGAACTTTCCGCTTCCGCGCCTCAGAGTCCGCTTCTGCGGACTCGCTTAAGCGGCCACAATTCCGCTCCTGCGGATCCTTCACCCCTCGGCCAAACTCCGCTCCTGCGACCAACATCCGCACCCCCGACACAGCTTCTGCGGACAAAAGTCCGCTTCAGCGAAGACATGCGCTTCTGAGCCCCATCGTCCGCTCCTGCGGACTCGCTCCTGCGCTCCAATTTCCGCAGGAGCGAAAACAACAGAACCAGCAAACAAAATCTGAAAGTTTCCATGTTTTCTCCCGTTTGACCATCCGAAAACACCCCGAGGCCCCCGGGACATCATCCAAACACACCAACACATCCTAATACCTTATTCGAACTTTTTCCAATCCTCAAAACACGTCTAACAACATCAAAACCCAAAATTCACATCGAATTCAAGCCTAAATTCCTTAAAACTTTCTGAATTACACATTCGATCTAAAACCCGACCAAACTACGTCCGAATGATCTAAAAATTTGCGGACATATCCAAAATCACATGACGAAGCTACAGACATTGTCGGAATTCCATTCCGACCCTCGGATTAAAATCTCATCTACCGTTCGGATTTCGCCAAAATTCAACCTTGGCCAATTCAAGCCTATTTCTACACCTGACCTCCAAATTCAATTACGATCGCTCCTCTAAGTCACAAATCACCTCCTGGAACTAACCAAATCATCAGATTCCGATTCCGAGCCCTCTAACTAAATAGTCAACTCCAGGTTGACTTTCCATATTCAAGTTTCCTTCAAAAAGGCTATATGCCTCATTTTCGATCCAATTCACTCCTAACTCACCCGATAGACTCTAACACTGATATAAAAGCATAAAACATATAATTACAACATAACGGGGTGGTAATTCCTGTGACGACGGGCCGGGTCGTCACATTCTCCCCCTCTTAAGCAAACGCTCGTCCTCGAGCGGGTCAAGAAACATACCTGAAGTCTCAAACAAGTGAGGATATCTGCTCCGCATCTCCCGCTCGATCTCCCAAGTGGCCTCCTCCACGGGTCGAGCTCTCCACTGAACCTTAACTGATGCAATGTCCTTGGACCTCAATTTTCTCACCTGACGACCCAAAATAGCAATAGGCTCCACATCATAGGATAGATCACCATCAAGTTGAATGGTACTAAAGTCTAATACATGAGACGAATCTCCAATGTACTTCCGGAGCATAGACACATGGAATACTGGATGAATGCTGGATAAGCTGGGTGGCAAGGCCAACTTGTATGCCACCTCTGCAATCCTCCTGAGTATGTCAAAAGGACCAATGTACCTGGGACTCAGCTTCCCCTTCTTCCCGAACCTCATGACACCCTTCATGGGTGAAACCTTCAACAATACTCTGTCACCAACCATGAAAGACAACTCTCGAACTCTACGGTCTGCATAACTCTTCTGGCGGGACTGTGCTGTGCGAAGCCTCTCCTAGATCAACTTCGCTCTATCTAGAGCATTCTGAATTAACTCAGTCCCTATCAGTCTATCCTCACCAGGCTCAAACCATCCCACGGGAGATCTACACCGTCTGCCATACAATGCCTCGTACGGGGCCATCTGAATACTCGACTGATAACTGTTGTAGTAGGCAAACTCAGCAAGTGGCAAGAACTCATCCCACGAACCACCAAAGTCCATCACACATGCTCACAACATATCCTCCAGGGATCTGAATAGTGCGCTCAGACTGCCCGTTTGTCTGGGGGTGAAATGCGGTGCTCAACTCAACCCGCGTACCCATCTCCCGCTGAAATGCTCTCCAAAACTGAGAAGTGAATTGGGTGCCCCTGTTAGATATGATAGACACTGAGACCCCATGCAACCGGACAATCTCTCGAATAAAGATCGCTGCCAACCGCTCCAATGAGTAAGTAGTACTAACTGAAATGAAATGTGCGGACTTAGTCAGCCGATCAACAATCACCCACACAGAATCAAAATTCCTCGAAGTCCGAGGGAGTCCAGTGACAAAGTCTATAGTGATCTTCTCCCACTTCCACTCAGGAATATCAATGCGCTGAAATACGCCACCGGGCCTCTGATGCTCGTACTTAACCTGCTGACAGTTGAGGCACTGTGCTACATGTTTGACAATGTCCATCTTCATCTTCCTCCACCAATAGTGATGTTTCATGTCTTGATACATCTTTGCGGCTCCTGGATGGATAGAATACCGCGAGCTATGGGCCTCCTCCAGAATCAACTCACGAAGGCCAACAACATTGGGCACACATATCCGGCCCTGCATCCTCAATACGACGTCACTATTAATGGTAACATCTCTAGCATCATCATGCTGAACTCTGTCCCTAAGGACAACCAAGTGTGGATCATCATACTGCGCTCACGAATACGATCATATAGAGAAGACCGAGATACAACACAAGCCAACACCCTGCTGGGCTCTAAAATGTCTAACCTCACTTGCGATTGGCTAGTACCTAAACATCATAAGCAAATGATCTCTCCTCGGCTGGAATATATGCCAAGCTCCCCATAGTGACCGCCTTCCGGCTCAAAGCATCGGCCACCACATTGGCCTACCCCGGATAATATAAAATAGTAATGTCATAATCCTTAAGCAACTCAAGCCATCTTCGCTGTCTCAAATTAAGATCTTTCTGTTTGAACAAGTGCTGGAGACTACGATGGTCGGTATATACCTCACAAGACACGCCGTACAAATAATGCCTCCAAATCTTCAAGGCATGAACTATGGCAGCCAGCTCCAAATCATGAACATGATAGTTCTTCTCATGTGGCTTCAACTGCCGAGAAGCATAAGCAATCACCTTACCTTCCTGCATCAAAACACAACCTATCCCCACTCTCGAGGTATTACAGTAAACAGTATATGAACCTGAAGCTGATGGCAATACTAACACTGGAGCTGTGGTCAAAGCTATCTTGAGCTTCTGAAAGCTCTCCTCGCACTCACCCGACCACACGAATGGTGCACCCTTTTGAGTCAACTTAGTCAAAGAAGACGCAATGGATGAAAATCCCTGAACAAACCGGTGATAATATCCCACCAAACCAAGAAAACTCCTGATCTCTGTGGCTGAGGACGGTCTAGGTCAACTCTGCACCGCCTCTATCTTCTTTGGATCAACCTGAATACCATCATGAGACACTACAAGACCCAAAATTGTTACCGACTTGAGCCAAAACTCGCACTTGGAGAATTTAGCATACAACTTCTCCTCTCTTAATCTCTGCAACACAATACTCAAATGCTGAGCATGCTCCTCCTGACTACGGGAGTAGAATAGAATGTCATCAATCAATACAATCACAAATGAATCCAAATAGGGCCTGAACACACTGTTCATCAGATGCATGAATGCTGCTGGGGCGTTGGTCAGCCCAAAAGACATCACAAGGAACTCATAGTGACCACATATGGTCCTGAATGCAGTCTTCATAATATTCGAGTCCCTAATCTTTAGCTGATGATAGCCTGAACGAAGATCAATCTTAGAAAACACCCTCGCACCCTGTAACTGATTAAACAAATCATCAATGCGCGGTAGAGGGTACTTGTTCTTCACTGTTACTTTGTTCAATTGCCTATAATCAATACATATTCGTATGGAACCATCTTTCTTTTTAATAAATAACACCGGCGTACCCCACGGGGACACACTAGGGCGGATGAAACCCTTATCTAGAAGCTCCTGAAGCTGCTCTTTCAATTCCTTCAACTCAGCTGGTGCCATCCAATAAGGAGGAATGGAAATGGGTTGAGTGCCCGACACCAAGTAAATGCCAAAATCAATATCCTTGTCCGGCGGCATGCCCAACATGTCCGAGGGGAATACATCTGGAAAATCTCTCACAACAGGTACATAATCAATGCTGGGAGACTCAGCTCCCACATCTCTCACATATGCTAAGTACGACAAACACCCTTTTTCAACAATCTTCTGAGCCTTTAAGAACAAAATGACACGGCTAGGGACAAAATCAGTCGAACCCCGCCACTCAATTTGAGAAATACCAGGAATGGCCAACGCAAATGTCTTAGCATGACAGTCCAATATAGCATGGTACAGAGACAACCAGTCCATACCCAATATAACATCAAAGTCCACCATCCGCAACAATAACAGATCCGCCTAGGTCTCCAGACCCCAATAGAAATAACACAGGATCTATAGACATGATCCACAACAATCGAATCACCCACGGGGGTGGATACATGAACAGGTAAATCAAGACTATCATGAGTCGCACCCAAATAATGTGCAAAATAAGAGGACACGTAAGAATATGTGGACCCTGGATCAAATATAACAGAGGCATCTCTATGACAGACAGATATAATACCTGCAATCACTACATCGGAGGCAACTGCATCACGCATATCAGGGAGTGCATAGAATCGTGCCTGGCCTCCACCGGATCTCTCCTTGCCTCTGGGGCGACCACAAGAATACTGAACTCCACCTCTACTAACCTGAGATGGTGCTGAAGAGGAGGGCTGATCCCTCTGCCGAGCCCTGTCCCTACGGAGTCGAGGGCATTGCCTCCTCATGTGGCCAAACTCACCACACTCATAACAAGCACCTGGTGCTGGAGAAGGGGACTGAAGGGAACCCCTCGCTGCAGAAGAACCCTGGACTGAAGAAGTAGGTGCTGCACTCTGGGCTGGGAGGGCAACAAGTGAAGACTGACCCTGCTGAAATCCCTGTCGACCATGATCATAAGAACCTCCGTTCTGCTCAGGGCGGCCTGAATGAGAAGGTCTAGATTAGCGACCTCTGCCCTGATGGAAATACCCTATAGAAGGAGTACCACTGAAACTACCAGAACCACGAGGCCTCTTGGCCTCCCGCTCCTCTCTCTCTCGGCGACGATCCGCCTCAATGGAGATTGCCATATCTACAACCTGCTCAAAATATGATGACAGGACTCTCTCTCTGGTCATAAGAATACGGATGGAGTAGTTGAGGCCATCAATGAACCTCCTAATCCTCTCCCTATCAGTAGGGATCATCCATGTGGCATGCCTAGCCAACTGTGTGAATCTAAGCTCGTACTGGGTCACTGACATGTCGCCCTGAACCAACCACTCAAACTGGCGATGAAGCTCCTCGCGACGGGACCGAGGTACATACTTCTCTAGAAAGAGAGTAGAGAACTGCTGTCATGTGAGAGGTGCTGCTCCTGCAGGCCTACGCCTCTCAAACTCCTCCCACCAATCAAATGTGGGACCAGTAAACTGAAAAGTAGTAAATGAAACTCTGGTGGACTCAAGAATACCAGTTGTACGTAGCATCCTCTTACACTTATCTAAGAAACCCTGGGCATCCTCGCCCTCAACGCCACTGAAATGGGGTGGCTGTAGTCTACCAAATCTCTCCAGATGACATTGCTCGTCATCGGGCATAGCCTGAACCATATGCTCTAGAGTTGGTGCAGCTGGAGGAATAACTGGTGCAACCACCTGAGCGGGGACCGCCTCTGGCGTCTGAAGCCCCTGAACAACCTGCTCAGGTGTGCGAGCTACAGAGGTATGCTGACCACCCCCTGTCTGAGATGTCGCTGCAATAGCGGTAGCCGATACTACCTGAGCCAAACCGGAACACACCGATAATATCCGGGAAAGAGTCTCCTGAAGATCAAGAATAGCAATAGATACAGTCTGGGCCTGAACTGGGGCTGCTGGAGCATCAACCACTGGGGGCTGCTCCTGAATAGGTACAACGAGCGGGTCAACTGGCACTGCCTCAGCTGCCCTTCCTCTACCTCTAGCACGACCACTCCCACGGCCTCTAGCTGGTGGCAATGGAGGTCGTCCACCTCGTCCTGATGCTCGCGTTCTCGCCATCTGCGAGAGAATAGAATATAGAAGTTCAGTTCTCAGAACAACAAGATCGCACGATAGAGCTTCAGAAAAGTGAAGTGTTTCCTAAAGGTTCGCAGCCTCCCGAGGATAAGTACAGGCGTCCACGTACCGATCCACAAGACTCTACTAACCGGCTCAAGACTCATGAGGCCTAGAAAACCTAGGCTCTGATACCAACTTGTCACGATCCCAAAGCCGGTCGTGATGGCGCCCAGCACACTGCTAGGCCAACCTGACCAATCAATAACAATCACGGAGCTAAGAGCTCGCCTTATCCCATTTAAGCATAACAATTTATAAAATAACAGCGATAGAAATGTCGAAACAGGGGACCAAGTCCCAACACAGTACAACTCCCCAAAGACCGAGGGGTCAAGAGTCAAGAACCTCTAATGAACATAAGTGTAATAGGGTTTACAACAAAACTAAGTGCGGAAAGAAATGACAACATGAAATGAAAAGATAGCTAGAAGGGGAGTCAGGTCCTGCAGACGCTGCAGCTACCTCGACTATCCCGCACAATGCCTCTGAGCGGCTACCGGATCAGGTCTGCTAAGAGATACCTGGATCTGCACACAAAGTGCAGGGAGTAAAATGAGTACTGCCAGACTCGGTGGTAATAAACAGGGGTAAGACAGCGTAGATAATAAATCCATAATAAAGCACTATGTAAAGCTGTAACCAATACCCTGGAACAGTTCAATATCAACAGTAGAGAACCAACAAAATATCAACAAACATAGTATAACAGCTAGAAGATGTAGCTAAATGCAATACAATGCATGAAATGACCTCTACGGAGTGTAGCCCGATCCAATTTGGGTACCCGTGCTCACTGTAGGGGTTCAAACTCCGGAGGGGCTCCTACATCCCAAGCAAAATATCATGAATATACACTGCGGCATGCAGCTCGATCCACTACCAGTCAGTTAATATGCAAATGCAGCCTCACAGGCTCAAAAGTAGTTTTTGAAAACTCTTTTATCATTTTTCAGTTGAAAATAGTAAATGTCAAGTTTCAGAGATTGGAAATATCATGATAACAGTAATAGCTACGGACTGGTAGTAAAACTAGCATGCCAATTTTACAAGACAATGATAACGACCCTCGCAGGATCCAATAACTGGCTCACAACCCATAAGTATACTCAACCATCCGAGAAGGAGGTTCAACGGCTCAAGAGTAGCCAATATCATAATATAATATGCAGCCATCCGAGAAGGAGGTTCGACGGCTCAAGAATAGCCAATATCATAACACAGTATCAACAGGTCGGACTAAGCCATAGTTCCCAAATCGCAATCAACCCCGCACTCACAAGTGAGTACGTGTCTCGCCGCTATACAGCGTCACAAAGTGGTATATCGGGGTTTCGAACCCGCTGGTCATCACCCACATCTATTACTTACCTCAATACAGCTCGACGATTAGTCCGTGATGCCCTTGCCACGAGAATCAAGCTCCGCACGCGGAGAATCTTATCAAATATGGTAGAAACACATCAAATTAGGCCAATGGAATAAACAACTCAATTTACACCAAAAATGACAAAGTTGCCAAAACCCGACTTCCGGTACACTTCTCGAAAAATTATGAAAGTCACATATTCGGAACCCTCGTCTCAATACGAGTCTAAGCATATAAAATTTACAAATTCGGACTCCATTTGCCCATTCGAATCCCTGATTTTCTATATTTCAAGCCTAGGACTAAAACCTCCATAAAATAACCCAAATTCCTCTATTTTCATGAGATAATTGCATAATATTATCAATACTAATCATAATTTGAGTCCATAGTTGATTACCTGATGAATCCCTCTGAATTTCTCTTCAAAATCGCCCAAATCGCCTCTTAAGCCGAGACCCAAATGTTTTGAAATGTTTCTGAAATTTCTAACTTCTGATATAATTAACCCTCTGCGATTTCCACTTCTGCAGACTATTTCTGCCTCTGCGGAACCGCTTCCGCGACCAATTGGTCGCTTCTATGAACCCAGGCCTAACTGGCCATTTCCGCTCCTACGAGCCACGGACCGCTTCTGCGCGTCCGCTCCAATGTAATTTCCTCCGCTCCTGCGGAACTTTTCGCTTCCGCGCCTCAGAGTCCACTTCTGCGGACTCGCTTAAGCGGCCACACTTCCGCTCCTGCGGATCCTTCACCCCTCGACCAAACTCCGCTCATGCGACCAACATCCGCACCTGCGACACCGCTTCTGCGGACAAAAGTCTGCTTTAGTGAAGACATGCGCTTATGCGCCCCATCATCCACTCCTGCGGACTCGCTCCTGCGCTCCCATTTCCGCAGGAGCGAAAACAACAGAACCAGTGCACAAAGTCTGCAATTTTCCATGTCTTCTCCCGTTTGACCATCCGAAAACACCCCGAGGCCCCCGGGACCTCATCCAAACACACCAACACATCCTAATACCTTATTCAAACTTGTTCCAATCCTCAAAACACGTCTAAGAACATCAAAACCCAAAATTCACATCGAATTCAAGCCTAAATTCCTTAAAACTTTTTGAATTACACATTCGATCTAAAACCCGACCAAACGACGTCCGAATGATCTGAAAATTTGCAGACATATCCAAAATCACATGACGAAGCTACAAAAATTGTCGGAATTCCATTCCGACCCCCGGATCAAAATCTCACCTACCATTCGGATTTTGCCAAAATTCAACCTTAGCCAATTCAAGCCTATTTCTACACCGGACCTCCAAATTCAATTCCGATCGCTCCTCTAAGTCACAAATCACCTCCCGGAACTAACCAAATTATCAGAATCTAATTCCGAGCCGTCTAACTAAATACTCAACTCCAGGTTGACTTTCCATATTCAAGTTTCCTTCAAAAAGGCTATATGTCTCATTTTCGATCCAATTCACTCCTAACTCACCTGATAGACTCTAACACTGATATAAAAGCATAAAATATATAACAGGGTGGTAATTCCCGTGACGACGGGCCGGGTCGTCACAACATCCATGGCACGACATGATCCTTCGTGCATGGTTCAAATAACAATGGCACAGAATGTTACCTCGTGCATAATCAATATCAAAAGGCACGACATGATCCTTCGTGCATATTCAATAACAAGGCACGGCATTACCCTTCGTGCATAATCAATAATATAAGGCACGGCATGATCCTTCGTGCATAATCAATAAAACAAGGCACGACATTACCCTTCGTGCATAATCAATAAAATAAGGCACGACATGATCCTTCGTGCATAATCAATAAAATAAGGCACGACATTACCCTTCGTGCATAATCAATAAACAAGGCACGGCATGATCCTTCGTGCATAATCAATAAACAAGGCACGACATCACCCTTCGTGCATTATCACTCTTCCTCGCCCAAATAACAATCACAGTTAAGGGCAAAAGAATGAAACAATTAACATGAATCGTCCCGAAAAGGGACACAATAATCATCACAGTAAAGTCCCGGCAAGGGAAACAATAATCAACTTCGCAATAAAGTCCCGGCAAGGGAAAACAATAGTCAACTTCACAACCCGGCAAGGGTTCAAGATTATATTTTAAAAACATCCCACAATATATGTCAACAAACGACTCACGGTTATGCTAGACGCCAGTATATGGATGCTCGTCACCACAGCCCATACACCGCACTCGATCACATAACAATTAGCACATTAATCCTATTCCCTCAAGCTAGGATAGATCAAACACTTACCTATAAGCCTTGAAGTCCAATTATCCTTCAAGTATAGCTTTACCTCGAATTTCAGCTTTCAACTTGCTCGAATCTAATCACAATTGGTTCAATTACATTAATAAATACTATATAAATTGGTTTGGATGCTTAAAAATGGTTTTCTCAAAGTTCAACCCAAAATTTCCCAAAACACCTCTGGTTCCACGTGGTTGGAACTTGGGGTTCGGACCAAAATCTGGTTACCCATTCCCTCACGAGTTCAATTATATGATTTGTTTCAAAATCGGACCTCAAATCGAGGTCTAATTCCCCAATTCATGAAAAACCTAGGTTCTAACCAAAAACAATAATCTCTACCATGAACACCTTTGATTTCTCTTGAAAAACATGTTTAATGATGTTAGGGATTGAAAGAATTAAGTAAAAAAGTGACTTACAAGTGTTTTGGAGTGATTTTGCTCTTGGAGAATCGTGTGTGGTGTGGTGGATTTTGAAAGAATGAAGAAAAGAGGTATAAAATTCGTTTAAGTATCAGATTGCACAGTTGCGGTTATGGGAATTGCGAACGTTTGTTCCCAATTGCGAACATAGCAGGTTTTGGACTGTTACTCTCGCATTTGCGAGAAAAAGTTTGCATTTGCGAACTCTAGCCCAAGTTTGCCAGCCTCGCATTTGCGCGATGTTTTTTGCATTTTTGAACTTGAGGCTTCCTGTGCAGGATCGCATTTGTGTCTCACTGTTCGCATTTCCGAACCCAGGCCATCTGAGGGTTATTTCGCATTTGCGACTTATTGTTCGCTTTTGCGAACTTAGCATGATGCTGGAACTCTTCGCAATTGTGAGTATTTCTTCGCAATTGCGAAGATATCATCTGGGGCAAAATACCAGCTGTGTTATTTTTCAGAATTTGCTCCAACGGCCTATCAAATCTTTACCCGGGCCCTCGGGCTCCAAACCAAACACGCACACAACTTCAAATTCATGTTACAAACTTGCTCGTGCGATCAAATCGCCAATATAACATCGTTTTCATCAAATCAAGCCTCAAGTTCATGATTATCATTCTTTAAATTCATAAACTTTCAAATTTTGGAACTCAAGGTTCAAAACACATCAAACAACATCCAAATGTCGTCAATCTTTGCAGAAAGCACTTATATAATATTTAAGACTTGTACCGGGCGTCGGAACCAAAATACGAGTCCGATACCATGGTCGTTTAATCCATTTTCATTTAATAATTTCAGTAAAAATAATTTAACAGAAAAAATCATATCTTGGGCTCTAGGCCTCAGAATTCGACTCCGGATGCATGCCCGAGTCCCATATTATCCTACAGACCTTCCGAGACCGTCCGATCTCGGGTCCGGGTCTGTTTACCAAAAATGTTGACCAAAGTCAACTATGTCAATATTAATATCAATTTTCTTCAAATGTTTCATAGAATGCACATATTCTAGCACAAAATTTTTTCGGCTACATGCCTGGACTACGCACGTAAATCGAGGCAACATAAAATGAGGTTTTCAAGGCCTCGAGAGCATGGGGAAAATGAGGAAAACATGTGATGACCCTTTGGGTCGTCACACTATAACTTATAATTCCATACAACATAAGCTCATAACATGCTATTTGTACTTGAGCCATAATCAAAAGCCAACAGCAGCATATATTTCAAATAGAGACAAAATTTACTTCCAATCAGAAAAGGGACATAAATGGAGAGTTTTAACAGTCACTGACCTTTTTGCGAGCAGTGAACTAAGGAATGCCGATATCAGATCCTAAACCCCAAACTTGTTGTACTCGGGTAGTCGTCACTTGTCAAATATCGGAACGAACGGAAACAAATACCTCTATTATTGCTAAACGCCGATAGGGAAAAAGATTAAAAGGGAGAGAATTGACCCTTCGAAGAGTGTTTCTTTTAGGGATAAAATGAGTACAACAGTAAAAAATTTAGGAGTTAACAACAACGGCTAAATTTCGAGCTTTGGGTAAAGGGGGGCGCCTTCCCCTATCTCTCTCATCCGAAAACAAAATAGGGTATTTATAGATGAAAATTAGGGTTCTTTGAGATGATTTTTGGTGGGATTTGAAATTTAAAGATGGGTTCACTGGTTTGCTCTCAGTTTTTAAATTGTAACCGTTTGAGAGAGCTCAACCTTTGAAAATACAGAGGCATCTGATTTCTTGAAAAGCATTTTGGCTTTTTGTGTTTGACCAAATATTGTGACAGAGATGAGAGAGGTGAGCGTTGGAGATATGCCTCTAAAGTTACCAAGGTTTGCATGAAAATGGTGAAGCATTACTGACCTATGTTTGAAATATTTGGAGCTTTGCCAAAATGGCCATGGAGATAGAGGACTGAGGGTGGGAGGTTGTTGCTTCTTGGAAGAAACAAATGTAACCTAATTTGGATCTAAGTTTTGGTTAAGTGAGGAAAGAAAGTAGTTGGGTTACTGAATTGATTTTTGGACGTTTGAGCTTCAGGTGAATTAGGCGCAAATTACAAGTCCATCATTAGTGCTTTGGGTAGATTTGGCTTGGTTATTTGGTGGCCTCCATTGGTCTTAAAAAGTAAAATCTGATATTTATTAGGGCTATGCAATTGTTATGAAGAATAAAGAAATTTTGGACTCCTAATAATCGAATTTTATGATCTTCTTCCAATCGTCGAATTAATTCTTTTGAGCTTCTTTTTGTTAAAACTTACATTTTATATATACGATGAAGTAATATTGAATATATGTTAATAATAATAAATAAAAAATTAAAGTAACAATAATATTAGGTACGGTAGTATATAGATAATAATAATAATAATAATAATAATAATAATAATAATAATAATAATAATAATAATAATAATAATAATAATAATAATAATAATAACAACAGTAATAATAGTGTCGTGGTAGTAATAACACCATTACAAATACTAGTAATAGTGATATTAAGTAAATAATAATAATAATTAGGTCTAGTTTGTGCTTAAAATGATATAATAACTATTCTTACATTATTAGTGATATTATAAGCTTAAAAATAGTTTAGAAGAAAGGAGGGTCAAAATTGGATGTCAACACTAACCACCAAACTGGAATCATCCCCGAGATTTTCGAATTTTAGATCGAAGATTCAAGTTTAAACCCAACCTACCCCAAATCACCCCAAATTGATACCACACATCCACCTAACCTTCCTCAAAACCAAACCAAGCTTGGTTTGGTTCGAATCTAAACAGAAACCCACAAGCCCCAATTTGGCCGTATGAACCCTAAAGAATCCAAATTTGAGTCTTTGGTTAATTTTTAAAGGAATTGGGATCTAATAGACTTTAATTGAAATGTTTTCATTTGAAAACATTTCAATTAAGGTCCGTTTGATTTCCAATGTGCAATTTCAAGTCAAAAGATCCAAGTCCATTGGTCCCGAGCCTGTTTGTGCTGGTTTTTTCCTTCTCAAGGTGTTTCTGTTCTTTCTTTTGTCTTTATTTATTCGTATAGTTGTTTTGTTTATTTGTTTGTTGATTGTTAATTCTTTTGCTCTCTTCCTCTCCAAATTAAAGACCTTCTATTTGGTCGATTCTATTCTATTTTGTGATCGTTGTGAACTACATATTCGATTGAATAATGTCGTCGAATTATTAGTTTTAAGAATTCCCTGTTTTAACCGAACACTGTGAATCATGTCTTCTTATGTCAATTATTTGTTATCAAGTATATTGTCACGACCCCTATCCCGGTCGTGATGGCGCCCAACACATCTGCTAGGCAAGCTCGACCATTTACACTCTCATCCCGTGCATGAAGCTCAAATCAATTACCTGAATATTATTATCAACAATAAAGCTAAACTGAATAGTCACCCCAAAGATCTAGGGTCATGACTCTAGAGCCTCTGAACATGATCAGGTAACAATATCTAAACCAAATACTTAAGTATGAATAATGTATATACAAAGGAAAACCGGAATAGGAAGAGAAGCCCGGTCCTGCGAACGCCGGCAGCTACCTCAACAACTCGGATAAACACTGATAAAAGCTGGAGTGCTCATCTATCTCTCCTGTGTACCTGAATCTGCACACAAAGGTGCAGGGAGTAGGGGTGAGTACTAAGTACTCAGTGAGTAATAAATATCTACAAGTAGCTGAAAGTAAGAAATTCACAGAATACCACATAATGAAGCTATTCTACAGTCTGATCCTCCTACGAACTAGCAACAACAACAGTACATTACCACTATCACAGATAATTCACGGAGAAAGAATGCCATGCAATGCACATAACCGCTACGGCGTGTAGCCCGATCCATTTAACATCGACGGCGCTCACTGGGGGTGTGTACAGACTCCGGAGGGGTTCCTACAGCCCAAGCACAATACCGCTGCGGCGTGCAGCCCGATCCATCCTCAGTCCACAACAAGCATATAAGTCACACAATAACTCTAATTATTTATTTCCAGGTTCCAGTTTATTTATTATGAAAATACTTTAATTCTTATTTAATTTTCTCCCAAAACAGGTGACTTAGCATTTCAATACGGTAATTTCAAACCAGGACTAAGATCAGTGATTAAGCAAGCATAGTTATCACATATATGCTTATCCGCTAGGGATACTATAGGTCGGCACAAGGCCCCAAACACAGCTTACAGCCCACAATTATATCAAACACAGTGTTTTTCAACCACAATTATCATATTATACTCATTCGGGATGGACCTAGTCTCAATCCCCAGTCACAATCAATCCCGAACCTGCCAAGGGGTGTGAGCCACGCCCTACGAGCGTCACAATGTGCTAAGCCGGGGTTTTGAACCCTCAGGATACCATATACACAAACTACTCACCTCTAGACGGCCGTAAAATCGTCCGCGATGCCTTTTCCTTTTAAATTTTACCGCCTCGTGCAAAAATCTAGTCAAACCACAACAATTATATCAAATACGGGTCAAAGAAACATAACCCAATTCAGTTTATACGAAATTTGCGATAATACACCAAGTTGGTAAAACACGACCCCGGGCCCGCTGCTCGAAAAAATCTAAAATTAGCACCAACGCGATCCTCATCTCGCCACGAGTCCGTGCACATAAAATTTATCGAAATCGGAGTTCGAATGGGTAAATTTCTACCCAAATTCATGAAGTTTGATGTTAATTCTAGCATATAATTGCGTTTTTGAGTCAAGAGACTTACCTCCAATATTTCCCTGTTGATTTCTCTCTTCAAAGCTATCAATTTTCTCTCAATGTGGTGCAAAAACGGAGTAAATAATGAAACCCTCGCATCTGTTCTGATTTATATCTGTTTCTGTCAGGCATGTAATTTGCCCTATGCGATCGCGACTCCCCTCACGCGATCACGATGCACAACTTACCGGCCTCACGCGATCGTGACTCCCTTCATGCGATCGCTTATCACAAAAATCCCATACCGTATTTTCCTTCTACGCGATCGCGCAGACCCTCATGCGATCGCGATGGACAACTGGGTTACTCTACGCGATCGCGAACGCGCCTTCTGTGATCGCATTTCTCCTGTTCTTGACCTTACGCAATCGCATCCCTCTCCTTGCGATCGCGAAGGGTAAAATTCTCCCCCTCCCCATTGCTCTACGCGATCGCATGCTCATTAGTGCGATCGCAGAGAGTAATTATCTGCTGCACTTATGACAGCAAACCAGCTCTTTCCTTTGGCCAAGAATGGTCCGTTTGGAACCCTGGATTCATCCCGAGGCCCACGGGTAACCTATTCCAAAACACAATACAAACTTGTTCCAATAGTAAAAACATACCCTTAAACACGAAAACCATCAAATCAAGGCGAATTCAAGCCTAAGCTTTAACTAGAACTTCCGAAAACAACATCCAATCAAAAACCCGACAAAACGACATCCAAATGACCTGAAAATTTGCAGACATATCCAAAATCACCTAACGGAGCTATTGCAACTGTCGGAATTCTATTCCGACTCCCAGATCAAAATCTCACCTACCGTTCGCATTTCATCAAAATTCAACTTTAGCCAATTCAAGCCTAAAACTACACCGGACCTCCGAATTCGATTCCGATTGCTCTCCTAAGTCATAAATGATACCCCGAAACTAGTTGAATAATCGGAATTCAATTCCGAGCTGTCTAACTCATCGGTCAACATTCGGTTAACCTTTCCAACCTATTCTTCTCATAAAGAGGTTTATGGCCTCATTTTTATCTAAATTTCTTCTGATTTGCTTCTAACTTTCCGAACACATGTAAATTAGCATATTGAGATGTTAAATGAAGAAAATGAGGCGGTAACTCCCATAACAACGGGCTGGGTTATTACATTCTCCCCAACTTAAACAAACGCTCGTCCTCGAGAGTACCCAGAGTTGTACTATTAGCAACCCAATAGCTGACTGGCCTTACCAAGTATATATGCGGGGTGGTACCATGTCACCCTGTCCATCATAAGCACAATATAGCTGAACTTCTACAGTCCATCTGGAACATAGACCACATTGCACCTTCCGAAAACATATTCCAATTCTGAATCCCCCGTCTATACTCAGGATACACATGATCCAACTGTAATAGCCCATACTCGCCACTTCGGTGAGATGACATAATGTGTCAAACAACCCAATCACTCGAGACGATGCCCTCTAATCACAAAAATTTCCCACAATAACCAAATACTAACTGAAAAACCTTTTTCATTAGATAAAATCCCATTCCAATACCTTCATATCCAGCCAATGGCAGCTGAAACACGCGATATATCGAATCCATTTCTCAGGTCATCCATTTATTGTGATGACCCAAAGGGTCATCACTTAATTAATTAATCATTTCGAGCTTCTGAGGCCTTGAAAACCTCATTCTATGTTGCCTCGATTTATGTGCACGATCCGAGCATGTAGCCGGAAAGATTTTGTGATAGAAAATATGAATTCTATGAGAAATTTGGATAAAAATGATATTAATATTGATATGGTTGACTTCGGTCAACATTTTTGGTAAACGGATCCGGACCCGAGATTGGATAGTCCCGGAAGGTCCGTAGGAAAATATGGGACTTGGACATGTGTCCGGAGTCGAATTCTGAGGCCTAGAGCCCAAGTTATGAATTTTTTGTGAAATTGTTTTTGATGTAATTATTAAAGGGAATAAATTAATTGACCGTGGTATCGGGCTCGTATTTTGGTTCCGACGCCCGGTACAAGTCTTAAATATTATATATGTGATTTCTGTAAAGTTTGGTGACATTTGGATGTCGTTTGAGATGTTTTGGACCTTGAGTTCCAAGTTAAGAAAGTTTTGAAAACTAAAGGTATGAAAATCATGCATTTGAGGCTTGATTTGATTAAAACGAAGTGATATTGGCGATGTGATCGCACGAACAAGTTCATAATGTGTTTTTGAGGTTATGTACATGTTTGGTTTGGAGCCCGGGGGCTCGGGTAAAGATTTGATAGGCCGTTGGATGAAATTCTGAATTTTTGAACTGCTGGTTTTTCACCCAGCTGTTGGCTTCGCAATTGCGAAGTATTTCTCGCAATTGCGAAGGGGACAGGCTCGCAAATGCGAACATTCATCGCAAATGCGAAGCCCCCTTTGGCCCAGCCTTGTTCGCAAATGCGAACAGTTGCTCGCATTTGCGAAGGTCCCCAGTGCTGCCTTGGTTCGCAAATGCGAACCATTGTTCGCAAATGCGAAGCCAGCCTTGTTCGCAAATGCGAACAATTGCTCGCATTTGCGAAGGTCCCCAGTGCTGCCTTGGTTCGCAAATGCGAACCATTGTTCGCATATGCGAACTGTTCGCAAATGCGAATAAATGTTCGCAAATGCGAACTTCCAACCCTTAGCTTATTTTTCAAACTCCAGAAATTGGTCGGGGTTCGCAATTGCGAACCCATGTTCGCAAATGCGAACACAGAGAACTGAAAAACACGAATTTCAGTCATTTCTTCACATTTTACAAAACCAAAACACCCATTTGCGATTCTTCAAGGATTTCTTCTTCATCAAAACGATTGTAAGTCACTTTTTACTTAATTCTTTCAATTCCTAACATCATTGAACATGTTTTTCATAAGAAATCAATGATTTTCATGGTAGAATTCTTGTTTTTGTTAGAAAATAGGGTTTTTCATAAATTGGGAAATTGGACCTCGAATTGAGGTCCGATTTTGAAACAAATTACATACATGAACTCGTGGGGGGATGGGTAACCGGATTTTGGTCCTAACCCCGAATTCCGACCATGTGGGCCCGGGGTTGAAATTCACTATTCATGGCAGAATGTTGTAAAAGTTGTATTTGGTATTAAGAATTGGTTTGTTGAGTAGAATTGATGATATTAAATCAATTGTGTATAGATACGGTTGGATTGGAGCCAAATTGAAAGAAAAGACATTTCCACGGAGTGAATTGTTCATAAGCATTCGAGGTAAGTGTTTGTTCTATCCTAGCTTGAGGGAATAGGATTATGTGTTATGTGTTATATGATCGAGTGCGGTGTATGGGCTGTGGTGACGAGCATCCATACACTGGCGTCTAGCATGACCGTGAGTCGTTGGAAAATGATTATTTTGAGATATATTACGGATGAATTGTTATTGTTCTCCCTTGTTGGGACTTGTTGTGAAGATAATTATTGATTTCCCTTGATGGGACGGTTTATGAATTATTGTTTCTTTCTTTGCCCTTAACTGTGATTGTTATTTGGGTGAGGAAGAGTGATAATGCACGAAGGGTGATGTCGTGCCATGTTTATTTATTTATGCACGAAGGTTAATGCCGTGCCATGTTTATTTATTGATTATGCATGAAGGATCATGCCGGGCCCTATTATTGATTATGCACGAAGGATCATGCCGTGCCCTATTATTGATTATGCACGAAGGATCATGCCATGCCCTGTTATTGAACCATGTACGAAGGATCATGTCGTACTATGGATGTGAGGATGAGAGTAAAAGCACGAAGGGTGATGCCGTGCAACTGCTTGCTATTTCTTGAAGTGATACTACTTGTGTTTACATTATACTTTGTTTTTCCTTGTGAAATTATTAACTGTGATTAATTGTTGAATTCATTAAGGTATTCTTTATTGTGTTAATACTTGATTATTTCTTGTTATTTTGGGGTACACATATATATATATTGAATTGCACAGGTTTATGTGAGTGTCTGGTCCTAGGCTTGTCACTACTTCGCCGGGATATGCCAGGCACTTACCAGCACATGGGGTCGGTTGTGCTGATGCTACATTTCTGTGCATTTTTGCACAGGTCCAGGTTACGATCAAGAGCAGCAGCAGCAGCAGTAAATTGATTGCGTGGGAGTTGATCACATTTGAGACCGAGGTAGCTTGCAGACGTCCGCAGGCCCGGCGTCTCTCTCTTTATTTATGTTATTAGCTGTAGTCTCTTTGTTTCGAGACAAACAGAATTATGTTATATTTCCTTCAGACGTTTATGTGTAGTCTTCCATAGTAGTTCGTGAGTTGGTGACTCCACGTCTTGGGTAGAAGATTTCAGTATGATTTTCATCTTGTAATTAGTTATTTCTATTTCGATAAAGTATTCCGCATTTATTTAATTAAAAGTGTGTTAAAAATAGGATAGTATGAATACAGTAGCTTGCCTAGCTACCACGAGTAGGCGCCATCACGATCCCGATGTTGGGGGAAAATCCGGGTCGTGACAAGTTGGTATCAGAGCTGTAGGTTACATGGGTCTCACCACTCACGAACAAGCTTAGTAGAGTTTGAGAGGTAGGTACGGAGACGTCTGTACTTGTCCTCCAGAGTCTATTGAGTTAGGAAAGAGTCTCTCATTTGTTCTTTCTTGTCGTGCGACTTGTTCCTCAAATACCGATTGAATTTCTATTCTGTCCTTTCGCAGATGGTAAGGACACGCGCTTCTTCGTCCGCTGACCAGCAGCCCGAGCCCCAGGCAGCTCCTGTGAGGGGCAGGGGCCAAGGCCGTATTAGAGGCCATGGTAGGGGTAGAGCTCAGCCCCAGGCAGCTACTCCAGAGGTGGAGCCTCATATTGAGATTGACGAGGAGGTTCCGGTTCCAGCAGCTCCAGTGGGCCCAGCTCAGGTCCCAGGAGAGGCTTTAATTACCCCGGATCTCCGGGATGCTTTGGTCAGAATAGCGGGATTTATGGATAGCATTGCCAGAGCGGGTTTATTATCAGTTGCCCCAGCCACTTCTCAGGCCGGAGGAGGGGCCCAGACTCCTATTGCTCATACTCCGGAGCCAGTAGCTCCTCAGCCTCAGGCACCAGTAATTCAGCCAGCTGTGGCCACTCAGTCAGGTACCACAGCTCATGCCGGCGATGGAGCGGCCATGACTTCTGATTCGTTATGGAGGCTTGATCGGTTCTCCAAGCTATTTACCACTACATTCAGTGGAGCCGCATCAGAGGATCCTCAGGACTTTTTATTCGGTTGCCATGAGATTCTCAAGACTATGGGGATCGTGGAGACAAACGGAGTTGACTTCTGTACCTTCAGACTTGCAGGATCCGCCAAGACTTGGTGGAGAGATTATTGCTTGACTCGACCAGCAGGGTCCCCAACTTTATCATGGGACCGGTTTGCGGAACTATTTATGGAGAAGTTTCTCCCTGCTACTCAGAGGGATGTACTTCGGAGGCAGTTTGAGCGCCTCCATCAGGGCACTATGACAGTTACACAGTATGAGACGAGATTTATCGACTTGGCTCGTCATGCAGTAGTGATACTTCCCACTGAGCGGGAGAGGGTCCGCAAGTTTATAGATGGGCTTAATCATCCGATTAGACTCCAGATGGCTATGGGCGTGGGGAGTGACATATCATTTCAGGAGGCAGCCAATGCAGCACGCAGAGTTGAGATGGCTCTTGCTAGGGGAGGCGGTTATTCTTCGGATAAGAGGCCTCGTCATTCAGGTAGATTTGGTGGTTCTTCCTCTGGTAGCAGAGAATCCTTTGATAGAGGCCAGTCTTCCGGGCCTTTTCATTCCGCCCTTCAGGCTTCACAGGGTGGATCGGGTGATCGTGGTTTTCGGAGGCATTATTCAGACCAGCCTCCTATTAATGCTCAGCCTCTTCAGAGTGTTCGTGGAGGCCATTCAGGTCGTCAGGGCCAACAACCCTATCAGTCTAAGAGTTGCTACGGTTGTGGTGACCCAGGTCATTTTATCAGGAATTGCCCTATAGCAGCGGGCAACTCTCAGCAGCGAGGTCCTCGTCCTATGATTCGGGCCCCAGCTGACCCTCAGCCTGGCCAGCCAGCCAGAGGCGGGGGTAGAGATTATAGAGGTGGAGGTCGAGACCGTAGAGGTGGAGACCGTCCAGCGAGAGGTAGAGGTCAGCCGGTTGATGGTCGTCCTAGAGACGCAGCTCAGAGGGGAGGTGCAGATCCCCGATTCTATGCTTTACCGGCCAGGCCAGAGGCAGAGGCATCAGATGCCGTGATTACAGGTACTATTCTTGTGTGTGGCAGAGGTGCTTCAGTATTATTTGACCCCGGATCTACATATTCCTATGTGTCTTCCTACTTCGCACCGTATTTGGCCGTGCCCAGCTATGCTCTGGATATTCCAGTTTATGTGGCTACACCAGTGGGTGACTCTATTGTAGTCGATCGGGTGCATCGTTCGTGCGTAGTTATATTTGGGGGTCTTGAGACCCGTGTTGATCCGTTGCTCTTGGATATGGTAGATTTTGATGTCATATTGGGGATGGACTGGTTGTCCCCATACCATGCTATTCTTGATTGTCATGCTAAGACTGTCACCTTAGCCTTGCCGGAATCACCCCGATTAGAGTGGAAGGGTACCTCAAGCCACTCCGTTCGCACTGTTATTTCTTATGTTAAGGCTCGACGTATGGTCGAGAAGGGGTGTCTAGCTTATCTGGCTTATGTTCGTGATTCCAGCACAGAGGTTCCTTCCATTGATTTAGTCCCTATTGCACGGGAGTTTCCGGAGGTTTTTCCTTCAGACCTGCCGGGCATGCCACCCGAAAGGGATATTGACTTCTGTATTGATTTGGCACCGGGCACTCAGCCCATCTCTATTCCACCCTATCGTATGGCCCCGCCGGAGTTAAAAGAGTTGAAAGATCGGTTGCAGGACCTTCTTGAGAAGGGTTTTATCAGACCCAGTGTTTCCCCCTGGGGAGCACCTGTATTATTTGTAAAGAAGAAGGATGGCTCGATGCGGATGTGTATTGATTACCGGCAGTTAAACAAGGTGACTATCAAAAATAAATATCCACTGCCGAGGATTGATGATTTGTTTGACCAGCTCCAGGGAGCGAGAGTATTCTCTAAGATAGACTTGAGGTCAGGCTACCATCAGCTGAAGATCAGGGCGGCTGACATTCCTAAGACAGGCCTTTCGCTCTAGATATGGGCATTATGAGTTCTTGGTCATGTCCTTCGGGTTGACCAATGCCCCGGCAGCATTCATGGAGTTGATGAATCGAGTATTCAGGCCTTACTTAGATCTGTTCGTGATAGTCTTCATAGATGACATCCTGGTGTACTCCCGCAGCCAGGAAGAGCACGAGCAGCACCTCAGAGTGGTTCTTCAGACTCTGAAAGATAACCAGCTATATGCCAAATTTTCTAAATGTGAGTTCTGGCTGAGTTCGGTAGCATTTCAGGGTCACATTGTATCCGTGGAAGGTATTCATGTAGACCCAAAGAAGATTGAGGCAGTCCAGAATTGGCCTCGGCCAGCTTGAGTGACAGAGATCCGGAGTTTCTTGGGATTAGCAGGTTACTACCGTCATTTTGTAGAGGGATTTTCTTCTATTGCAGCCCCGATGACCAGGTTGACCCAGAAGGGTGTCCAGTTTCAGTGGTGAGAGGAATGTGAGGCGAGCTTTCAGAAGCTCAAGACAGCCTTGACCACCGCACCGGTGTTGATACTACCTACGGGTACGGGGCCTTATACGGTTTAATGTGACGCATCTCGTACGGGGCTTGGAGCGGTATTGATGCGGGATGGTAAGGTTATCGCTTATGCTTCGAGGCGATTAAAGATACATGAGAAGAATTATCCAGTTCATGATCTCGAGTTGGCAAGCGGTGGTTCATGCCTTAAAGATCCGGAGGCATTATCTATATGGGGTGACATGTGAGGTGTACACCGATCACAAAAGCCTACGGTACTTGTTCAAACGAAGGAGTTGAATCTACGACATCGGAGATGGTTAGAGTTGCTAAAAGACTATGATGTTACTATATTATATCACCCAGAGGTAAGGCCAATGTGGTGGCCGATGCATTGAGTAGAAAGTATGCCGGCATGGGTAGTCTTGCATATATTCCGGTCAATCGGAGACCATTAGCTCTAGATGTCCAGGCCTTAGCCAACCGGTTCGTGAGATTAGACATTTCTGAGCCTAGCAGAGTGTTAGCCCGCACGGTCGCTCGTTCTTCCTTATTAGAGCGTATCCCTGAGAGGCAATTTGATGATCCTCATTTGCGTGAGTTGAGAGATACGATACAGCAAGGAGGTGCCACACAGGTAAATCTAGATGATGATGGGGTATTGAAATTGCAGGGTCGAGTTTGTGTGCCCAATGTCGAAGGAATTCGAGAGTTGATCTTAGCAGAGGCCCACAGTTCGCGGTATTCTATTCACCCGGGCGCCGCGAAGATGTACCAGGACTTACGGCAACACTATTGGTGGCGCAGAATGAAGAAAGATATCGTTGCGTATGTCGCTCGGTGTCTAAATTGTCGGCAGGTGAAATATGAGCACCAGAGACCTGGTGGTGTATTCCAGAGGATTGAAATTCCCGAGTGGAAATGGGAGCGAATCACTATGGACTTCGTTACTGGACTTCCTTTGACTCGGAGAAAATTTGATGCTATTTGGGTCATTGTTGATAGACTGACCAAATCAGCACACTTTATTCCAATATCTGTCTCCTACTCGTCGGAGAGGTTAGCGGAGGTTTACATTAGGGAGATTGTTCGTCTCCATGGGGTGCCAGTATCTATTATCTCTGATCGGGGTACGCAGTTTACCTCGCGGTTCTGGAGAGCGGTTCAGCAGAGGAGTTAGGCACCCAGGTTCAGTTGAGTACAGCATTTCATCCTCAGACGGATGGCCAGTCAGAGAGGACTATTCAGATTCTTGAGGACATGCTTCGAGCCTGTGTTATTGATTTCGGAGGCTCGTGGGACCAGTTTCTGCCATTAGCAGAGTTCGCCTACAATAATAGTTACCAATCTAGCATCCAGATGGCCCCGTATGAGGCGTTGTATGGTAGGCGATGTCGATCACCGGTTGGATGGTTTGAACCGGGAGAGGCTCGGTTGTTGGGTACAGACTTAGTTCAGGAGGCCTTAGATAAGGTCAAGACTATTCAGGAGAGATTGCGTTCAGCTCAGTCTAGGCAAAAGACTTATGCGGATCGTAAGGTTCGAGATGTAGATTTCATGGTTGGTGAACGAGTATTGCTCCGAGTGTCGCCTATGAATTGCGTGAAATTAGCATATATTGATGCATTCTCTATGATTTTGAGCAGATTTGGCACCCGAGGAGATTGATTTGCGAGGCAAGCGCAAGGCGGATTGAAGCTTCTACCGGTTCGAGGTGAGTGGTGATAGTAAATAATGTACTGAGGGTTTGAAACCCCGTACTAGCACTTCACAGTGCTATATTGAGATGAGACACGCGTTCTATGACGGGCGTGGTGACATTGTGATTGGGGGTTCGGACTTAGTCCTTCCCGACTAATAGTAGACTGTGTGTTATGACTGATAATAAGTTTATAACTGTGCAATTGGGCTGATAGCCATGTTTGGGGCCTTGTGCCGATCTGTAGAGCATTAGGGAACCTATAGAGCTAGGTGACCCTTATATCGTGTTGGAAACATACACTCAGCCTGTGACGACCCAAAGGGTCATCACTTATTTAATTAATCATTTCGAGCTTCTGAGGCCTTGAAAACCTCATTCTATGTTGCCTCGATTTACGTGCACGATCCGAGCATGTAGCCGGAAAGATTTTGTGATAGAAAATATGAATTCTATGAGAAATTTGGATAAAAATGATATTAATATTAATATGGTTGACTTCGGTCAACATTTTTGGTAAACGGATCCGGACCCGAGATTGGATGGTCCCGGGAGGTCCGTAGGAAAATATGGGACTTGGACATGTGTCCGGAGTCGAATTCCGAGGCCTAGAGCCCAAGTTATGAATTTTTATGTGAAATTGTTTTTGATGTAATTATTAAAGGGAATAAATTAATTGACCTTGGTATCGGGCTCGTATTTTGGTTCCGACGCCCGGTACAAGTCTTAAATATTATATATGTGATTTCTGTAAAGTTTGGTGACATTTGGATGTCGTTTGAGATGTTTTGGACCTTGAGTTCCAAGTTAAGAAAGTTTTGAAAACTAAAGGTATGAAAATCATGCATTTGAGGCTTGATTTGATTAAAACGAAGTGATATTGGCGATGTGATCGCACGAACAAGTTCATAATGTGTTTTTGAGGTTATGTACATGTTTGGTTTGGAGCCCGGGGGCTCGGGTAAAGATTTGATAGGCCGTTGGATGAAATTCTGAATTTTTGAACTGCTGGTTTTTCACCCATCTGTTGGCTTCGCAATTGCGAAGTATTTCTCGCAATTGCGAAGGGGACAGGCTCGCAAATGCGAACATTCATCGCAAATGCGAAGCCCCCTTTGGCCCAGCCTTGTTCGCAAATGCGAACAGTTGCTCGCATTTGCGAAGGTCCCCAGTGCTGCCTTGGTTCGCAAATGCGAACCATTGTTCTCAAATGCGAAGCCAGCCTTGTTCGCAAATGCGAACAATTGCTCGCATTTGCGAAGGTCCCCAGTGCTGCCTTGGTTCGCAAATGCGAACCATTGTTCGCAAATGCGAACTGTTCGCAAATGCGAATAAATGTTCGCAAATGCGAACTTCCCACCCTTAGCTTATTTTTCAAACTCCAGAAATTGGTCGGGGTTCGCAATTGCGAACCCATGTTCGCAAATGCGAACACGGAGACCTGAAAAACACGAATTTCAGTCATTTCTTCACATTTTACAAAACCAAAACACCCATTTGCGATTCTTCAAGGATTTCTTCTTCATCAAAACGATTGTAAGTCACTTTTTACTTAATTCTTTCAATTCCTAACATCATTAAACATGTTTTTCATAAGAAATCAATGATTTTCATGGTAGAATTCTTGTTTTTGTTAGAAAATAGGGTTTTTCATAAATTGGGAAATTGGACCTCGAATTGAGGTCCGATTTTGAAACAAATTACATACATGAACTCGTGGGGGGATGGGTAACCGGATTTTGGTCCTAACCCCGAATTCCGACCATGTGGGCCCGGGGTTGAAATTCACTATTCATGGCAGAATGTTGTAAAAGTTGTATTTGGTATTAAGAATTGGTTTGTTGAGTAGAATTGATGATATTAAATCAATTGTGTATAGATACGGTTGGATTGGAGCCAAATTGAAAGAAAAGACATTTCCACGGAGTGAATTGTTCATAAGCATTCGAGGTAAGTGTTTGTTCTATCCTAGCTTGAGGGAATAGGATTATGTGTTATGTGTTATGTGATCGAGTGCGGTGTATGGGCTGTGGTGACGAGCATCCATACACTGGCGTCTAGTATGACCGTGAGTCATTGGAAAATGATTATTTTGAGATATATTACAGGATGAATTGTTATTGTTCTCCCTTGTTGGGACTTGTTGTGAAGATAATTACTGATTTCCCTTGATGGGACGGTTTATGAATTATTGTTTCTTTCTTTGCCCTTAACTGTGATTGTTATTTGGGTGAGGAAGAGTGATAATGCACGAAGGGTGATGCCGTGCCATGTTTATTTATTTATGCACGAAGGTTAATGTCGTGCCATGTTTATTTATTGATTATGCATGAAGGATCATGTCGTGCCCTATTATTGATTATGCACGAAGGATCATGCCGTGCCCTATTATTGATTATGCACGAAGGATCATGCCGTGCCCTGTTATTGAACCATATATGAAGTATCATGCCGTACTATGGATGTGAGGATGAGAGTAAAAGCACGAAGGGTGATGCCGTGCAACTGCTTGCTATTTCTTGAAGTGATACTACTTGTGTTTACATTATACTTTGTTTTTCCTTGTGAAATTATTAACTGTGATTAATTGTTGAATTCATTAAGGTATTCTTTATTGTGTTAATACTTGATTATTTCTTGTTATTTTGGGGTACACATATATATATATTGAATTGCACAGGTTTATGTGAGTGTCTGGTCCTAGGCTTGTCACTACTTCGCCGGGATAGGCCAGGCACTTACCAGCACATGGGGTCGGTTGTGCTGATGCTACATTTCTGTGCGTTTTTGCACAGGTCCAGGTTACGATCAAGAGCAGCAGCAGCAGCAGTAAATTGATTGTGTGGGAGTTGATCACATTTGAGACCGAGGTAGCTTGCAGACGTCCGCAGGCCCGGCGTCTCTCTCTTTATTTATGTTATTAGCTGTAGTCTCTTTGTTTCGAGACAAACAGAATTATGTTATATTTCCTTCAGACGTTTATGTGTAGTCTTCCATAGTAGTTCGTGAGTTGGTGACTCCACGTCTTGGGTAGAAGATTTCAGTATGATTTTCATCTTGTAATTAGTTATATCTATTTCGATAAAGTATTCCGCATTTATTTAATTAAAATTGTGTTAAAAACAGGATAGTGTGAATACAGTGGCTTGCCTAGCTACCACGAGTAGGCGCCATCACGATCCCGATGTTGGGGGAAAATTCGGGTCGTGACATTTATGAATCCTTTTCCCTTTTAACTGATACTACAATAGATTTCGGAGCCAAACCTCGATGTTACCCTTCTAACCAGCTGGAATCACATATGCCCGCACTCATTAATGGCTCCAACGAACATTTTGATTGCAACACACCGCACTGGTGATATGACACCTCAACACCGGCCTAAGCCGCGATGAGCACAACACAGGCTCTAATAAGAAACGTCTGATCATACTAAAATCATAACAACCGACTCAAACAAAAGAGCCATAGTTCAATTCCTCCGTACCATCATAACATAAAACTGAGATCCCGTCTCACATTATAGGAATAAAGTACCAGACTCCTTCTCGAAAGGTCATAACATCACGTGGCCTTGCCACGGCTCATGATTCCATCCAAACACTATTACTCCTGAAGCACCTCAAGTCACCATGCTCAAATCAGCCACGCACAGATTTAGGCCTGAAATCAAGCGATCAATATCACCCACAGTGAAATAATTAATATACGCCATCAAGTCTTGCAGGGACACAACCGATGCTCCATTTGCCGAGCGACACCCAACATTAATTTTCCCCAGAGACTAGGAAGTATTGTACACAAGGTAACATACAGAAAAACTATTCTCCATGTCACGCGGTTGCGGCGTGCAACCTGCTCAAACTAACATACCCTTGGCGGCGTGCCACCAGATCCAGATACCATACCTGTGGCGGCGTGCCACCCGATCCAAATAACCCGTGGCGGCGTGCCACCCGATCCACGCGTAAATCTCGCAAGAGGAAATGCACACTAAGTCAAATTGATCATTACAATAAACATATATATAGCCTCAAGCTCGGCCACAAGAAATGCATCCTACAAAGTTCGTCAATACCGGAGCTGAATCAATGGTAGAAACCTCTGCACTGATATCCGCCACAAAGGCCCCACTGACAAAACAATACCTACCCGTCGTCCGCTGGTCCTGGGTACAACTACCCTGTTGGAGCATACTCTGATGCTCTCTGCTACACAATTTGTTCCATTTCCGACATAGTCCATATCACATTAGTCTAGACGACCTGGCTTATGTCAACCAGTCTGGAATCAAGTATCATAACCCCAAATTCATCATATCAAACTACGAGAGAGCCACTAGGGCTTCCAATTTCCAATAATCGCTAAACGATGCCGATACACTCATTATACAACCACTACATAGGCGGATTACGAGAACTTCTAGTCTCCATCACCTATATAACACATGAATCACTATGCTTGATTCCACACTCCACTGTACGAATACATAACACACATCAAGCACCCATTCACACCACGAGAGTCATTCAGAAATTTCCCTATGCCATCATCAACTCAATCATCACAGTCGATCCTACTAGAGAATACCACCATACCACTAGATATTATCAGTTTACAGTACCTTGTCCCTTTTTGACCATATACTCTACCAAATCACTAGAATAGCAGTATAATTTTTCCTTAATCACCAGAAAGATCGATTCTTAGATCACCTGCAGGTGCCCACGTTGCTCAATAATTTTTAATGACTTCCTACCTATTATGAATTGATCTCACGCGATCGTGATGCACAACTTACCGGCATCACGCGATCGCGACTTCTTTCATGCGATCGCGTATCACAAGAATCCCAGACCGTATTTTCCTTCTACGCGATCGCGACCATGCCTCATGCGATCGCATTTCTTCTGTTCTTCATCTTACGCGATCGCGTCCCTCTCCTTGAGATCGCGAAGGGTAAAATTCTCCCCCTCCCCATTACTCTACGCGATCGCATGCTCATTAGTGCGATCGCAGAGAGTAATTATCTGCTGCACTTATGGCAGCAAACCAGCTCTTTCCTTTGGCCAAGAATGGTCCGTTTGGACCCCCGGATTTATCCCGATCCCCCCGGGGCCCCAACAAAAACCACCAACCTATTCCAAAATGCAATACAAACTTGTTCCAATAGAAAAAACACACCCTTAAACACGAAAACCATCAAATCAAGGCGAATTCAAGCCTAAGCTTTAACTAGAACTTCCGAAAACAACATCCAATGAAAAACCCGACCAAACGACGTCCAAATGACCTGAAAATTTGCAGACATATCCAAAATCACCTAATGGAGCTACTGCAACTGTCAGAATTCAATTCCGACTCCCGGATCAAAATCTCACCTACCGTTCGGATTTTATCAAAATTCAACCTTAGCCAATTCAAGCCTAAAACTACACCGGACCTCCGAATTCGATTCTGATTGCTCTCCTAAGTCATAAGTGATCCCCCGAAACTAGTCGAATCATCAAAATTCAATTTTTAGCTATCTAACTCATCGGTCAACATTCGATTGACTTTTCCAACCTATTCTTCTCACAAAGAGGTTTATGGCCTCATTTTTATCTAAATTTCTTCCGATTTGCTTCTAACTTTCCGAACACATGTAAATTAGCATATTGAGGTGTTAAATGAAGAAAATGGGGCGGTAAATCCCGTAACGACGGGCTTGGTCTTTACATATATGTTGTTGTAATCAATTAGACAAATATCATCGATTAATCCCGTAATTCTGTTTGTTAGAACACTGGACAATGATTGCCTTTATTCACTTAATTCCGATCATTTGGTTTTATCTGAAATATGATTACTTGTTTATGATTGGATTAGGAAAAACTAATTGGTTATAGCTGTATAGTCTGAAAAAATATGGATAGAACAGCAGAACAATAATTCTCAGGAGATTAAGGGGTAATTTGGGATTTGAAAAATGGGAAAAGCTTTGAAATAAGTGGGCTGCTACTAGTGTAAATCACAGCCTGGCTTAGCACTCTTACTAGTGGAAAAATCAGGATGTAACATGGGGTGTTTTAAATTAAGAATTGAAAAGGCAGTAGGATTGACAACCTTTTGAATTAACAAATGAAAAGGGAACTGTTTGGTTGGCTTATTGCTTTTGCTAGTGGAATACAGAGGAGTGTGATGGCTGGATAGAACTTAAAAGATTAAAAAAGGGGCGGCCAATCTAGGTATTAAGGCTATAAAAGAAGACAGACTTTCAATTTGAGAGGAGAGATTTTTTTTTGAGAGATTATTACAGAGATTTGAGAGAGAAAAATAGACCTTTAGAAACAGATTTTACACACATTTACACACTGATTTCAACACTGATTTGAGAAGAGAAAACAGATTTTTAACACATAGAGCAGACTTTCAGAGATAGAAACAAATTTTTAACACATATTAAAGATTCTCTTGGTATGTAAAAAGAACAGATCTTTTGAGATATAAAAGAGTGCTTAGTATACATTGATACACATAGTTGGAACCATTAGTTGGAAGTTTTAGCTATCAGTTTCAATAAGCTCTTTAACTTTGCCTAAGCCTACTCTATTTCTTTAGTCCATAAGATTTCTGTTAGTTCACTTAAGCTCTATTCCATTGCCATTTGGTTATTTTGAATTCCCTGCTTTGTTTCAAATCACTTCTGGGATTTCTGCCTATCTTTGGTTGTTGGCTCTTTTTGATCTTTGCTGGGATTTGTTGCTGCTGTTGTTTGCTATTTGTTCATTGTCGAACAAATCACTGACCTCCTCTTTTGCTTTTGAATTCCAGTTACATATTTGATCTACTCTACTGTAACTTTGAGTTGAGATGGAAATGTAGCGACCCGGCCCATTGTTACGGGAGTTATCACCCCATTTCCTTCATTTAATACTTCAATATGCTAATTTATATGTGTTTGGAGAGTTAGAAGCAAATCGGAGAGAATTAGAATAGAAATGAGGCCATAAATCTCTTTTTGAGAAGAATAGGTTGGAAAAGTCAATCGAATGTTGACTGATGAGTTAGACAGCTCGGAATGGAAATCTGATAATTCGACTAGTTTCGGGGGATCATTTATGACTTAGGAGAGCAATCAGAATCAAATTCGAAGGTCCGGTGTAGTTTTAGGCTTGAATTTGGCTAAGGTTGAATTTTGATGAAATCTGAACGGTAGGTGAGATTTCGATCCGGGAGTCGGAATGGAATTCCGACAGTTGCAGTAGCTCCGTTAGGTGATTTTCGATATGTCTGCACATTTTCAGGTCATTTGGACGTCGTTTGGTCGGGTTTTTGATTGGATGTTGTTTTCGGAAGTTCTAGTTGAAGCTTAGGCTTGAATTCACCTTGATTTGATGGTTTTCGTGTTTAAGGGTGTGTTTTTACTATTGGAACAAGTTTGTATCGTGTTTTGGAATAGGTTGGTAGTTTTCGTTGGGGTCTCGGGGGCCTCGGGATGAATCCGGGGGTCCAAACGGACTATTTTTTGCCAAAGGAAAGAGCTGGTTTGCTGTCATAAGTGCAGCAGATATTCTCTCTGTGATCGCACTAATGAGCATGCGATCACGTAGAGTAATAGAGAGGGGGAGAATTTTACCCTTCGTGATTGCAAGGCGAGGGACGCGATCCTGTAAGGTCAAGAGCTGAAGCAATGCGATCGCAGGAGGCACGGTCGCGATCGTGTAGAGTAAGCCAATTGTCCATCGCGATCGCATGAGGGTCTACGCGATCGAGTAGAAGGAAAATATGGTCTAGGATTTTTGTGATACGTAATCGCATGAAGGGAGTCGCGATCGCATGAGGCTGGTAAAATGGTGCTTCGCGATCGCGTGAGGGAGCCGCGATCGCATAGGGCAAATTAAATGCCTGACAGAAACGGATATAAACCAAACCAGACGTGAGGGTTTCATTATTTACTCCATTTTTGCACCACATTGAGAGCAAATTGATGGCTTTGAAGAGAGAAATAAATGGGAAAACATCGGAGGTAAGATTCTTGACTCAAAAACACAATTTTATGGTAGAATTAACATCAAACTTCATGAATTTGGGTAGAAATTGTGAAGCATTATGGCCTAGGTATTGAAAATGAAAATTTGACTTTTGAAAAGCCACTCGAACTCCGATTTCGATAAATTTTATATACATGGACTTGTGACGAGACGAGGATCGCATTGGTTCTAATTTCGGAATTATTCGAGCAGCAGGCCCGGGGTCGGATTTTACCAACCTGGTGTATTATCGCGTATTTCATATAAATTGAATTGGGTTATGTTTCTTTGACCCGTATTTGATGTAATTGTTGTGGTTTACCTAGATTTTACGCACGAGACAGCAAATTCAAAAGGAAAAGGCATCGCGGACGAGTCTACGGCCGGCTAGAGGTGAGTAGATTGTGTATATAGAAGCCTGAGGGTTTGAAACCCCAACTTAGCACACTATGACGCTAGTAGGGCGTGGCTCGCACCCCGTGGCTGGTGCGGGATTGATTGTGACTGGGGATTGAGACTTAGTCCATCCCGAATGAGTATAATATGATATTAGTGATTGAAAAACACTGTGTTTGATATAATTGTGGGTTGTAAGCCGTGTTTGGGGCCTTGTGCCGACCTGTAGTATCCCTAGGGGATAGTTATATATGTGATAGCGATACTTGCTTAATCACTGATCTCAGTCCTGGTTTGAAATCACCGTATTGAAATGCTAAGTCACCTGTTTTGGGAAAATTAAATAAAAGTTAAAGTATTTTCATAATTTATGAACTGGAACCTAGAAATAAATAATTTGAGCTGTTGTGTGACTTATATATTTGTTGTGGACTGAGGATGGATCGGGATGCACGCCGCAGCGGTTGATGTGAGGATCAGGATGCACGCTGCAGCGGTATTGCGCTTGGGCTGTAGGAGCCCCTCCGGAGTCTGTACACACCCCTAGTGAGCGCCGTCGACGTTAAATGGATCGGGCTACACGTCATAGCGATTATGTGCATTGCATTTCATTCTTTGTCTGTGAATTATCTGTGATAGTGGTAATGTACTGTTGTTGTTGCTAGTTCGTAGGAGCAATCGGACTGTAGTTTAGCTTCATTATGTGGTATTCTATGGATTTATTACTTTCAGCTACTTGTATATATTTATTACTCATTGAATACTTAGTACTCACCCCTACTCCCTGCACCTTTGTGTGCAGTTTCAGGTACACAGGAGAGATAGACGAGCACTCCAGCTTTTATCAGTATTTATCCGAGTTGCTGAGGTAGCTACTGGCGTTCGCAGGACCTGGCTTCTCTTCTTATTCCAGTTTTCCTTTGTATATATATTATTCAGACTTTAGTATTTTTTTTAGATATTGTTATCCGATCATGTTTAGAGGCTCTAGACTCGTAACCCTAGATCTTTGGGTGATTATTCAGTTTGGCTTTATTGTTGATAATAATATTCGGGTAATTGATTTGAGCTTCATGCTCGGGTTGAGTGAGTAAATGGTCGGGCTTGCCAAGCAGTTGTGTTGGGTGCCATCACGACCGGGTTTGGGGTCGTGACAAGTTATTATCATAGCCAAGGTTACTAGGTCTCACGAGTCATGATCCGGTTGGTAGAGTCTCGTGGATCGGTACGGGGATGCATGTGCTTATCCTCGGGAGGCTGCAAACCTTTTAGGAAACACTTCACATTTCTTTGAATTCTTATCGTGCGTACTTGATTCAGCTTGAGATATAATTTTTGAGATTCCTTCCACACATCTGTGTACACATCAATCGCTCAGTAATATAATTGCCTTGATGGCTTGTGATTTCCCAATCGAGGGGCGAGATATAACCTCTATGAGTACATGTTGGGCCAGTCGGGAGGACTTGAGGCCAGATCTTTGTCTATGACTTGAACACCGAGGTGTTGATTTTGTGAACTGGTATTATGAAATTTTGTGTGATCGGTATTGTCCCTAACTGTAGAAATGGCATTTTAATAATGTACGAGCTGTCAAGTGTTAGATCCTTATTCTAATCTGTTGTGTAGCCCCAAACTATGGGCGTGGTGAATATTTATCATATCTCTTAGTTGGAAGGTAAAGTGCCTTCCGTGTAGTAAAATGAGTTTAGACTCAGGAAGACTAAAGTGATTATGCTATGTGTATCCTGGTGGAAGGTGTAGTACTAAAATACTAGATTGAGGCAAAATAGGTGAGTTGATTCTTAGGTGTAATTGAAAGGTATTTGATATGTGTTATGATTCGAGCAGGTGCAACGCATGTTCAGGTATCAATTATGATAATATGATTCGTATAGTATTGAGATTAATGTTGTTGATATATATTGTGGTGTCTTGTCAAGTTGTGGACGTATTGTTAGGATGGTTTGGTGATTCTCTGGCAGGTGGATAGGCCAAGTTACAAAGGAAACTCTGTCGAAATTTTTGAAAAATTTGGGACTTAGAAAAATATTTCTGTCACCTAGAGAGTAGGCTTAAATGTTGAGTGTGAATAAATGAAAGAATTGTAGAGGAGTTAAGGTATCTGATGATTCGAGTCTCTGTCAAGCTTGTAAATGACTTGAGTTTAATCTCACTATAACATTGTGGCATCACTTGAGTAAGAATGATATGAGTGGCTAAAAGTGCCTTAACGTATGGCTCCGAGCCAAGTTGGGGAGGTTGTCATTGATTAACTGATTGCACTATTGTGTGCTACATTGGTTCTGTCTCTAAGTATGTTGGGAATATTCTGATAAAGGTTACGGTGCTTCGTAGATGTCAAGAAATCCTAGGATGATTTGAACTGCTGTTGGTAAAGAATGTTAGGTGTATAGAAAAAGAAAGATAGCTAAGTGCATCTGTATGTAATCATGTTCTGCTGGTGTCAGAGTTCTAACAAGACACGAGTGGTTCTTTCCAATAAGACAGTTGAATGATAATTGAATAAGGGTGAATGACGCCCAAGGATAGCCTTGCAGTGTTCAAGACTTTGCTTGTAACGGTAAGGTGTCTTAAGATTGTGTATATGGATAAAGACGGTGGTTTCGTTAGAAGGGATCAAGACTTGTGTGATGTTATGTGAATGATGGGATTCTATGTATCCGTATTGGAAGGTAATGATATGAATTCAAAAAACAAAGTCGCGGGAAGTTCATCAAAATAAAGTATTGTAGAAGGCGATACTCTAGGGAATATTTGAGAGAGTATTCAGCGACTTGTGAATCTTAGACCGTGTAGTCTCGTGTATGAGTCTTGTGTGGTAATCTGAATTGAGGTATGGTGATCCTTCAGTAAAGGAGAGTATTAAATGAAAGATGATAGTAAAACTGGAACAGTATGAAAAGGATACGACTAACTCCTGGTATGTGTTCGAAGTAATGAGTTTTGCAACTATGGTGCGACCAAGCTCTCAAGTTTTGGCAATTGCGTAGCTCGATGTGGGAAAAAGGACTCAGTCCAGGCAGTTAAACTTATGCAATGAATTGGGAGAAAGAGTTGTGATGTCTTCTACCGTGGTTTAAAAGTGAGTATATTCATGTCGGTATGCGAAGCATGGAATGTGTAATGACTTTTCTTCTATATGGGATCATGAAGGTCCTTGACTAGTTGAGTGCGTCGATGTATGTGGCGTAGGAGAGGGATGGAAATTTTCCATGTTATCTTAGTGTGGCATGGTATATGCGATGTGTTATGGGAAGTTGATAATGGCATGTTCAAGGTCTTGAGATCAGTTCATAATATATGGGAAGTCATTAAAACTTATTGAGCAGCGTGGGCAGCTGCAGGTGATTTAAGAATTGATCAATGGTACTGCTATTCTAGTGGTTTGGCAGGATATATGGTCAAAAAGGACAAGGTAATGTAAACTGATAATATCTAGCGGTATGGTGGTATTCTCTTGTTGGATCGATTGGGATGATTGAATTGTTGATGGCATAGGAAAAAATTCTGAATGACTTTCGTGGTATGAATGGATGCTTGATGTGTGTTATGTATTCGCACAGTGGAGTGTAGAATCAGGCATAGTGATTCAAGAGCTATATAGGTGATGAAGACTAGAAGTTCTCGTAATCTGCTTACACAGTGGTTGTATATCGTGTGTATCGGCACCGTTTAGTGATCATTGGAAATTGGAAGCCCTAGTGGCTCTCTCTTAGCTTGATATGATGAATTTGGGGTATGATACTTTATTTCAGACTGGTTGTCATAAGTCAGGTCGTCTAGACTAATGTGATATGGACTATGTCAGAAGTGGCACAAATTGCGTAGCAGAATGCATCGGAGTATGCTCCAGCAGGGTAGTTATACCCAGGACCAGCGGACGACTGGTAGGTACTGCTTTGTCAGTTGGGTCTTCGTGGCGGATATCAGTGCAGAGGTCTCTACCATTGATTCAGCTCCGGTATTGAGGAACTTTGTCGGATGCGTTTCTTATGGCCGAGCTTTAGGCTATATATACTTATCGTAATGAGCAATTTGACTCAGTTTGCATTTCCTTTCGCGAGATTTACGCGTGGATCGGGTGGCACGCCTCCACGGATTATTTAGATCGGGTGGCACGCCGCCACAGGTATGGTATCTGGATCGAGTGGCATGCCACCACGGGTATGTCATTTTGAGTAGGTTGCACGCCACAACCGTGTAATATAGAACATAGTTTTTCTATAAGTTACCTTGTGTACTATACTTCTTAGTCTCTAAGGAAATTCAGTGTTGGATGTCGCTCCGCGGATGGCGCATTGGTTATGTCCTTACAAGATTTGATGGCGTACATTAATTATTTCACCGTAGGTGAGAATGATTGCTTGAGTTCAGGCCTAAATCCGTGCGTGGCTGACTGTTTTGAGCATGATGAGATGACTTGAGGTGTTTCATGGGTAATAGTGTTTGGATGGAATCATAAGTTGGGGCAAGGCCATATGATGTTATGAACTTTCGAGGAGAATTCAGGTACTCTATTTCTATAATATGAGACTGGGTCTCAGTCCTATGTTACAATGGTACGGAATAATTGAATTACAGCTCTTGTGTTTGAGTTAGTTGTCATGATTTGAGTATGTTCAGACATTTCTTATTGGAGCCTGTGTTGTGCTCGTCGTGGCTTAGGCCGGTGTCGAGGTGTCATATCACCAGTGCGGTGTGTTATAATCGAAATGATCGTTGGAGCCATTAATGAGTGCGGGCATATATGATTTCAGCTGGTTAGAAAGGTAATATCGAGGTTTGGCTCTGAAATCTATTGTGGTATCAGTTAAAAAGGGAAATGGATCCATGAATGGATGACCTGAGAGATGGATTCGATATATTGCGTGTTCATTTGCCGTGGGCAATATATGAAGGTGTTGGAATAAGACTTTAGCTAATGAAAAAGGTTTTTCAGTTAGTATTTCATTATCGCGAGAAATTGTTGTGATTAGAGGGCATCGTCTCGAGTGATTGGGTTGCTTGGTACACCATAAGATCTTACCCGGAGTGGCGAGTATGGGCTATTACAGTTGGTTCGGGTGTATTCTGAGTATAGACGTGGGAATATGATTTTGGAAAGTGCAATGTGGTCTATGGTTCAGATGGACTGTCGAAGTTCAGCTATATTGTGTTATCGGACTTATGATGGACGGGGTGAGGTGGTACCACCCCGCATATATGCATGGTAAGTTCATTCAGCTATTGGGTTGCTTCTAGTGCAACTCTGGGTACGCTCGAGGACGAGCGTTTATTTAAGTTGGGGAGAATGTAACAACCCGACCCGTCGTTACGGGAATTATCGCCCCGTTTCCTTTATTTAATACTTCAATATGCTAATTTATAGGTGTTTGCAGAGTTAGAAGCAAATCGGAGAGAATTAGAATAAAAATGAGGCCATAAATCTCTTTATGAGAAGAATAGGTTGGAAAAATTAATCGAATGCTGACCGATGAGTTAGACAACTCGGAATGGAAGTATGATGATTCGACTAGTTTCGGAGGATCATTTATGACTTAGGAGAGCAATCAGAATCGAATTCGGACGTCGGTGTAGTTTTAGGCTTGAATTTGGCTAAGGTTGAATTTTGATGAAATCCGAACGGTAGGTGAGATTTTGATTCGGGAGTCGGAATGGAATTCCGATAGTTGCAGTTGCTCCGTTAGGTGATTTTGGATATGTCTGAAAATTTTCAGGTCATTTGGACGTCGTTTTGTCTGGTGTTTGATTGGATGTTGTTTTCGGAAGTTCTAGTTGAATCTTAGGCTTGAATTCGCCTTGATTTGATGGTTTTCGTGTTTAATGGTGTGTTTTACTATTGGAACAAGTTTGTATTGTGTTTTGGAATAGGTTGGTGGTTTTCGTTGGGGTCTCGGGGGCCTCGGGATGAATTCGAGGGTCCAAACGGACCATTCTTGGCCAAAGGAAAGAGCTAGTTTGCTGTCATAAGTGCAACAAATCTTTACTCTCTGCGATCGCATAGAGTAATGGAGAGGGGGAGAATTTTACCCTTCGCGATCGCAAGGCGAGGGACGCGATCGCATAAGGTCAAGAGCAGAAGCAATGCGATCGCAGGAGGCATGGTCGCGATCGCGTAAAGTAACCCAGTTGTCCATCGCGATCGCATGAGGGTCTATGCGATCGCGTAGAAGGAAAATACGGTCTAGGATTTTTGTGATACGCGATCGCATGATGGGAGTCGCGATCGCGTGAGGCCGGTAAAATGGTGCATCGCGATCGTGTGAGGGGATCCGCGATCGCATAGGGCAAATTAAATGCCTAACAGAAACAGATATAAACCAAACTAGACGCGGGGGTTTCATTATTTACTCCGTTTTTTGCACCACATTGAGAGCAAATTGATGGCTTTGAAGAGAGAAATCAAAGGGGAAACATCGGAGGTAAGATTCTTGACTCAAAAATACAATTTTATGGTAGAATTAACATCAAACTTCATGAATTTGAGTAGAAATTGTGAAGAATTATGGCCTAGATATTGAAAACGAAAATTTGACTTTTGAAAAGCCATTCAAACTACGATTTCAATAATTTTATATGCACGGACTCGTGGCGAGACGAGGATCGCGTTTATTCTAATTTCGGAATTTTTCGAGCAGCGAGCCCGGGGTCGGGGTTTTACCAACCTGGTGTATTAACGCGTATTTCGTATAAATTGAATTGGGTAATATTTCTTTGACCCGTATTTGATGTAATTGTTGTGGTTTGACTAGATTTTATGCACGAGGCGGCAAATTCAAAAGGAAAAGGCATCGCGGACGAGTCTACGGCCGGCTAGAGGTGAGTAGTTTGGGTGTGGCTCGCACCCCGTGGCAGGTACGGGATTGATTGTCACTGGGGATTGAGACTTAGTCCATCCCGAATGAGTATAATATGATATTAGTGGTTGAAAAACACTGTGTTTGATATAATTGTAGGTTGTAAGCCGTGTTTGGGGCCTTGTGCCGTCCTGTAGTATCCCTAGGGGATAGTTATATATGTGATAGCTATACTTTCTTAATGACTGATCTCAGTCCTGGTTTGAAATCACCGTATTGAAATGCTAAGTCACCTGTTTTGGGAAAATTAAATAAAAGTTAAAGTATTTTCATAATTTATGAACTGGAACCTGGAGATAAATAATTTGAGTTGTTGTGTGACTTATATGTTTGTTGTGGAATGAGGATGGATCGGGTTGTACTCCACAACGTTTGATATAAGGATCGGGCTGCACGCTGTAGCGGTATTGCGCTTGGGCTGTAGGAGCCCCTCCGGAGTCTGTACACACCCACCAGTGAGCGTCGTCGACGTTAAATGGATCGGGCTACACGCCGTAGCGGTTATGTGCATTACATTGCATTCTTTGTCTGTGAATTATCTGTCATAGTGGTAATGTGTCACGACCCTAGTTCACTAATCGTAAACATGTCATGACGGCACCCAGTCCTCGCAACTAGGTAAGCCTAACACATTGCGGGATATACAAGTTTATGAACCTCAAACAATTAAATAGCGAAAAAATGTTATAAATAGGAATGTAATCTGTGCCGCTTGGCACATACACTCGTCATATACTCTGTATACATACCACCAAGACCCAGAATCCCACGGGTAACACAAACTAAAGAGAAATACAACCATGACTCTATATGTCAAGAGTATCTAAAACAACAAAATGAAGGAAAACATCTAATAATACTATCAGAATAGAAGGAGGGCCTCCGGATCCGCGGACGTAGCAGATCATACCTCGAGGTCTCCAAATGTGATGCTGGATCACCTAATATGGGCCTGTCTTGATGTACCTGGATCTGCACAACAAAAGTGTGCAGAAGAGCAGCAAGAGTACACCACGGCGGTACTTAGTAAGTGCCAAGCCTAACCTGGATGGAGTAGTGACGAGGAAGGTCAGGGCCCTACTGAGAGATAACAATAACATAATGATGAAAACAACAATAAGCAGTTTAAATAATAATGAATCTGAAATAACAACAATAAAGTGATTTCTGCAACCGTCTACAATTTAAGCTAACCACAAGTAACTAACTCAATAAAACTCAATCAGCAAGTCCAGGACCTGTGGAAATTGAACCCACAGTACCACTCTATAGTCAACAATCCAAGAGCTACGAGAATTTAACCCGCAGTCCCAATAACAGTATCTCTGGGTCTCCGGGAATCGAACCCGCAGCCCATATCTCAATACCTCAGGATGTGTCTCAATGATCTCAGGATCTCCGGGAATCGAATCCGCAGTCCATATTTCAATAATATATCAATAAACTCCGGGTCTCCGGGAATCGAACCCGCAGCCCTTGGATCGCCAGGAATCTAACCCGTAGTCCACGAACAATACCACTCCGGGTCTCTGGGATCGAACCCACATCCATGGGATCTCCGGGAATCGAACCCGCAATCCACCAACACAACATATAAAGAAACACAGAGAGAAAAATATAATATGCTTAACTACAACTTCACCGAAACTAGTGCCAACAATTATCAAGAAGTTCAAGTAAGACAATTAGGCAATTAGACAGTTAAATCCTATCTAATCATGCTTTTCTAATGAATACTGGGTAAATGTGACAATTTAATCATCTAAGAATAGGAATATCACAATTTGGACAATTCATGTAAAGTGTGTTACAACAACCAGCGCATGTACGCGCCCGTCACCTCGCGTACAAGGCATTTAAACTATTACATAACATCGTACGGGTGAAGGTTCCCCCACACGAGGTTAGACAAGCCACTTACCTCGACTCCGGTACAAAACCACTAAGAGACAACTCTCTTGCCGTGAATGTCAGCCTCCACAGGTGTAGTATCTGATAAAAATCAATAGAATCACATCAAAATAGGCCAATTGGGCATTACCCAATCAAAACAATTCAAAATACACCAAAACCCACAAGTTGCCAAAACCCGACTTTTGGTATGCTTCTCGAAAAATTATGAAATTTATATATTCGGGTTCCTTATCTCAACACGAGTCCTTCCATATAAAATTTATCGAAATCGAACTTCGTTTGCCCATTCAAATCAAAGATTTTCTAAAATTTAGGCCTAGGGCTAAAACCCTCCATTAATCCTCCATTAACAGTGAAATAATCATGGATTTCATGATAAACTAATGAATTAAGGCCAAGAAACTTACCCCCGAGGATTTCCCGATGATATCCCAGCGATTTCCCGTCGATTTCCTCTCTTGGAGCTCAAAAATGGTGTTTTTGTGAATGAGGGTCGCGGGTGGACTGTTCTGGTTTTTAATATTTCTGACTGAAGGCTTACCCTTCGCGTTCGCGTCCATCATCTCGCGTCCGTGATGATGTGCCAAACGAACCTTCGCGAACGTGACACCCTTCACGCGTTCGCGCTGAAGAAAAATCCCAGCCCTCCAAATTTGAACTACGCGGACGCGGCCTTGCCATCGCGAACGCGATGCTTTCTTGAAACATACCTACGCGAACGCGTCCTCAGCCATCGCGAACGCGATGGTCTATCAGCTGACCCTACACGAACGCGGCCTCAACCATCATGAATACGATGCTCTAGCAGCTGACCCTTCGCGAACGTGGGCCCTGCCACGCGAACGCGATGACCAAAGGTCTGCTGCACTGCTGCTGCATTTTTCTGCAGTCTTCATGCTTCAAAAGTGCCCGGATGATGGTCCGTATTCATCTCGAGGCCCCCGGGACCCCAACGAAAACCACCAACATACTCCAAAACATGATACGAACTTGTTCCAATCATAAAAACACCATCCTAAATATCAAAATCACCATTTTCACACGGATTCAAGCCTAAGTTTCTTCAAAACTTCCGAAATCAACATTCATTCAAAAACCCGACCAAACGACGTCCGAATGACCTGAAAATTTGCGGACATATCCAAAATCACATAACGAAGCTACAGAAATTGTCGGAATTCCATTCCGACTCCCGGATCAAAATCTCACCTATCGTTTGGATTCGCCAAAATTTCAAACTTCGGCATTTCAAGCCTAATTGAGCTACGGACCTCCAAAATACATTCCGAACGCGCTCCCAACCCCGAAATCACCTAATGGAGCTAACGGAACCATCGGATTTCCATTCTGAGGTCGTCTTAACACTGTTCCGACTACGGACCATTTTCCAACTATAGAGCTCCCATTTAGGGACTAAGTGTCCCAAAACACTCCAAAATTCCAGAACCGACCCTCCCTGCAAACCACAATAGCAGAAATGAACTTAGGAGAACAGTTAAATTGGGGATCGGGGCGTAATTTTCTAAAACAACCGACCGGGTCATTACATCTTCCCACACTTAAAAGATTCGTTCGTCCTCGAACGAGCATAGAAAACATACCAGGAGTGGTGAAGAGATGAGGGTACTGGCTGCGCATATCTTGCTCGGTCTCCTAAGTCACCTCCTCGACCGGCTGACCCCGCCACTGAACCTTTACTGAAGCGATGTTCTTTGACCTTAGCTTCTTGACTTGCCTATCTAGAATGGCTACTGGCTCTTCAACATAAGACAGATCCTCGTCTAGCTGAACAGAAGTGAAATCCAACACATGCGACGAGTCACCATGGTATCTCCGGAGCATAGAGACATGAAATACGGGGTGGACTCCAACTAGGCTGGGAGGTAAGGCCAACTCATAAGCAACCTCCCCAACACGCCTCAAAATCTCAAAAGGGCCAATAAATCTGGGACTCAGCTTCCCTTTCTTCCCAAACCTCATAACGCCCTTCATGGGCGAGACTCGAAGCAGAACCCGCTGCTCGCCAACCATAAAAGCCACATCGCGAACCTTCTTGTCCGCATAACTCTTTTGTCTAGACTGGGCTGCACGAAGTCTGTCCTGAATCATCGTGACCTTGTCCATTGCATCCTGAACCGTACCACTACCTAGCAGCCTGGCCTCGCCCGGCTCGAACCAACCCACGGGAGACCTGCACCTCCTACCATATAGAGCCTCATACGGTGCCATCTGAATGCTGGACTGATAGCTATTGTTATAAGCAAACTCTGCCGGTGGCAAGAAATGATCCCATGAACCTCCAAACTCAATCACGCACGCACGGAGCATATCCTTCAAATTCTAAATAGTGTGCTCGGACTGGCCATCCGTCTGGGGGTGAAACTCTGTGCTCAGCTCCACCCGAGTGCCTAACTCCTGTTGCACGGCTCTCCAGAACCGTGAAGTGATCTAAGTGCCTCTATCTGAAATGATGGAAACTGAATACCATGCAGCCGAACTATCTCTCTGATATAGATCTCCGCCAGTCGCTCCGATGAATCATTAGTGCTTACCGGTATGAAATGGGCGGACTTGGTCAGCTGATCCACAATAACCCAAATGGAATCAAACTTCCTAAGAGTCCATGGAAGTCCAGATACAAAGTCCATGGTGATGCGCTCCCATTTCCACTCTAGAATCTAAATTTGCTGCATCAATCCACCCGGACGCTGATGCTTATACTTCACCTGCTGGCAGTTGAGGCATCTAGAAACATAATCAACTATATCCCTCTTTATCCGCATCCACCAGTAATGTTGTATCAAGTCCTGATACATCTTCGCGGCACCCGGATGGATGGAATACCGCGAGCTATGGGCCTCTGCTAGAATCAGCTCTCGAAGATCATCTACATTGGCACACAGATACGCCCCTACATCCTCATAACTCCATCATCCCCAATGGTAACATCTCGAGCATCGCCACGCTGAACTCTATCCTGGAGGACAAGCAAATGAGGGTCATCGAACTGACGCTCCCTAATGCGGTCGAATAGAGAAGACTGAGAAACCACACAAGCCAAAACCCGGCTGGGCTCCGAAAGATCCAGTCTAACAAACTGCCTGGCTAAAGCCTGAACATCCATCGCCATAGGCCTCTCCGAAGCTGGTAGATATGCCAAACTCCCCAAACTCTCTGCCCGACGACTCAAGGCATCGGCAACCACATTCGCCTTGCCCGGATGATAGAGAATAGTAATATTATAGTCCTTCAGTAGCTCCAACCATCTCCTCTGACGCATATTCATGTCCTTCTACTTAAGCAAGTGCTGCAAGCTCCGGTGATCAGTGTAGATCTCACAAGGAACCCCATACAAGTAATGACACCAAATCTTCAAGGCGTGAACAATGGCAGCTAGCTCCAAATCATGAACATGATAGTTCTTCTCATGCACCTTCAGCTGTCTGGACGCGTAGGCAATCACCCTACCATCCTGCATCAATACCGCACCGAGTCCAACTCGTGAGGCATCACAATATACAGTATAGGACCCCGAACCTGTAGGCAACATCAATATAGGGGCCGAAGTCAAAGCTGTCTTGAGCTTCTGAAAGCTCGCCTCACACTCATCTGTCCACTGAAAAGGGGCACCCTTTTGGGTCAATCTGGTCATAGGTGCTGCGATCGAAGAGAACCCCTCTACGAAACGACGGTAATAGCCGGCCAAACCAAGGAAACTACGAATCTCAGTAGCGGAGGAGGGTCTGGGCCAACTCTGCATGGCCTCCACCTTCCTCGGATCCACTCGAATATCATCGCTCGACATCACGTGGCCTAAAAATGCCACTGAACTCAACCAAAATTTACATTTAGAGAATAGAGCATATAGCTGCTTCTCCCTCAGAATCTGAAGCACTATCCTCAAATGCTGCTCATGCTCTTCCCGACTCCGAGAATATACTAGAATATCATCAATGAAAACAATGACGAACGAGTCCAGATATGGCCTGAACACACTGTGCATCAAATGCATAAAGGCTGTTGGGGCATTAGTCAGCCCAAAAGACATCACGAGAAACTCATAGTGACCATACCGAGTCCTGAAGGCAGTCTTTGGGATATCTGGCTCCCGAATCTTCAGCTGATGATAACCAAAGCGCAAATCAATCTCAGAAAACACATGTGCGCCCTGTAGCTGGTCACACAAATCATCAATGCGAGGTAAATGATACCGGTTCTTTACTGTAACCTTGTTCAACTGACGATAGTCAATACACATACGCATAGAACCGTCTTTTTTCTTCACAAACAACACATGAGCACCCCAAGGTGAAACACTGGGTCGAATGAAACCCTAACCCAATAACTCCTGTAACTCTGATCCTTCAACTCCTTCAACTCGGGAGGAGCCATACGGTATGGTGGAATAGAAATGGGCTGAGTGCCCGACAACAAATCAATAGCAAAGTCAATATCTCTGTCGGGCGGCATGCCCGGTAGATCAGCTGGAAATATATCACCAAAGTCACGTACCACAGGAACGGAATCAATAGAGGGAGTGTCAATACTGACATCCCGCACATAGGCTAGATAAGCAGCACACCCCTTCTCAACCATACGCTGAGCTCTGAGAAAGGAAATAACACGGCTAGGGGTGTGATCTAGAGTACCACTCCACTCAATACGTGATTGCCTGGCATAGCCAGCGTCACGGTCTTGGCGTGACAATCAAGAATAGCATAATGGGGCGACAACTAGTCCATGCCCAGAATAATATCAAAATCGACCATCCCGAGCAATAATAGATCCGCTCTGGTCTCAAAACCACAAATGGTAACCAAACACGACCGATACACACGGTCCACAGCCAAAGATTCTCCCACCGGAGTGGAAACATAAATGGGGGCACTCAAAGAATCCCGAGGCACACCCGGATGAGAAGCAAAATAAGAGGACACATATGAAAAAGTGGAACCAGGGTCGAATAGAATCGATGCCTCCCTGTGACTAACCAGAATAATACATGTGATAATAGAATCAGATGCAACAGCTGCATTGCGATCAGGAATAGCATAGAATCTGGCATGTCCCCTCTCTCGAGGGCAGCCTCTGGCACCCTGATCCCTGCCCCTTGCTGGCTGGGCAGGTAGAGTGGCAGCTAGAGTTGGAATGATGGCCTGCTGGCCTTGAGAACCACGCTGAGGCTGCGAAGACTGAGGAGGTGCTCCCCTCATATGCCTGGTGCACTCCCTAACCAGATGGCGAGTATCCCCGCACTCAAAGCAAGCTCTGGGAGGACGCGGTGGCTGTGACTGACCGACCTCACCCCTACTAGTCTGACCCCTAGAAGTACCCAGAGCAAGAGGTGCACTGGAAATAGGGGAGCATAATAAGGCTCCTGAGGTGCTGGAAGAGCTGGAGTACTACCGGCTGCTGGCAATGCTGAATGAACTGGTCGACCGGAATAACCCTTGCCAAAATTACCGGCTGCTGAAGTGCAGGCACCAGAGAATTGGCCCGACTCACGAGACCTCTTGACCTCCCTCTCCCCCCGCTCTCTAGGGAGCATACTCTCGATCCTCCTGGCAATGCTAACTGTCTCCAACTCTCTGGCCATGCTGGATCAGATCGGCAGAATAAGGCCCTCAATAAATCTCCGCACTCTCTCCCGAACCGTGGCTACCAAAGCCGGTGCATGCTTGGCTAGATGGGTGAAACTGATAGCATACTCCGATACTGACATGGAGCCCTATCGCAATCGCTCAAACTCCAAGCGCCAAGAATCCCTAAGGCTCTGGGGAACAAACTCCATCCAAAACAGATCTGAAAACTGCGTCCAGGTCAATAAAGCAGACTCCTCTGGACTATCCAACTCATACGTGCGCCACCGATCGTAAGCGGCCCCACAAAACTGAAAAGCAGTGAAGGAAACCCTGTTGGTCTCCACAATCCCCATGGTATGAAGAATACGATGACACTCCTCCAGAAAACCCAATGCATCATCTGTAGCCGAACCGCTGAACACAGGGTCATATTTCCTGAACCTCTCAAATCTACGCTGCTCGTCCTCAGATGCAGCTGGCCCACCTCCGGGCTGTGTTGGGGCGGCAAGAGGCATAACTATAATCTCTGGAACCTTTCCCACTGGCACTCGCTGCTCAGGTGTAGCGGCTACGGGAGTCTGGGCCCCTCCCCCGGCCTGAGATGTAGCTGCAGTGAGAGGAAGCAACCCTGCCTGAGCTAAAGTGGTGTACATACTCATGAACTGGGCCAGGGTCTCATGTAGTGCTGGAGTAGTAGCAGATGTAGTCGGTGTACCAAGTGCTTGCGCTCCAACCTGGTCTACCTGTGGCACCTCAGCGGCAGCGCGCGCGGGTGCTGTGGCTGCACCTCGGGCACGTCCTCGTCCTCTACCTCGGCCCCGGCCTCTAACGGTGGCAACAGGGGGCGCAGGTACCTGATCATCGCGAGTAGATCGTGTCCTCACCATCTGTGAGAGAATAGAAAGCAGTAGTTTAGATTTGGTGCCAAAAATGTCGCACGACAAGGAATCCAAAAGAAATGAAGAGTTTCCTAAACAGTTACATAGCCTCTCGTAGATAAATACAGACGTCTCCATATCGATCAACGAGACTCTAAGTAACCGGTTTGTGTCCCGTGACTCCTATGAACCTGGAGCTCTGATACTAACTTGTCACAACCCTAGTTCACCAATCGTGAACATGTCATGACGGCACCCAGTCCGCGCGACTAGGTAAGCCTAACACATTGCGGGATATACAAGTTTATGAACCTCAAACAATTAAATAGCGGGAAAAAACGTTATAAATAGGAATGTAATCCGTGCCGCTTGGCACATACACTCGTCATATACTCCGTATACATACCACCAAGACCCGGAATCCCACGGGTAACATAGACTAAAGAGAAATACAACCATGGCTCTATATGTCAAGAGTATCTAAAACAACGAAATAAAGGAAAACATCTAATAATACTATCAGAATAGAAGGAGGGCCTCCGGATCCGCGGACATAGCAGATCATACCTCGAGGTCTCCAAATATGCTGTTGGATCACCTAATATGGGCCTCTCCTGATGTACCTGGATCTGCACAACAAAAGTGTGCAGAAGAGTAGCAAGAGTACACCACGGCGGTACTCAATAAGTGCCAAGACTAACCTCGATGGAGTAGTGACGAGGAAGGTCAGGGCCCTACTGAGAGATAACAATAACATAATGATGATAACAACAATAAGCAGTTTAAGTAATAATGAATCTGAAATAACAACAATAAAGTGATTTCTACAACCGTCTACAATTTAAGCTAACCACAAGTAACTAACTCAATAAAACTCAATCAGCAAGTCCAGGACCTGTGGAAATTGAACCCACAGTACCACTTTATAGTCAACAATCCAGGAGCTATGGGAATTTAACCCGCAGTCCCAATAACTGTATCTCTGGGTCTCCGGGAATCGAACCCATAGCTCATATCTCAATACCTCAGGATGTGTCTCAATGATCTCAGGATCTCCGGGTATCGAACCCACAGTCCATATCTCAATAATATATCAATGAACTCCGGGTCTCTGGGAATCGAACCCGCAGCCCTTGGATCTCCGGGAATCGAACCTGCAGCCCACGAACAATACCACTCCGGGTCTCTAGGAATCGAAACCACAGCCCTGGGATCTCCGGGAATCGAACCCGCAGTCCACCAGCACAACAAATAAATAAACACACAGAGAAAAATATAATACGCTTAACTACAACTTCACCGAAACTAGTGCCAACAATTATCAAGAAGTTCAAGTAAGACAATTAGGCAATTAGACAGTTAAATCCTATCTAGTCATGCTTTTCTAACGAATACTGGGTAAATGTAACGATTTAATCATCTCAGAATAGGAATATCACAATTCGGACAATTCATGTAAATTGTGTTACAACAACCAGCGCATGTACGCACCCGTCACCTCGCGTACAAGGCATTTAAACTATCACATAACATCCTGGGGGTGAAGGTTCCCTCACACGAGGTTAGACAAGCCACTTACCTCGACTCCGGTACAAAACCGCTAAGATACAACTCTCTTGCCGCGAATGTCAGCCTCCACAGGTGTAGTATCTGATAAACATCAATAGAATCACATCAAAATAGGCCAATTGGGCATTACCCAATCAAAACAATTCAAAATACACCAAAACCCACAAGTTGTCAAAACTCGACTTTCGGTACGCTTCTCAAAAATTATGAAAGTTATATATTGGGGTTCCTTATCTCAACACGAGTTCGTCCATATAAAATTTATCAAAATCGGACTCCGTTTGCCCATTCAAATCAAAGATTTTCTAAAATTTAGGCCTACGGCTAAAACCCTCCATTAATCCTCCATTAACAGTGAAATAATCATGGATTTCATGATAAACTAACGAATTAAGGCCAAGAAACTTACCCCCGATGATTTTCCGATGATATCGCAAGGATTTCCCGTCAACTTCCTCTCTTGGAGCTCAAAAATGGCATTTTTGTGAATGAGGGTCGCGGGTGGACTGTTCTGGTTTTCAATATTTCTGACTGAAGGCTTACACTTCGCGTTCGCGTCCACCATCTCGCGTCCGCGATGTCGTGCCAAACGAACTTTCGCGAACGCGACGCCCTTCACGCGTTCGCGCTGAAGAAAAATCCCAGCCCTCCAAATTTGAACTACGCGGACGCGGCCTTGCCATCGCGAACGCGATGCTTTCTCGAAACATACATACGCGAACACGTCCTCAGCCATCGCGAACACGATGGTCTATCAGCTAAACCTATGCGAATGCGGCCTCAACCATCGCGAACGCGATGCTCTAGCAGCTGACCCTTCGCGAACGCGGGCCCTGCCATGCGAACGCGATGACCAAAGGTCTGCTGCACTGCTGCTACATTTTTCTGCAGTCTTCATGCTTCAAAAGTGTCTGGATGATGGTCTGGATTCATCCAGAGGCCCCCCGGACCCCAACGAAATCCACCAACATACTCCAGAACACGATATAAACTTGTTCCAATCATAAAAACACCATCCTAAACATCAAAAACACCATTTTCACACGGATTCAAGCCTAAGTTTCTTCAAAACTTCCGAAATCAACATTCAAACAAAAACCCGACCAAACGACGTCCGAATGACCTGAAAATTTGTGGACATTTCCAAAATAACATAACGAAGCTATAGAAACTGTCGGAATTCCATTCCGGCCCCCGGAAAAAATTCTCACCTATCATTCGGATTCGCCAAAATTTCAAACTTCGGCATTTCAAGCCTAATTGAGCTATGGACCTCCAAAATACATTCTGAACGCGCTCCCAACCCCGAAATCACCTAACAGAGCTAATGAAACCATTGGATTTCCATTCTGAGGTCATCTTAACACTGTTCCGACTACGGGCCATTTTCCAACTATAAAGCTCCCATTTAAGGACTAAGTGTCCCAAAACACTCCAAATTCCAGAACCGACCCTCCCGGTAAACCACAATAGCAGAAATGAACTTAGGAGAATAGTTAAATTGGGGATCGGGGCATAATTTTCTAAAACAACTGAGCGGGTCATTACATAATGTACTATTGTTGTTGCTAGTTTGTAGGAGGAATCAGACTGTTGTTTAGCTTCATTATGTGGTATTCTGTGGATTTCTTACTTTCAGCTACTTGTATATATGTATTACTCACTGAGTACTTAGTACTCACCCCTACTCCCTGCACCTTTGTGTGCAGATTCAGGTACACATGAGGGATAGACGAGCACTCCAGCTTTTATCAGTATTTATCCGAGTTGCTGAGGTAGATGATGGCGTTCGCAGGACCTAGCTTCTCTTCTTATTCCAGTTTTCCTTTGTATACATTATTCAGACTTGAGTATTTGGTTTAGATATTGTTATCCGATCATGTTTAGAGGCTCTAGACTCGTGACCCTAGATCTTTGGGTGATTACTCAGTTTAGCTTTATTTGTTCATAATAATATTCAGGTAATTGATTTGAGCTTCATGCTCGGGATGAGAGTGTAATTGGTGGGGCTTGCCTAGCAGTTGAGTTGGACGCCATCACGATCGGGATTGGGGTCGTGACATGAATAGAAGTTGTTCACCTATTTTTAGCCGCTATTATGTGTTGGTAGATAAATAGAGTTTAGGTATAATTATTCAACTAGGTGTAAAATCGATTTGAATGGTGTAAAAGTTTCTGGATTGTACAATTAAGACTGAACATGGCTATTTTCTTTTTTATATTGTGGTGACATTTTGAATCCATTATAGCTCATTTGCTTAATAACAGAAATTTGTATGTGAAAGTTGGGATTAAACTGCATGGCTACTATTTTCCAGATTCATATGTGAGTTGAATGATGATTTAGTTTTGGTAGTTGTAGAAAATAGTTCTAAAATGATTTTACATTTCCATAGATAAATCCAGGTCCAGAAATCGCAAAATCATTTTAATGTTAGAGTGTTAGTTTAGTAATGCTAATTTCAATTAATATCATGTCGTCAAGTTGTTGCTATTGTTGTTCGTGTTTGACTATTCCCTTTACTAATATCAGTAGTTTACTAGTAGACATTTAAATAAAATAATCCAAGTATAAAACTGGAATCTAGCGATATCGTGCTAATTCGAGTTAGTGACCATTTTTGTTTCGTCTCAATCCTTGAGCACTCGAAATAGCTAGAAAGTATATTTAGCAGATTTTTGCTTAAAGATTTAAAGGTTTCATACTATCCAGTATTGACTATAATTGAACTTGAAAATCAGAAATGCATAATCCTCATAGGCATAAATTATCGTCGATCCTGCAGATGCGATTAAAAGAAAATCATTTGTGAGAAACCAATCAATTCATTTGAAATGCTTGTACTTTTGTTGATTATGTATTTAACTCCAAAGATGTTAGCTGGGCTTGAAATTAGATTGGGTTTGCATTTGAATATACGTAACATTGTGAATAAACTTGGATCGTGCCCTTTAAGGTAGTTAAGTTCAGAATTTTTTTTTTAGACCTTAAGGTTTTGAATCCTTTAATTAATTAGTCAAAATGTGTTGACAACCATGGGTGCACTGGTGCGACGTGGTTTGAGACGCATTTTCACTATGTTGCAATTCTTAAAAAAAAATAATAATAAATAAAAGCGGGTTATAAAAAAAAGGCACATAGGTCACCACATATTTTAAAAATCAGATATTTTCAGTCATTTATAATAGTTGATGCGACCGTGCTAGAACCACGGGATCCGGGGGTGCCTAACACCTTCCCTCGGGTCAACAGAATTTCTTACTTAGAATTTCTGGTTCGCAGACTTCATTTGAAAAGTCGAAATTTCCTCGATCCGGGATTTGAATAAATCGGTGACTTGGGACACCTTAATTTATTCCAAGTGGCGACTCTGGAATAATAGAATAATCCCGTTTCGAATATTGACACTTAAATTGGAAAAAACTCTCTCGACTGTTCTTTTACCCCCCGGGGTAGGGGCGCGCCAAAAGGAGGTGTGACAACCACGTACTTCTAACACAATAGAGATTTTTTGACGAATAATGAAGTAAAGCTCTTTTCGGAGTATTATTGGTTAGTTGTTGATTGGAGATGTTGAAATCTTAAATTGCAAGACCATTATTATAGTTTGTAGGAATTTTTATGCATTATGTAAACATGATTTTATACAATCAGATCAATTAATAAATAATTATAAAATTACTCTATTTAGTAACATTAATTGATAATATGATAGCTAAAAATAAGCGTTAAATAAGATATTATAATAGATTAATTATACTTTTATTACATTATGAAGATATATAATTTAAATCGAGTACTTATTTACACAGAATAACTTTTTGTTGAAGTTTTTTTATGGTCCACTATTTTTGGTTGCTTTTAGACTACTTTCTAACTGACTAGTATTAATTTAAAGCAACATAAGCGACATGCATAAGATTGTGAGTCACGAGTAGTTTTGCATCAAAATACTTGAGAAGATAAACAATTTTCCTAGCAATAATTTACTAGATAAGTTTTTTTAAAATAACTTAGATTTCGATATATTTTAATTATGATAAAAGTACAAGGTTTTGCAAATGAAAATAAACTCAGACTTTAGCAACCAATAACACAACAAAAATAAATTTGTAAATTGTGAAAATGATGAAACCCGTGTGAAAAAAGTTATTTTCTTGTAGAAATATTTAATAATTATTTCGCAATATAGTACTATGTTTTATGTGTTTGAATTATTGTTATGTGTACTGCTAATTAATTTTTTTTAACAATACACAGTAATAATGCAAATTTAAGAAAAATGTAATTTGCTGTATTATACTGCGAATTACTAAAAAAAAAAATTAAATATCAGCAGTATTATACTGCGAATTGCTTTAACGGCTAAATTTCCTTTAAGGTAATTCGCAGTATTATTCTGCGACAAGAGGGGTTGCTCTGATGGTAAACAACCCCCACTTCCAACCGAGATGTTGTGAGTTCGAGTCTCCCCAAGAGCAAGGTGGGAAGTTCTTGGAGGGAAGGATGCCGGGGGTCTATTTGGAAACAGCCTCTCTACCCTAGGGCAGGGGTAAGGTCTGCGTACACACTACCCTCCCCAGACCCCACTAAGTGGGATTATACTGGGTTGTTGTTGTTGTTGTTGTTGCAGTATTATTCTGCAAAATAACTATTTATGTAAACTTTTTTTTTGCATTAAAAATATAACTTTTGTCCAAAAATCATTAAAAGGATTTGGACTCGTTAATGGCAATTAAAGTTCTGTAGTCAACAAGAGAGTCTGAAACTTTTTTGATGTTTTTTTAGACAAAAAAATATATTTTAAATGCTAAAAAAAGTTATATAACTAGGTAATTCGCAATATAATACTAAGAATTACTTTAACGGAAATTTAGCCGTTAAAGTAATTACAATACTACAAATTATTAAAAAAAAAAATCATCCTGATTTGCAGTGTAATACTGCTAATTGGGCTTGCCTTGAATTTGTAAAACCATGACTATCGTTGACTTTATCAACTGATTTTGTCTTTCTCTATGTCTTTTCCTTCTTAAATACTTTGCTAGTAATTTATTTAATTATTAATCAATATAGATTTCAAATATCATACAAAAAAATATAGATTTAATATACTTTTAATTATTTTTCACTAATTGTAATGCCAATATTAATTGTTCGAGCTTCATGTTATCTCCGTTAATAATAAATATAGATTCATATAGATTAGTTGAAAGTTAAATACTTTTCCACTAAAATTAGGAAGCTCGAACTATTTCAAAGTTACTCGGTCTATTTTTTATTGATTTATACTAAAAAATAAATACAATTCTAAAATTAAAAGCTATTATATTATATTTGAAATACTCTCCATTACACTACGTCTTGTGACATATTTGTTAGGACCTCGCTCATATATTATACTTTAATTTTATAACAACGGATATTTCATACTAGCATATTTGATACCACAATTTTTAAAAATATTTATTTTTTTATTAATTCGTATTTATTCAAACTATATCGTATTTATCTATATTATTATAAAAGCACAAATATTTTTTGTTAAATGTTAAACGACTAAAATATCCCCGAAATATTAATCGACATTTATGCCCTTAAATATTTGTATAGTTTAAGGATATAATTGTAAATTATCTATGATTGGGATTCTTTTCCAATCTAAACTAAAATTCTAACATGAAAACCCTCACCGTAATACAAATTTGCGTTGAATTCTTATATCAATCAGGCACCCTACTTTCATACAAGTCCCACCTGCATAAACCTCTTGCCGGGTAAATTCCAAACCGACAGAAAGTATAAACTTTTAAATTAACAAGTAGTTTGCATCCTTGTTACTACTATATTTACCGTTTGTAATTGGCTATAATTAAGCATGTCAAAAACTTTGCCTTTTTGTTTCTTTTAACGCTCTTCCATAACGTCTTTATACGCTAATGAAAGATAATTCTCTAACATGGTTCTATTTTACTTTTTTTTTTTCTTATTTGTTAATATTGAAATCTTTAGTAACTAGGTAATCGTTAAAATAGTTACAATTCGGCGAACGATAATCGTTAAAATTATTTGCTAGTAATTTATTTTTCTTAATTTATTTAATTTCTTTATTTCAATAGTAATTAAAATACTGAAATTTATTTTTCTTAAAGTATTTAAGAAGGAAATTTACTAGCAAAGTATTTAAGAAGGAAAAGACAAAGAGAAAGACACAATCAGTTTTCACCAAAAAAAAAAAAAAAAAAAAAGAGAAAGACAAAATCAGTTGACAAAGTCAATGATAGTCATGGTTTTACAAATTCAAGGCAAGCTTAATTCTGCGAATTCGGTAAAAAGAATTTTTTTTTAATAATTCATAGTATTGTATTGTGAATTACTCTAAGGCTAAATTTTTATTAAAATAATTTGCAGTATTATACTGCAAATTATCCAATTATGTAATTTTTTTTTAACAATAAAAATATATTTTTTATTTAGAAAAACATCAAAAAAGTTTCGCACTCGTCAACAAGAGGAAAGTCAAACATGTGTGTAAGGAAAATTGAAAAAGGTGTACTATGTTATGTCTCATTTGATAGTGACCTTTCATTCTATGAGTGTGTTTCTTCTAACAAATGTGCATTTTAGTCAAAAGTACAAGTGTTAAATTGCATAAGGGTAGGGATATAACACAATTCAATATTGTGTCTTGGTATGCGTTATTGGTGGGTAAGAATGTGCACACGATTTATCGATTCGATTTTGACTCTTACCGATAATTACTTATCGATTATCGATTTGTACATATGCTAATCGTTATCGTCTCAATAAGGTTTCGATTTTTTCGATTTCGATTTATTACTTTTTGGGGCTTATCGATTCGGTTAACGATTACACCAATAAGAAAATTTGCAGGATTCCATGGAAAGTATATCGCTATAAACACGTCTAACTAATATGGACAAAAAGAAGCTAAAATAAGACGAACACTGTTTATAACATAGAAATTGTGTCAATAGACATATGCAACGAAACTAAAGTAAGTGATCAAATATATGCCACCAACACTCCAACAGTATTAAAAAAAATAAAAATATATCATCACTGCTAATTCTATTTTCCATTAGTTTGAACTTCATTCTCTTCCGCTTTAAATATGATCATTCCTTAAATGTGGTAGATGAAATAATTAGGGGTGTGCATTCGATTTATCGATTCGATTTTGACCCTTATCGATAATTGCTTATCGATTATCGATTTGTACAACTGCTTATCATTATCGTTTCAATAAGGTTTCGATTTTTTCGATTTCATTTATCGATGAACCGATAACAAATAATCGTTTCGATTTATCGATAAACCGATTCGAATGCACACCCCTAGGTAGGGGTATCTCATATACATGTTTGTTTTCGACCAAAGGATGTTCAAATTGTCACGACCCGGATTTTTCCCCCAACATCGGGATCGTGATGGCGCCTACTCGTGGTAGCTAGGCAAGCCACTACATCCAACATTATCCTGTTCTCATCTTCATTTTATACTCATTTTTATCAACAAGAGCAATAACATTAATTAAATAAGTGCGAAAGACTTTCAAAATAGAGATAAGTAATACTAAAGCAAAGCATTAATGAAATCCTCTACCCAAGATGTGGAGTCACCAGCTCACGCACTACTACTCAATACTACACATAAAGGTCTGGAGGAATATAATATAAATTTGTTTGTCTCGGAATAATGAGACCACATCAAAAAATATAAATAAGTGGAAGAGACGCCGGGCCTGCGGACGCCTACAAGCTACCTCGGTCTCGAAAATGCTCAACTCCCACTAAATATACGCTACTACTGCTGCTGCTCCTGCTCAAAACCTGGACCTGTGCAAAAACGCACAGAAGTGCAGTATCAGCACAATCCGACCCCATGTGCTGGTAAGTGCCTGGCCTATCCCGGCGAAGTAGTGACAAGCCTAGGACCAGACACCCACATAAACCTGTGCAGTTATATATATATGTACACCACAAGATAACGAGAAATAATCAAGTAACAAATTCAACAAGAAGTATCATAAGAGGGAAACTCAACAGTTAACAACAATTATTAAGTCAACAATGGTAAACAGAGTATAATGGAAACAGTTAATATCAAACAAGGAGTAGCAAATAGTTGCACGGCATCACCCTTCGTGATTTTACTCTCATCCTCACCAAATAAGCAAATAAAAGTGCACGGCATCACCCTTTGTGCTTTTACTCTCATCCTCACATCCATGGCACGACATGATCCTTCATGCATGGTTCAATAACAAGGCACGACATTTCCCTTCGTGCATAATTAATCATAAGGCACGGCATGATCCTTCGTGCATAATCAATAACAAGGCACGGCATTACCCTTCGTGCATAATCAATAATATAAGGCACGACATTAACCTTCGTGCAAAATCGATAATATAAGGCATGACATTACCCTTCGTGCATTATCACTCTTCCTCACCCAAATAACAATCACAGTTAAGGGCAGAGAATGAAAATAATAATCATGAACCGTCCCGGCAAGGGACACAACAATCATCACAACAAGGTCCCGGCAAAGGAAATCAATAACTCACTTTACAATAAATCCCGGCAAGGGAAAACAGTGTACAATTCCACAACCCGACAAGGGTTCAACAATTCATCTTTAAAACATTTCACAATAAGTACCAACAACGACTCACGGTCATGCTAGACGCCAGTGTATGGATGCTCGTCACCACAGCCCATACACCGCACTCGATCACATAGCACATAACACATAATCCTGTTCCATCAAGCTAGGATAGAACAAACACTTACCTCAAGCCTTGAAGTCCAAATTATCCTTCAACTATAGCTTTACCCCGAATTTCCACTTTCAACTTGCTCAAATTTAATCACAATTGATTCCATTACATTAATAAATACAATATAACTTAGTTTGAATGCTTAAAAATGGTTTTCTCAAAGTTTACCCCAAAATTACCCAAAACGCCCCTGGCCCCACGTGGTCGGAACTCGGGGTTCGGACCAAAATCCGGTTACCCATTCCCCCACGAGTTCAAATATATGGTTTGTTTCAAAATCGGACCTCAATTCGAGATCCAATTCCCAAATTCATGAAAACCCTATGTTCTACCAAAAAACAAGAATTTCTACCATGAAAACCTTTGATTTCTATTGAAAACATGTTTAATGTTGTTAGGAATTGAAAGAATTAAGTAAAAAGGGACTTACAAGTGCTTTGGAGTGAATTTGCTCTTGAGGGTTCGTGTGTGGTGTGTTGGGTTTTGAAAGAATGAAGAAAAGAGCTTGAAAATTCGTTTAAGTATAAAATTGCACAGCTGCGGATATCGCAATTGCGAACATTTGTTCGCAATTGCGAACACTACAGGTTTTGGGGTCCTGAGGCTCTCGCAATTGCGAGAAAGAGTTCGCATTTGCGAACTGGGCTGGGACACTGAGGCTTCGCATTTGCGACAATATGTTCGCATTTGCGAACCCAGGCGGATTACTGAAGGCCTCGCATTTGCGAGGTTTAGTTCGCATTTGCGAACCCAAGCATTCCTGGACATTCTTCGCAATTGCGATCAAGGCTTCGCATTTGCGAACACAGCCTTGGTCTGCCCCCTTCGCAATTGCGACAATTTCATCGCATTTGCGAAGACACCAGCTAGGTGAAAAACCAGTTGTGTTAATTTTCAGAATTTGCTCTAACGGCCTATCAAATCTTTACCCGAGCCCCCCGGGCTCCAAACCAAACATGTACACAACATCAAAAACATATTACAAACTTGCTCGTGCGATCAAATCGCCAATATAACATCATTTTCATCAAATCAAGCCTCAAGTTCATGATTATCATCCTTTTTAGTTTCATAACTTTCAAATTTGGAACTCAAGGTTCAAAACACATCAAACGACATCCAAATGTCACCAAACTTTGCAGAAAGCACATATATAATATTTAAGACTTGTACCGGGCGTCGGAACCAAAATACGAGCCCGATACCAAGGCCATTTAATTCATTTTCCTTTAATAATTCTAGCAAAAACAATTTAACAGAAAAATCCATAACTTAGGCTCTATGCCTCAGAATTCGACTCCGGACGCATGTCCGAGTCCCATATTTTCTTACGGACCATCCGATCTCGGGTCTGGGTCCGTTTACCAAAAATGTTGACCGAAGTCAACAATATCAATATTAATATCATTTTTCTTCAATTTTCTCATAGAATTCACATGCTCTATCACAAAAGCTTTCCGGTTACCTGCCTGGATCATGCACGTAAGTCGAGGCAACATAGAATGAGGTTTCCAAGGCCTCGAAAGTGCCGAACAAATGAGGAAAACAGGTGATGACCATTTGCGTCATCACATCTTCCACCTCTAAAACAACCGTTCATCCTTGAACGGACAAGAGAAGGAAGTACCTGAGTCGGTGAACAAATATGGGTAGCGGCTCCGCATATCAGACTCGGACTCCCAGGTCGATGCCTCAGGAGGCTGACCTCTCCACTGAACACGCACAAAAGGATAACTCTTCGACCTCAACTGTCGAACCTGCCGGTCTAGAATGGCCACCGACTCTTCCTCGTAGGATAAATCATTGTCCAATTGGACAGTACTGAAGTCTAACACATGTGTGGGATCGCCGTGGTACCTCCGAAGCATAGATACATGGAAAATTGGATGCACGGTTGATAAACTAGGTGGCAGGGCTAGTCTGTAAGCCACCCCTCCCACTCGGTCCAGAATCTCAAATGGACCAATATACCTAGGGCTGAGTTTGCCCTTCTTCCCGAACCTGATCACGCCCTTCATAGGCGACACTCGGAGCAATACCCGCTCACCAACCATGAAATCTACATCTCGAACCTTACGATCCGCATAAGTCTTCTGTCTGGACTGAGCTGAACGCAATATCTCCTGGATAGTCTTGACCTTGTCTAAGGCCTCCTGAACTAAGTCTGTACCCAACAACCGAGCCTCTCTCGGCTCAAACCATCCGACTAGAAATCGACATCGCCTACCATACAAAGCCTCATATGAGGCCATCTGAATGCTAGACCGGTAGCTGTTGTTGTAGGCGAACTTCGTTAATGGCAGAAACTGGTCCCACGAGCCTCCAAAATCAATGACACGGGCTCGAAGCATGTCCTCTAGAATCAGAATAGTCCTCTCGGAGTGACCGTCCATCTGGGGATGAAAAGTTGTACTCAACTGGACTTGGGTGCCTAACTCCTGCTGGACCGCTCTCCAGAAACGCGAGGTAAACTGTGCACCCCGATCTGAGATAATAGATACCGGCACCCTATGAAGACGAACAATCTCCCTGATGTAAATCTCTGCTAATCTTTCCGATGTGTAAGAGACAAATACTGGAATGAAGTGTGCTGACTTGGTCAGTCTATCAACAATGACCCAAATTGCATCAAATTTCCTCCGAGTCAAAGGAAGTCCAGTAATGAAGTCCATAGTGATCCGCTCCCATTTCCACTCGAGAATTTCGATTCTCTGGAACACACCACTAGGCCTCTTGTGCTCATATTTCACCTGCTGACAATTTAGACACCGAGCGAGATACGCAACGATATCTTTCTTCATCCTGCGCCACCAATAGTGCTGCCGTAAATCCTGGCACATCTTCGCAGCGCCCGGGTGAATAGAATACCGCGAACTGTGGGCCTCCGCTAAGATCAACTCTCGAATCCCCTCAACATTGGGCACACAAACTTGACCCTGCAATCTCAATACCCCGTCATCATCTAGACTTACCTTCATGGCACTTCCCCGCTGTACAGTATCTCTCAAATCATGCAAATGAGGATCATCAAATTGCCTCTCACGGATCCGCTCTAATAGAGATAAACGGGCGACCGTGCAGGCTAACACCATGCTAGGCTCAGAAATGTCTAGTCTCACGAACAGGTTGGCTAAGGCCTGGACATCTAGAGCAAATGGTCTCTAACTGACCGGAATGAATGCAAGACTACCCATGCTGGCGGACTTTCTACTCAATGCATCAACCACCACATTGGCCTTACTTGGGTGATATAGGATAGTAACATCATAGTCCTTCAGCAACTCTAACCATCTCCGCTGTCGTAAATTCAACTCCTTTTGCTTGAACAAGTACTGTAGGCTTTTGTGATCAGTGTACACCTCACATGTCACACCATATAGATAATGCCTCCAGATCTTTAAGGCATGAACCACTTCTGCCAACTCAAGATCATGAACTGGATAATTCTTCTCATGTATTTTCAACTGTCTCGAAGCATAAGCAATAACCTTACCATCCCGCATCAATACCGCTCCAAGCCTTTTACGGGATGCATCACAGTAAACTGTATAAGGCCCTGCACCCGTCGGTAGTATCAGCACTAGTGCTGTAGTCAAGGCTGTCTTGAGCTTCTGAAAGCTCGCCTCACACTCATCTAACCACTGGAACTGGGCACCCTTCTGGGTCAACCTGGTCATCGGGGCTGCAATAGAAGAGAACCCCTCTACAAATCGACGGTAGTAACTTGCTAACCCCAAGAAACTCCGGATCTCGGTCACTGAAGCTGGTCGAAACCAGTTTTGGACTGCCGCAATCTTCCTTGGGTCTACCTGAATACCTTCCACTGATACAATATGACCCAGAAATGCCACCGAGCTCAACCAGAACTTACATTTTGAGAACTTGGCATACAACTGGCTATCCTTCAGAGTCTGAAGAACCACTCCGAGGTGTTGCTCGTGCTCCTCTTGACTGCGGGAGTACACAAGAATATCATTAATAAAGACTATCATGAACAGATCTAAGTAAGGCCTAAACACCCGATTCATCAACTCCATGAATGCTGCTAGGGAATTGGTCAACACGAAGGACATGACCAAGAATTCATAATGCCCGTATCTAGTGCGAAAGGCTGTCTTAGGAATGTCAGCCGCCCTAATCTTCAGCTGATGGTAACCTGACCTCAAGTCTATTTTTGAGAACACCCTCGCTCCCTGGAGTCGGTCAAACAAATCATCAATCCTCGATAGTGGATACTTGTTCTTTATCGTCACTTTGTTTAATTGCCAGTAATCAATACACATCCGCATCGAGCCATCCTTTTTCTTCATGAATAACACAGGTGCTCCCCAGGGGGAAACACTGGGCCTGATAAAGCCCTTTTCTAGAAGGTCTTGTAACTGATCTTTTAACTCTTTTAACTCCGGCGGGGCCATACGATAGGGTGGAATAGAGATGAGCTGAGCGCCCGGTGCCAGATCAATACAGAAATCAATATCCTTGTCGGGTGGCATGCCCGGCAGGTCTGAAGATAAAACCTCGAGAAACTCCCGTACAATAGGGACTAAATCAATGGAAGGAACTTCCACGCTGAAATCGCGAACATAAGCCAAATAAGCTAGACACCCCTTCTCGACTATGCATCGAGCCTTGACATAGGAAATAATAGTGCGAACGGAGTGGCTGGAGGTACCTTTCTACTCTAGTCGGGGTGATTCTGGCAAGGCTAAGGTCACGGTCTTGGCATGACAGTCTAAGATAGCATGGTATGGGGACAACCAGTCCATCCCCAATATGACATCGAAATCCACCATGTCTAATAGCAACAGATCAACACGAGTCTCAAGACCCCCAAAAATAACTACGCACGAACGATGCACCCGGTCGACTATAATGGAGTCACCCACTGGTGTAGACATATAAACTGGAATATCCAGAGCATAGCTAGGCACGGCCAGATACGGTGCAAAGTGGGAAGACACATATGAATATGTAGACCCAGGGTCAAATAATACTGAAGCACCCCTGTCACAAACAAGAATGGTACCTGTAATGACGGCATCTGATGCCTCTGCCTCTGGCCTAGCTGGTAAAGCATAAAATCGGGGATCAACACCTCCCCTTTGAGCTACATCTCTGGGACGGTCATCCACTGGCTGACCTCTACCTCTGGATGGACGGTCTCGACCTCCACCTCTACGATCTCTACCCCCGCCTCTGGCTGGCTAGGCAGGCTGAGAGTCAGCTGGGGCCTGAATCATGGGACGAGGGCTCCGCTGCTGAGTGTTGCCCGTCGCTCAAGGGCAAAACCTGACAAGATGACCTGGGTCACCACAACCGTAGCAACATTTATGCTGATGGGGCTGCTGGCCCTGACGACCTGAATGGCCCCCACGAACACTCTGAAGAGGCTGAGCACTAATAGGAGGCTTATCTGAATACTGCTCAAGAAACCCACGATCACCTGGTCCACCCTGTGAAGCCTGAAGGGCAGAATGAAAAGGTCTGGAAGACTAGCCCCTATCAAAAGATTCCCTGCCTCCAGAAGAAGAACCACTAAACCTGCCTGAATGACGAGGCCTCTTGTCTGAAGGATAACCACCTCCCCGAGCAAGAGCCATCTCAAGTCTACGAGATGCATTATCTGCCTCCTGAAAAGATATGTCACTCCCCACTCCCAGAGCCATCTGAAGTCTAATCGGCTGATTAAGCCCATCTATGAACTTGCGGACCCTCTCCCGCTCTGTGGGGAGTATCACCACCGCATGACGTGCTAGATCAACAAATCTCGTCTCATACTGAGTGACAGTCATAGTACCCTGCTGGAGGCACTCAAACTGCCTCCGAAGTGCATCCCGCTGAGTAACAGGGAGAAACTTCTCCAGAAATAACTCTGCAAACTGATCCCATGATAAAGCCGGGGACCCTGCTGGTTGAGTCAAACAATAATCCCTCCACCAAGTCTTAGCGGATCCTGAAAGCCTGAATGTACAGTAGTCAACTCCATTGGACTCCACTATCCCCATAGTCTTGATAATCTCATGGCAACTGAATAAGAAATCCTGAGGATCCTCTGATGTGGCACCGCTGAAGGTAGTGGTAAATAGCTTGGAGAACCGATCAAGTCTCCATAAAGCATCATAAGTCATGGATGCTCCATCTCCGGCCTGAGCTATGGTGCCTGACTAAGTGGCCACTGCTGGCTGAACTACTGGTGCCTGAGGCTGGGGAGCTACTAGCTGCGGAGTACGTGCAACAGGAGTCTGGACTCCTCCTCCAGCCTGAGAAGAGGCTGGTGCAACTGCTAATAAGCCCGCTCTGGCAACACTGTCCGAAGATCCGGGGTAAATAAGACTAGAGCCTCCCGAAGATCCGGGGTAAATAAAACATCTCCTGGGACCTGAGCTGGGCCCATTGGGGCTGCTGGGACTGGAACCTCCTCGCTAGTCTCATTATGAGGCTCTACCTCTGGAATAACTGCCGGGGGCTGAGCTCTGCCCCTACCACGGCCTACGATACGGCCTCGGCCCCTACTCCTCACGGGAGCTGCCTAGGGCTCCGGCTGCTGATCAGCGGACGAAGAAGCGCGTGTCCTCACCATCTGCGAAAGGACAGAGTAGAAATTCAATCAGTATTTGAGAAACAAATCGCACGACAAGAAGGAACAAATGAGAGACTCTTTCCTAACTCAATAGACTCTGGAGGACAAGTACAGACGTCTCCATACCTACCTCTCAAACTCTACTAAGCTTGTTCATGAGTGGTGAGACCTATGTAACCTAGAGCTCTGATACCAACTTGTCACGACCCGAATTTTTCCCCCAACATCGGGATCGTGATGGCGCCTACTCGTGGTAGCTAGGGAAGCTACTACATTCAATATTATCCTGTTCTCATCTTCATTTTATACTCATTTTTATCAACAATAGCAATAACATTAATTAAATAAGTGCGGAAGACTTTCAAAATAAAGATAAGTAATACTAAAGCAAAACACTAATGAAATTCTCTACCCAATATGTGAAGTCACCAGCTCACGAACTACTACTGAATACTACACATAAAGGTCTGAAGGAAAATAACATAAATCTATTTGTCTCGGAACAATGAGACCATAGCAAATAATATAAATAAGTGGAAGAGACGCCGGGCCTGCGGACGCCTGCAAGCTACCTCGGTCTCGGAAATGCTCAACTCCTACGAAATATAGGCTACTACTGCTGCTGCTGCGCCTGCTCAAAATCTGGACCTGTGCAAAAACGCACAAAAGTGCAGTATCAGCACAATCAGACCCCATATGCTGGTAAGTGCCTGGCCTATCCCGGCGAAGTAGTGACAAGCCTAGGACCAGACACCCACATAAACCTGTGCAATTCTATATATATGTACACCACAAGATAACGAGAAATAATCAAGTAACAAATTCAACAAGAAGTATTATAAGAGGGAAACTCAACAGTTAACAACAATTATTAAGTCAACAATGGTAAACAGAGTATAATGGAAACATTTAATATCAAACAAGGAGTAGTAAATAGTTGCACGACAACACCCTTCGTGCTTTTACTCTCATCCTCACCAAATAAGCAAATAAAAGTGCACGACATCACCCTTCGTGCTTTTACTCTCATCCTCACATCCACGGCACGGCATGATCCTTCGTGCATGGTTCAATAACAAGGCACGGCATTACCCTTCGTACATAATCAATCACAAGGCACGGCATGATGCTTCGAGCATAATCAATAACAAGGCACGACATTACCCTTCGTGCATAATCAATAATATAAGGCACGGCTTTAACCTTCGTGCAAAATCTGTAAACAAGACACGGCATCACCCTTCGTGCATTATCACTCTTTCTCACCCAAATAGCAATCACAGTTAAGGGCAGAGAATGAAAACAATAATCATGAACCGTCCCGGCAAGAGACACAACAATCATCACAATAAGGTCCCGACAAAGGAAATCAATAACTCACTTTACAATAAATCCCGGCATGGGTAAATAGTGTACAATTCCACAACCCGGCAAGGGTTCAACAATTCATCTTTAAAACATTTCACAATAAGTACCAACAACGACTCACGGTCATGCTAGACGCCAGTGTATGGATGCTCGTCACCACAGCCCATACACCGCACTCGATCACATAGCACATAATCCTATTCCCTCAAGCTAGGATAGAACAAACACTTACCTCTAGCCTTGAAGTCCAAATTATCCTTCAACTATAGCTTTACCCCGAATTTCCGCTTTCAACTTGCTAGAATCTAATGAAAATTGATTCCATTACCTTAATAAATACTATATAACTTAGTTTGAATGCTTAAAAATGGTTTTCTCAAAGTTTATCCCAAAATTTCCCAAAATGCCCTTGGCCCCACGTGGTTGAAACTCGGGGTTTGGACCAAATTCCGGTTACCCATTCCCCCACGAGTTCAAATATATGGTTTGTTCAAAATCGGACCTTAATTCGAGGTCCAATTCCCCAATTCATGAAAACCCTATGTTCTACCCAAAAAACAAGAATTTCTACCATGAAAACCTTTGATTTCTATTGAAAAACATGTTTAATGTTGTTAGGAATTGAAAGAATTAAGTAAAAAGTGACTTACAAGTGCTTTGGAGTAAATTGGCTCTTGAGGGTTCGTATGTGGTGTGTTGGGTTTTGAAGGAATGAAGAAAAGAGCTTAAAAATTCGTTTAAGTATAAAATTGCACAGCTGCGGATATCGCAATTGCGAACATTTGTTCGCAATTGCGAACACTACAGGTTTTGGGTCCGAGGCTCTCGCAATTGCGAGAAAGAGTTTGCATTTGCGAACTGGGCTGGGACACTGGGGCTTCGCATTTGCGACAATATGTTCGCATTTGCGAACCCAGGCGGATTACTGAAGGCCTCGCATTTGCGAGGTTTAGTTCGCATTTGCGAACCCAAGCGTTCCTGGACATTCTTCGCAATTGCGATCAAGGCTTCGCATTTGCGAACATAGCCTTGGTCTGCCCCTTCACAATTGCGACAATTTCTTCGCATTTGCGAAGACACCAGCTGGGTGAAAAACCAGCTGTGTTAATTTTCAGAATTTGCTTCAACGGCCTATCAAATCTTTACCCGAGCCCCCTGGCTCCAAACCAAATATGTACACAGCATCAAAAACATATTACAAACTTGCTCGTGCAATCACATCGCCAATATAACATCGTTTTCATCAAATCAAGCCTCAAGTTCATGATTATGATCCTTTTTAGTTTCATAACTTTCAAATTTGGAACTCAAGGTTCAAAACACATCAAACGACATCCAAATGTCACCAAACTTTGTAGAAAGCACATATATAATATCTAAGACTTGTACCGGGCGTCGGAACCAAAATACGAGCCTGATACAAAGGTCATTTAATTCATTTTCCTTTAATAATTCTAGCAAAAACAATTTAACAGAAAAATCCATAACTTAGGCTCTAGGCCTCAGAATTCGACTCCGGACGCATGTCCGAGTCCTATATTTTCCTACGGACCTTCCGGGACCGTCCGATCTCGGGTCCGGGTCCGGGTCCGTTTACCAAAAATGTTGACCGAAGTCAACTATATCAATATTAATATCATTTTCTTCAATTTTCTCATAGATTTCACATGTTCTATCACAAAATCTTTCCGGCTACATGCCCGGATCATGCATGTAAATCGAGGCAACATAGAATGAGGTTTCCGAGGCCTCGGAAGTGCGGAACAAGTGAGAAAAACAGGTGATGGCCCTTTGGGTCGTCACAGAAATCCTACTAAATTGTTTTTTTTTCTCCATCAATTAAAGGGTGCATTTTGTATTGTGAACATTTGTTGGAAGCAGGCAGATGTGTTGGACTTGAGTAATTCGCCTTAATCACACTTGGAACCTCACGAGTACGAGTATGGTTCTTGTGGTGTAGTTGTAACACTTAATTTCAAACTAGTTTAATATGAATATCCATAGTTTATTCAATTGAATAAATTTGGGGCGTGCCATATTAGACAAGATGTAGTTTATAAACCTCGATATTTTGATCGATTTTTATACAAATAGGTTAGAGGCGTGTCATGCCAAATAAAACATTGAATTGCATTGCCTTCATTTAATTAATCTTATTTATCCTTAAAAATCGAGACGTGCCACTTAGCGAATTTTCATGACCTACGGAAAGCTATAAATACGTAGTTGCTTTAGGCGCGTTATTTTAGTTACTTACTTTCCTAAACTCGGGTGCATTATGTGACCCAAATCAAAATCTCAACGTTAGATAAAATGTGTTGCGAACTGTGGATGCATTTATGTGATGTGGTTTAAGACATATTTTAAATGACGTTGCAATCTTCCTTAAAAAATGAATAAAGCGGCTACAAAGTTAAATTTGTACAATAGGTATAAAACTTGTATAAAAAATAGATAATAGGCCAATAATAACAATGAGCGATTGTGCTAGAACCACGAAACTCGGGAATGCCTAACACCTTCTCCCGGGTTAACAGAATTCTTTACCCGAATTTCTGGTTCGCGGACTGTAAAATAGAATCAATCTTTTTCTCGATTCGAGATTTGAATCGGTGACTTGCGACACCATAAATTATCCTAAGCGGTGACTCTGAATCTTTAAATAAAATATTCCTGTTTCGATTGTCCTTTAATTGAAAAAACTCCCATATACCCTTCCGGGGGTGTAGAAAAAATGAGGTATGACAACAAGTGTTCGCATTTGCTGTCCCTATTGAAGTCGCATTTGTGACATAAGCCTCACAAATGCGAGGATTTCTGCCCCAGACCATCATCGTAGTTGCTATGGATCTTTCACAAATGCGAGCTCACAATTGCGAGCCAGGATTCGCAACTACGAGCCTGCGGACCTACAACACACAGCAGTTTCTTAAGTCCAATTTCACTCAGTGACCTATCCAAAACTCACCCAAATCCTCGTGGCTCCAAATCAAGCATGCATGCTAGTCCAAAAATATCATACAGACTTGCACGTGCGATCAAATCATCAAAACAACATCAATAACTATGAATTTAGAATCAAAATCAAAGAAAATCTCAAGAACTTTCATAGTTTCAAATTTTATAATTAAGGTTCTGAATCATGTCATATGATCTCCATTTCTTACCAAATTGTACATGCTCAACTTAAAATACATATAAGACTTGTAGTGGGCTCCAAAACTAAAATACGAGCCCGATACAATCAACTTCAAACATATTTTATTTTCTAAAACTCATATATATTTCAGAAAATAATTTTCTTAAAAAATACATTTCTCGGGCTTGGGACCTCAAAATTCGATTTCGAGCATACGTCAAAGTCCTATATTTTCTTACGGACCCTTCAAGACTGTCAAATTATGGGTCCGAGTTCGGGTCCGTTTACCTAAAATATTGATCGAAGTCAACTCAAATTCATTTTAAAAGCAAAATTTATCATTTTTACAAATTTTTACATAATACCTTTTTGAATACACGCCCGGACATCACACCCAAATTAAGGTGAGACAAAAAATGAGGTTTTAAGAGCTCAATACACAGAATTTATTTTAAAACAAATGATGACTTTTTCGGAGCTCTTTCCGCAAGCGAGAGAAATTGGGTTTTCTAATTAGTCTTTTGTTGAGATTGTCAACAAGGAATGTGTAGTCAGCTGACTTAGGTTTGTTAGTCAAAATTAGGAAGCCCAGGTATTTTGAAAGCTATCACTGACTTTATTGTTGAGAATGATAGAGATGGATTTTTTTTGTTTAGCAGAGCATTTCTTTGAAAAGATTATTTTAGATTTGGCGTGGTTTATTATTTCCGCGATAATTAGCTAAAGTAATTGAGACCTCTCTTGATTGTATTGCCAAATTTTTCATTGGTTGTTGTCATTAGGGTTAAATCACCTGCAAAACATAAATAGGGGATGTGGCCCTATTGTGCTTAGCTTGATAGGGTTCCAAAAATTTAAGTCAATTCGGTGGTTTATCCTTGATGGCTTGAAGAACTCTATTTCGCATCCATTCACAAGGACAACAATACGGGAAGTGCTAATACATGCCATGATAAGTTTAGTGAAACACGGTGAAAATTTAAAGAAGTGCATGGCTCTTCGATGGAATGACCATTCTAGCCGGTCAAAGGCTTTTTCTAAATCAATTTTAACGAGAATTTTTTCATTGGTGCCTCTGATTTTATTATAGTGATGAATAATTTCTTGGATGATGATGGCATTATTAGAAGTCCATCTACCCTTGAAGTTGCTGGATTGAAAAGGGCAAATTGGATTATCAAGAAAGGGTTTGGAACGGTTGAATATAATTTTGATAATGACCTTATAAATTGTATTGCGAAGCCCAATGAGTCAAAAATTTCTACGGCCATTTGCATTAGGAAACTTGGGGATTAAACAAAGAAAGATTGTATTGAGTTGCTCTGCGATAATGTGGGTTGCAAAAATGATGTGACAATAATCAAAAACTGTATTCTTAATAATATGCAAGTATTTATGGTAGAAGAATGGGTGTAGCCTGTCTAATCCAGGAGCTTTGAATGGTTTAAATAAAATAATATCCCCAGTGATCTCACAATTTGGTAAAGGTTTGTCTAGGACTGCTAAATCAGCGTATCAAGTAGAGGTGGATGATGCTTGAATGCCGGCCCAGATTGATGATTCATGGCTTGTTTGATAAATGTTTTCGAAATATATGCAGGTATGTTGAAGGATTTTACGAGGGGCATTAATACATTTGTTATGCTCATCTTTAAAAAAATACAATTTTTTCTTCTTCGATTAAGGATACTTATGTGAAAAAGATTAGTACTTGAATCCCCTTCACTAAGTCAATCAATAAGCAACCTAAGATTCCAATAATCTTCCTTAATTTTTAGAAGGTTACTATAGTCACTAGTGAGGAATTGTCCAAGGTTCTTCAAGAAGGCACTTGTAGGATAACGAATTTTCGGATCCCACTACTTCTTGCAAGGATTTTTTTCTTCTTATTAATGACATCGCCAAAAGTAGTGGAAGCCCAATTTTTAAACTTGTTAGTAAAAAGGGTGGTGCCAATTGGTAGGTTATGGCTAGTCCAGGTATCCAAAACAATGGAATTAAAATCTGGATGATGGCACCAATAGGTTTCAAGGCGGAAAATATGGTGAGTGTGTAGCCTATCTTGGTGGGAGAGTAAAATTAGGAGGGGGTATGGTCAGGGTAAGTCTTAGGAAGATGAGTAATGCTTGCATCAGGATAAAATTCTAACCAATATAACACCTATCAAGTCGTTCAAGAATTAGACATATCGATTATGTATGTAATTTGACCACATGTATTTTGCTCATTTAAAATCAAGGTCTATAACGTTACAGTGATTAATGCACTATGGAAAACATGAGGCTCTATTTCTATTGATAGGTCTGCCCCCCATTTATCTTGTTGGCTAGTTACTTCATTGAAATCACCTCTTGGGAACCACATTCCCTTATAAGTATTAGCAATATCGTTTTAGGGTTGGCCATAGTTGATTCCTAGTAATTACATTAGTACTAGCACAAACAGTACTAAAAGGCCAAGGTCGATGGTTTGAGAGTACGTAGATCATTGCATGGATTTATTGACCATCGAGGCGTATATGAGTGAGTTGGATAATAGTGTCATGCCACAAAATGACAATTCCCCCAGATTAGCCATGCGCATGGATTTCTACCATACTGTAAAATTAAAACTCATCTTTTATGCCTATATGGTTGAACATTCGAGTTTTAAGAAGCGCTACCAAGCAAGGGTTGTGAGAATTGAGTAGATCCCTAAAGTGACACTTGAATTCATCATTATTACCACGCCTAATATTCCAAATGACAAATCTAAAGAGTCTACTCATTGATGAATGTAGTTGGGGGAGGGGGGTTTAACATTGGGGTGTCTCATCGATTAGGGTATAGGAACACCCTTCATAGATGAGCTTAGTATGACTGCAAAGTTTCCTATTGTCCTGTTTAGTGGATGCCTTATGTAGTTTGACATCTTGTGCCACCATTTCTTGTTCTTCTAGTACGAGTGCATTTTGTTGGAGATATTGTTGTGTTTGATGAATCCACTGGAGCTGGAAAGTATTGAGGGACAGGATGCAATGCATGGATCAAGGGTTGGGTGGTTTGATCCTGTGGAGCAAAAAATGGGAGATGGTAAAGAAGCTGCATATTTTGTAGAGGGTTGAAATGATGTGGAAGATTCTAGTGGGTTTCGATATTGTGAAGAAGGGCATGTGCTAATTATGGAGCTATGTGGTCCAGAGCAATTGTCAACCAAAGGTGATTGATGTAGTTTGACATCGCTAGCCTCATGCCCTCTTAGATGAGTAGTGCTAGAATCTATAGGTTTTGAAGAACAAATAAAACTTTTGGTTCTGGATATTGAGAGTGAAGAAGAATGCGTGACCCTGAAGTCCTTGTTCCAGACATGTCCTTGGTTGATGATCCCGTGGGAGGGCACTGCTGGCGTATATCGGAATATTGGGATTTGGCACTTGGTTGTCCATTCTAGAGAGTATAGATGGATGATGGTTTTGAGGGAGTTAATTTAGAGATTCTTCTTTGGGTGTGAGCTGGATTCATAGTGTGTAGGGGATGCTTTAGTGGATGAGGAAAACTGAGTTTCGTGATCTAATGATTATGTATCTATTGAGATAGATTGTGTTTGAATGTCGTGATCATTTACTTCCAAACATAGGTTATCCATTATTAGGGAGTTGGTTTGCATCGCCTCTTGGCAGGAGGTAGATGACCAGTCACCTATGGGGGTATTAGTGATATTAGGTATAATTAGTGGAAGTAGGGGTGGTGTGATGGGTATGAGATTAAGGGATGGGGTTGTTGTTTAAGTGATATTAGTATGGCTGCATGCTGCCTTTTTGCCACGTGGAGAAGTAAGGTGGGGGGAAGGGGAGAGGTTTCTTGGAGGGTATGAATAATCAAGATTTGGGGATTGGTTAGAGTTTTGTCCATCCAAATCCATATGGAATGAGTCATCCAATTGTATTAATACATTATTATCATTAGTAGGGAGCGATAAAAACTTGTTAGAAGTATGAATTGGCTTGTTAGGGTTTGTATTAACACCGTTAGTAATGTTGAAGGGTTTGTAGTTCGATCCATTTTAAGATAGAAACTCAATATTATTAGAATATTTAGACTTAAAAACAAATTTTTGTGTATTTTGGAATTTACCTGATGATGCGTCAAATATATTGAAATTGATAGCTGGGGGTGTCGTTTGTAGTTTGTTCTGAGATGTACTGGCTGTGTGTCATTTTTGTTTGTTACCTCTAGGAAATGAGACTGTTTTCCATAACTCTTTAACTACTTTTCTCTTACCTGTAGAGTTGGAGGTGATGGACCAAGGGCATTCATGTTTATGCTTTAATGGGTCAATTGTAGTGTAGGAGCATGATGGTGCAGTGTGACCCAGTCTATCATAGACTTTGCATAAAAAATTCTCTCTTTCATACACGAGTTGTTGTATGTGAGAGCCAATCTGAATTGTTGTTTGGACTGGATTGTCTAATGTCACCTGCACACATAACTTCGCGTACCGTCCTCTGAATGTTGAACTTATACATTCATCTATGCATAGGAGTCCGTAAATTGAATTTCCAATCCTACCAAGCACTATTCCATGGTAGAATTCTGTAGATAGTTGTGAAAGGCAAACCCAATCAGCAAAGTGGACTTCCTTAGCTTTGCTTGGTACAAAATTTGGCTCCCGCCTTCGAACAGAGAGGTAGTACCCATTGATAAACCAAGGGATATATTGTAGGACTTTGGCCATGTTATATTCTTTAGAGCATGTTTGGAAAGCAACCTAGGAATTGGATTTGGGTGTAATTGGGTGTAATTACACAGTTTGACATGTTTGTTTGGCCAAGTAATTACTTGGTCAGCATGGAATTGGGTGTAATTGGAGGGGTGTAATTACACTCTCCAATTCTCAAGGGGGAGGTGAGAATTGGTGGTAATTACATTGTGTAATTACAAGGTTATTTTTTTATTTTCATTCCTTTTTATTTTATTTTAATTTATTTTCTTTATAACTTTTTATTTCTATTATTTAATTTTTTATTTTTTATTTTTACTTTTTAATTTCGTTTAAAATTAAAAAATATATTTTTCTTTGTACATTATTTCTCTTCCTTTATTTCTTGTTATTTCATGTAATTGCTTATATTTTATTTTTATTTATTTTATTATTTTATTTTTTGAAACTTCACCTCCTAATATTATAAATAATGAGTCATTTACAAACTTATCATATAACGAGCGATGTAATTAAAGTGAAATTTTATTGTTGAATGGGGTTATAAACTTATTATGTTTCATAATCTAAAATTATAGTGGAACTTACTATTATTATGTTGGAATTTGACATATGCTAAATAATTTTTTTTTAAAAAGAATTTTAAATTGTGTTATATTCATGGTTCAAATTTACTTGTTTTAGTAGTATTAGCTCACTTGCATGTTGTTTATTTTTTAGTTAAAATTGATAGATCAGTTTTGTCAAACATTTGAATAATATTATGACACTATATTTATAAATATTAATTTATTTTATCAAATATACATTCCATAATGCTTACAAAATAACATATATTTTGAATTTTTGTACGTATCTAAACTAAATATTATTAATTTAAAATATATAGATAAATTTTTACAATATTAGTTTATATATGATTACTTATTAATGTATATTCATGAAAAATATACATCTTAACATCAACATTCCAGAAAATATCAAGTTTTCTCTCTCAGCTTCTGTTCAACATTTGCCATGTATGTGTAGACAAAAGATTCAAAAGTGATATGGAAGAAAAAACTCTCCCAACATCTCCATACCACCCTTCACCTACCATTCCTCCAAAACCACCTAACAACATTAATTCTCAAACAATTTCAATACAAGAAATACCTACATCTATTCCTATGATATCTGCTATGAATATTGATCAACCACAATAATTGTTTGACTCTAACACTCAACCGAAATCATACCTCCAAACTTTAAATACTCACAACTCTCAAATATCTCTCAATAATCATGCAATTTCAAACACTGATAATTCAGAATACACTGATGAGTTAGAGGCACCTACTGATTCTTCTAACTTCATTCCTCTGTCTATAGAGGAAAACATAGGATTTATAAGCCTTGGGAACATGCTGTAATTATCAAAGTTTTTAGTCGTAAAGTGGAGCATCAGCTCCTTAGACAGAAGGTGTATGCACTGTGGAAGCCTACAGAAAATCTTCCATTAATAGACCCTTGGTTTAGAGGGAGACCCTTGGTTTGTTCTAAATCATTTCTTATCTGTCCGGCAATGGGAGCCAAAGTTTAAAGCATCAACAACACAATTATCTTCTCCAGCTTTATGGTTATGTTTGCCAGAATTACCTATGAAATTCTATGATTATTATATTTTGAAGAAATTGGGACAAAAAGTAGGTAAATTTTTATCTATGGATATTTGCACTTCGAATACTACTCGGGGACAATATGCTAGACTATGTGTTGAGGTATTGCTAAACCAGCCATTAAAAACACATTTATACATTGGTGAGCATAAACAAACTATTCTGTATGAGGGTTTGAATTTACTATGTATTACATGTGGTTGTATGGGTCACAATCAAAAAACATGCCCATCCCTTGAAAATGATACTCCTTCATCTAGTAATGTTCATATTAATTCAAATATACAAGACTATTCTAAAGCTGATCATGAACCTTGGAAGCTAGTCCAATTTCCTAAAAAGCATGCAACTTCAATGCCTTCACGTCCCATGCAAAAAAATCCTGATGAGGTAAGGAAAGGCTCTGTTGGTAAGCATTCTTTAATTAATCCTAATAATATTCCTTTTAATCATTTATCTTTAAAAAATAATGACTCTCCTGCTAATCATATCACTAAGCAAGTGTCTAATACTTTGTTAAATACTAATAAATTTGTGGTATTATCGGATGAGTTACGTGTTAATAATGAGGGTTTATCTAATACTACTTTTGTAACGACCCGGACGGTCGTTACGGGAATTTCCACCCCGTTACATTGAATTTGCATATCTTATGCTTTTATAACAGTATTAGAATATATCGGGTGAGTTAGGAGTGATTTGGATTGAAAATGAAACAAATAGCATGTTTGAAGAAAGCTTGAATATGAGAAGTCAACCAAGAGTTGACTATTGAGTTAGAGTGCTCGGAACCGGATTCGGATGATTCGACTAGTTCCGGGGGATCAATTATGACTTAGGAGAACAATCGGAATTGAATTCGGAGGCCCGGTGTAGTTTTAGGCTTGAATTGGCGAAGGTTGAATTTTGGCGAAAACCGGATGATGGGTGATATTTTGATCCGGGGGTCGGAACAGAATTCCGACAATTTCTGTAGCTTCGTTAGGTGATTTTGGATGTGCCTGCAAAATTTCAGGTCATTCGGGCGTCATTGATCGGGTTTTTGATCGAATGTGTAATTCGGAAAGTTTTAAGAAATTTAGGCTTGAATCCGTGGGTAATTGGTGATTTTGATGTTTAGGATGGTGTTCTTATGATTGGAGCAAGTTCGAATAAGGAATTAGGATGTGTTGGTGTGTTTGAATGAGGTCCCGGGGGCCTCGGGGTATTTTCGGATGGCCAAACGAGAAAATGTTGAAAATTGCAGGTTTTGAGTCTGTTCTGTTGTTTTCGCTCCTGCGGAAATGGGAGCGTAGGAGCGACTCCGCGGGAGCGGACAACGAGGCGCAGAAGCGGAGCCGACCGCTGAAGCAGAGCCTGGTCCGCAGGAGCGGCTTCGCTAGTGCGAGAGGTCGATCGCAGAAGCGGTCTTGAGGCGTGATGGGGAAGTCCGCAGAAGCGGGTGTTTGATCGCATAGGCGAGTCCGCTGGAGAGGACTCTTGGTCGCAGAAGCGGATCATTCCGCAGAAGCGGACGGATTTCCGCAGCAGCGGATGCGCAGGGGCGGTCCGTGGATCGCAGGAGCGGAATTGGCTAAATGGGCCTGGGTTCGCAGAAGCGACCTGTTGGTCGCAGAAGCGGTTCCGCAGGGGCGGAAAATGGTCCGCAGAAGCGAAAATCGCAGTGAGTTAAGTGTATCAGAAGTTAGAAAATTTCAGAAACATTTCACACATTTGGGTCTCGGCTTTAGAGGCGATTTAGGCGATTTTGAAGAGAAACTCAAGGGAAATCATCGGGTAAGCAACTATGGACTTAAACTATGATTAGTATTGGTATTATTATGCAATTATATCATGAAAATGGAAGAATTTGGGGTGATTCATGGAAGATTTAACCCTAGGCTTGAACTTTAGAAAATCAAGGTTTTGAATGAGCAAATGGAGTTCGAATTTGGTAAAATTGATATGCTTAGACTCGTATTGAGATGAGGGTTCCGAATATGTGACTTTCGTAATTTTTCGAGAAGCGTATCGAAAGTCGGGTTTTACCAACTTGGTGTATTTATGCGAATTTCATGTAAATTATAATGGGTTATGATTCTTTGACCCGTATTTGATATAATTATTGTTATTTGACTATATTCTACACACGAGGCAACGAATTTCAAAGGAAAAGGCATCGCGGACGAGTCTACGACCGGCTAGAGGTGAGTAGTTTGTGTATATGGTAGCCGAGGGTTTGAAGCCCCGGCTTAGCACATTGTGACGCTAGTAGGGCGTGGCTCGCACATCGTGGTAGGTGCGGGATTGATTGTGACTAGGGATTGAGACTTGGTCCATCCCGGATGTGAATAATGTGTTAATTAGTGTTGCAAATACACTGTATTTGATATATTTGTGGGATGTAAGCCTTGTTTGGGGCCTTGTGCCGATCTGTAGCATCCTTAGAGGACAATATTTATGTGATAGCTATAATTGCTTAAATCACTGATCTCAGTCCTGGGATTTGAAATCACACTTTTGAAATGCTAAGTCACCGGCTTTTGCAAATTTAATAAAGTTAAAGTATTTTTCATAAATTATGAATTGAGAACCGAAATTAAGGAAAATGAATTGTTTTGTGACTTAATTGCTTATTGTGGACTGAGTATGGGATCGGGCTGCACGCCGCAGTGGTTGATATGTGGATCGGGCCGCACGCCGCAGCAGTATTGCGCTTGGGCTGTAGGAGCCCCTCCGGAGTCTGTACACACCCCCAGTGAGCGCCGTCGACGTTAAATTGGATCGGGCTACACGCCGTAGCGGTTATGTGCATTGCATTGCATCTATAATTGTTGAATTACTCTGTGGTAGCTGTATTGTATTGTTGTTGCTAGTTCGTAGGAGATTCGGACTGTAGTGTAGCTTCATATTGTGGTATTTTGTGGATTTCTTACTGTCAGCTACTTATATATATTTGTTACTCACTGAGTACTTAGTACTCACCCCTACTCCCTGCACCTTTTGTGTGCAGACTCAGGTACTCAGGAGCAGTAGACAGGCATTTCCCGCGGTTGCGGTGTTATATCGAGTTGCTGAGGTAGCTGCCTACGTTCGCAGAACCTAGCTTCTCCTCTCCTTTCCAGTTGTTATTCTGTATTTTGTATTCAGACTTGAGTGTTTCTATACAGTACTCTCTATTCCTGTTGGGTTTGTTAGAGGCTCTAGACTTGTGACTCCGGATCTTTGGGAGTGTCGGTATTTTGTTCATTATTATTATTATTGGAGTTCTTAAACTCATATATTCTTCTTGGGTTGTCCATTTGGGGACCGGTATTTTGTGATAATTAAATTGTTGGTGGCTGGCCTAGCTTGATTGTTGGGCGCCATCACGACCGGATTTGGGTCGTGACAAGTTGGTATCGAGCCTAGGTTACTAGGACTCGCGAGTCATGAGCCGGTTTAGTAGGCTTTCACGGATCGGTACGTAGACGTCCGTATCTATCCTCGGAGGGCTACGAAACTTTAGGAAAAACCTCATTTTCTTGGATTCATATCGTGCGATTTGTGTTGCCATGAAATTAAACTTTTCCATATTCTATTCTCTCGCGGATGGCGAGAACACGTGCTAGCGGACGTGGCGGACGACCACCATTGGCACCCGAGAGGCCGTGGTCGTGGTAGAGGTAGGCGACGAACACCGGCACCTCGCCGACCCACCGGCCGACCGGACTCGGGGTCGGATTCCCGCACCGGTGGCCCGGACTCGGGACCGGATTCCGGCGGTAGACGCTCCGGCAACTCGAGGTTCGAGGCACCGGCGGTGCCCGTTGTCATACCGGGCCTTCGGGAGACCTTGGCTCGGATCTTATCGGTGTGCACGAGCTTGGCACGGGTAGTTGCGGCCTATCGCTGCGCGATCTTCTTCACGGGCGGGGGAGGGAATCGGACCCCCGTGGCTCGCACACCCGAGCCGGTCGTTCCCAGTTGCGCCTGTTGCACCGGCTCCTCTGCTTATATGGTCCCAGTTATGCCCGACGATGAGCGGCGTCGTTCGGAGAGATTTGAGAGGCTACGACCTCCGACATTCGGTGGTGCCGAGGGCGAGGACGCCCGGGGTTTTCTTGACGGATGTCGGCGCATGCCTCGCACCGCGGGTATTCTAGAGTCCGGCGGTGTTTCATTCACCACTTTTCGGTTTACAGGTGCAGCATTTCGGTGGTGGGAGGATTTCGAGAGGCGTAGGCCCGCCGGGGCAGTGCCCCTCTTGGCAGCACTTCTCCACGGTATTTTTGGAGAAGTACGTGCCTCGGTCTCAGAGAGAGAGGAGCTGCGACGTCGGTTCGAGTGGTTGAAGCAGAGGGAGAGATGACGGTTAATCGGTACGAGATGAGATTCACACGGTTGGCCCGTCATGCCATGTGGATGGTTCCTACGGAGAGAGAGAGGATTTGGAGATTTATTGATGGCCTTATTTATCCCATCCGCATATTGATGACCAGGGAGAGAGTTTCGGCAGTTACCTTTGAGGAGGTGGTTGATGCCGCCCGTCATATTGAGACAGATCGCCGCAGAGAGCGGGAGGAGAGAGAGGCTAAGAGGCGTCGTGGTACTAGAAGCTACAGTGGTGCTCCGTCTAGGGGCCAATCTCAGCATAGCAGAGGTCGTTCTTTCAGGTCTCATCAGTCTGGACGTGCAGAGTCCAGTGGGGTTTCATCAGATCGTGGTCGTCAGGGCCATCAGGGTTATCAGGGTCAGCAGAGCCGTCAGCAGAGTCAGCCTGCACTGAGTGTTCTTCCAGCTCAGAGCTCTGCTCCTGTTGCCTCAGCACAGGGTTCATCTGTAGCGAGGGGTCCTTAGTGGCTTTGTAAGCGGTCTCAGTAGAGGGATCAGCCCTCGTCCTCTACTCCTGTTTATTCGGCGCCATCACAGTCAGCTAGGACTGGTGGCCAGGTATCCAGAGGTCGCCCTAGGGGTGAGGATCGTACTGGTGGAGGCCAGGCTCGTTTCTATGCTCTTCCGGATAGGAAGGATGCTAGTGCTTCAGATGCGGTCATTTCAGGTATTATCTCAGTCTGCCACAGGGGATGCTTCTGTCTTATTTGATCCCGGATCCACCTATTCTTATGTCTCTACTTATTTTGAACATCATTTGGGTATGACCCGTGGTATTCTTGCTTTGCCCGTACATGTGTCTACCCCAGTGGGGGATACTGTTGTGGATCAGGTATATCGATCCTGTATTATTAGTATTGGGGGTCTAGAGACCCGAGTTGATCTATTACTACCGGGCATGGTAGATTTCGATGTTATTCTAGGCATGGATTGGCTATCTCCTTACCATGCGATTCTGGATTGTCATGCCAAGACAGTCACACTAGCTATTCCAGGTAATCCGAGGATCGAGTGGCGTGGCTTGACTGATTATGTGTCCGACCGGGTGATTTCTTATATAAAGGCCCAACGAATGATTGGCAAGGGTTGTTTATCTTATTTAGCCTTCATTAGAAATGTTGAGGCCGAGACACCCAGTCTTGATTCGGTCCCCATTGTGAGGGAGTTTCCGGATGTATTTCCAGCAGACCTACCAGGCATGCCGCCTGACAGAGATATTGACTTTGGTATTGACTTGGTGCCGGGCACTCAGCCCATTTCTATTCCTCCCTATCGCATGGCACCAGCGGAGTTAAAAGAATTGAAGGAACAACTTCAAGAACTCTTAGATAAGGGTTTCATTCGTCCGAGTGTGTCACCTTGGGGTGCACCGGTGTTATTCGTGAAGAAGAAAGATGGCACAATGAGAATGTGCATTGATTACGGGCAGCTGAACAAGGTAACGATGAAGAATAAGTACCCATTACCTCGTATTGAGGACCTATTTGATCAGCTCCAGGGAGCTAGTGTATTTTCTAAGATTGATCTTCGATTGGGCTATCATCGGTTGAAGATCAGGGACTCAGATATTATGAAGACAGCGTTCAGGACGCGATATGGGCACTACGAGTTCCTGGTGATGTCTTTCGGGCTAACTAATGCCCCACCTGCATTCATGCACTTGATGAATAGTGTATTTCGGCCGTACCTGGATTCTTTTGTGATTGTGTTTATTGATGACATTCTGGTATATTCACGCAGCCAGGAGGAGCATGCACAACACTTAAGAGTGGTATTGCAGAGGTTGAGAGAAGAGAAGCTCTATGCAAAATTCACTAAGTGTGAGTTCTGGATTGATACTGTGGGTTTTCTGGGACATATAGTGTCCAGTGATGGTATTCGGGTTGATCCCCAGAAGGTTGAGGCAGTGCAGAATTGGCCCAGACCTTCCTCAGCTACAGAGATTCGGAGTTTTCTCGGCTTGGCAGGCTATTATCGCCGGTTTGTTCGGGGTTTCTCATCTATTGCTTCACCGTTGACTAAGTTGACACAGAAGAATGCTCCATTTGTGTGGTCCGATGAATGTGAAGAGAGCTTTCAGAAGCTCAAGGAGGCTTTGACCACCGCTCCAGTACTTGTGTTACCATCGGCCTCGGGGTCATATACGGTGTATTGTGATGCTTCTAGAGTTGGACTTGGTTGTGTGTTGATGCAGGAGGGTAGAGTTATTGCATATGCTTCTCGTCAGCTAAAGCCCCACGAGAAGAACTACCCTGTTCATGATTTGGAGTTAGCTGCTATTGTTCATGCCTTGAAAATTTGGAGGCATTACCTATATGGTGTATCTTGTGATGTATATACGGACCACCGCATCCTTCAGCATTTGTTTAAGCAGAAAGATCTAAATTTGAGGCAGCGGAGATGGCTTGAGTTTCTTAAAGACTATGATATTACTATCTTGTATCATCCCGGGAAAGCCAATGTAGTGGCTGATGCATTGAGCCGGAAGGCTATTAGTATGGGCAGGTTTGGCGTATATTCCAGTTGGGGAGAGACCCCTAGCAGTTGATGTTCAGGCGTTAGCTAATCAGATGGTGAGACTGGATATTTCTGAGCCTAGTCGGGTGATGGCTTGTGTAGTAGCTCGTTCTTCTTTATATGATCGTATTCGAGAGCGCCGGTATGATGATCCACACTTACTTGTCCTTAAGGACAGAGTTCAGCATGATGATGCCAGAGATGTCACTATTGATAGTGATGGTGTATTGCGGATGCGGGGCCGGATATGCGTGCCCAATGTTGATGGCCTTCGTGAGTTGATATTGGAGGAAGCCCACAACTCGCGGTATTCTATTCATCCAGGAGCCGCGAAGATGTATCAGGATTTGAAGCAGCATTACTGGTGGAGAAGGATGAAGAAAGATATTGTGAGCTATGTGGCTCGGTGTCTAAACTGTCAGCAGGTCAAGTATGAGCATCGGAGACCTGGTGGTGTATTCCAGCGTATTGATATTCCTGAGTGGAAGTGGGAAAGGATTACTATGGACTTTGTTAGTGGACTCCCTCGGACAGCGAGGAAGTTTGATTCAGTTTGGGTGGTGGTGGATAGGTTGACCAAGTCGGCTCGCTTCATCCCAGTGTGTACTACCTATACCTCAAAGCGGTTGGCAGAGATATTCATCCGTGAGATAGTGAGATTGCATGGAGTTCCTATTTCTATTATATCGGACAGAGGTACCCAGTTCACTTCTCAGTTCTGGAGGACATTTCAGCGAGAGTTGGGTTCACAGGTAGAGCTGAGCACAGCATTTCATCCACAGAACGGATGGACAGTCTGAGCGTACTATTCAGATATTGGAGGACATGTTGCGTGCTTGTGTTATTGATTTCGGTGGTTCGTGGGATGATTATTTGCCTTTGGCAGTGTTTGCTTATAATAATAGCTATCAGTCCAGCATTCAGATGGCACCGTATGAAGCTTTATATGGGAGGCGGTGTAGGTCTCCAGTCGGTTGGTTCGAGCCCGGCGAGGCTAGGTTGTTGGGAACAGAGTTAGTCCAAGATGCCTTAGACAAGGTGAAGGTAATTCAGGAGAGACTTCACACAGCTCAGTCGCGTTAGAAGAGTTATGCGGACCGGAAGGTCCGAGATGTGTCTTATTCAGGTAGGTGAGAAGGTGTTGCTGATGGTTTCGCCAATGAAGGGTGTTATGAGGTTTGGAAAGAAAGGGAAGTTGAGCCCAAGGTTTATTGGACCTTTTGAGGTGCTTAGGAAAGTTGGGGAGGTGGCTTATATGCTTGCTTTGCCACCCAGTTTTCGGGAGTTCACCCGGTGTTCCATGTATCTATGCTCCGGAAGTATATCGGAGACCCGTCTCATGTGTTGGACTTCAGCACGATACAGCTAGATGAGGATTTGACTTATGATGTGGAACCAGTAGCCATTTTGGGTCGACAGGTTCGTAAGCTGAGATCTAAGGATATAGCTTCGGTGAAAGTGTAGTGGAGAGGTCGTCCCGTGGAGGAAGCAACTTGGGAGACCGAGCAGGAGATGCGAAGTAGATATCCACACTTGTTTGATACTCCAGGTATGTTTCTTAACCCGCTCGCGGACAAGCGTTTGTTTAAGTTGGAGAGAATGTAACGATCCGGCCCGTCGTTACGGGAATTTCCACCCCGTTACCTTGCATTTGCATATCTTATGCTTTTATAACAGTATTAGAGTATATCGGGTGAGTTAGGAGTGATTTGGATTGAAAATGAAACAAATAGCATGTTTGAAGAAAGCTTGAATATGAGAAGTCAACCAAGAGTTGACTATTGAGTTAGAGTGCTCGGAACCGGATTCCGATGATTTGACTAGTTCCGGGGGATCATTTATGACTTAGGAGAACAATCAGAATTGAATTCGGAGGCCCGGTGTAGTTTTAGGTTTGAATTGGCGAAGGTTGAATTTTGGCGAAAACCGGATGATGGGTGATATTTTGATCCGGGGGTCGGAACGGAATTCCGACAATTTCTGTAGCTTCGATAGGTGATTTTGGATGTGCCTGCAAAATTTCAGGTCATTCGGGCGTCGTTTGATCGAGTTTTTGATCGAATGTGTAATTCGGAAGTTTTAAGAAATTTAGGCTTGAATCCGTGGGTAATTGGTGATTTTGATGTTTAGGATGGTGTTTTTATGATTGGAGCAAGTTCGAATAAGGAATTAGGATATGTTGGTGTGTTTGAATGAGGTCCCGGGGGCCTCGGGGTATTTTCGGATGGCCAAACGAGAGAAAATATGGAAAATTGCAGACTTGGTGCACTGCTTCTATTGTATTCGCTCTTGCGGAAATAGGAGCGCAGGAGCGACTCCGCAGGAGCGACTCCGCAGGAGCGGACAATGAGGCGCAGAAGCGGAGTCGACCGCTGAAGCGGAGCCTGGTCCGCAGGGGCGGCTTCGCTGGTGCGAGAGGTCGATCGCAGAAGCGGTCTTGAGGCGTGATGGGGAAGTCCGCAGAAGCGGGTGTTTGATCGCATAGGCAAGTCCGCTGGAGCGGACTATTGGTCGCAGAAGGGGATCATTCCGAAGAAGCGGACGAATTTCCGTAGAAGCGGATGCGCAGGGGCGGTCCGTGGATCGCAGGAGCGGAATTGGCTAAATGGGCCTGGGTTCGCAGAAGCGACCAGTTGGTCGCAGAAGCGGTTCCGCAGGGGCGGAAAATGGTCCGCAGAAGCAAAAATCGCAGTGAGTTAAGTGTATCAGAAGTTAAAAAATTTCAGAAACATTTCATACATTTGGGTCTCGGCTTAAGGAGGCGATTTGGGCGATTTTGAAGAGAAACTCAAGGGAAATCATCGGGTAAGCAACTATGGACTTAAACTATGATTAGTATTGGTATTATTATGCAATTATATCATGAAAATGGAAGAATTTGGGGTGATTCATGGAAGATTTAACCCTAGGCTTGAACTTTAGAAAATCAAGGTTTTGAATGAGCAAATGGAGTTCGAATTTGGTAAAATTGATATGCTTAGACTCGTATTGAGATGAGGGTTCCGAATATGTGACTTTCGTAATTTTTCGAGAAGCGTATCGAAAGTCGGGTTTTACCAACTTGGTGTATTTATGCAAATTTCATGTAAATTGTAATGGGTTATGATTCTTTGACCCGTATTTGATATAATTATTGTTATTTGACTAGATTCTACACACGAGGCAACGAATTTCAAAGGAAAAGGCATCGCGGACGAGTCTACGACCGGCTAGAGGTGAGTAGTTTGTGTATATGGTAGCCGAGGGTTTGAAACCCCGGCTTAGCACATTGTGACGCTAGTAGGGCGTGGCTCGCACACCGTGGTAGGTGCGGGATTGATTGTGACTAGGGATTGAGACTTGTTCCATCCCGGATGTGAATAATGTGTTAATTAGTGTTGGAAATACACTGTATTTGATATATTTGTGGGCTGTAAGCCTTGTTTGGGGCCTTGTGCTGATCTGTAGCGTCCTTAGAGGAAAATATTTATGTGATAGCTATAATTGCTTAAATCACTAATCTCAGTCCTGGGATTTGAAATCACACTTTTGAAATGCTAAGTCACCGGCTTTTGCAAATTTAATAAAGTTAAAGTATTTTTCATAAATTATGAATTGAGAACCGGAATTAAGGAAAATGAATTGTTTTGTGACTTAATTGCTTATTGTGGACTGAGTATGGGATCGGGCTGCACGCCGCAGTGGTTGATATGTGGATCGGGCCGCACGCCGCAGCAGTATTGCGCTTGGGCTGTAGGAGCCCCTCCGGAGTCTGTACACACCCCCAGTGAGCGCCGTCGACGTTAAATTTGATCGGGCTACACGCCGTAGCGGTTATGTACATTGCATTGCATCTATAATTGTTGAATTACTCTGTGGTAGCTGTATTGTATTGTTGCTGCTAGTTCGTAGGAGAATCGGACTGTAGTGTAGCTTCATATTGTGGTATTTTGTGGATTTCTTACTCTCAGCTACTTATATATATTTGTTACTCACTGAGTACTTAGTACTCACCCCTACTCCCTGCACCTTTTGTGTGCAGACTCAGGTACTCAGGAGCAGTAGACAGGCATTTCCCGCGGTTGCGGTGTTATATCGAGTTGCTGAGGTAGCTGCCTACGTTCGCAGAACCTAGCTTCTCCTCTCCTTTCCAGTTGTTATTCTGTATTTTGTATTCAGACTTGAGTATTTCTATACAGTACTCTCTATTCCTGTTGGGTTTGTTAGAGGCTCTAGACTTGTGACTCCGGATCTTTGGGAGTGTCGGTATTTTGTTCAGTATTATTATTATTGGAGTTCTTAAACTCATATATTCTTCTTGGGTTGTCCATTTGGGGACTGGTATTTTGTGATAATTAAATTGTTGGTCTGGCTGGCCTAGCTTAATTGTTGGGCGCCATCACGACCGGATTTGGGTCGTGACAACTTTGGCTACTAATATTGTGGGTCAACATTCAACCTATACTCAAGTACCTTCAAGTGGGGTCCAATCAAATCCTACTCTTCACACCACCTCTAATACCAATACTACACATGCAAAGAGACAAGACATTTACTCTCACATGCAAACCAATTCCCAAACAATGTCTACCCTACAAGACCTACACGGCCAACCCACTCCCATCTTCACTACACCTTCTACTCCCCTCATTAACTCCATATCCACCTCTTCAAACATAGATACTCATGACATGCAACTAGGTCTTAATAATGAATACACCCCTAATATTTGTATTAACCATACAACAAGCCACTGCATTAACTCACACATGCACACTAATTCTCAAAACAGTCTGCAAAACCAGATATACACGACAAACATACTCCAACTCTCATTACACCTCCTACTCCTCTCATTAATTCCATATCCACCTCCTCCAATATAGCAAATGATGACATGCAACTAGGGAATAATGAAGACTCCACTACTTGTTACAATTCTAACAAGTCACTTTCATATCAATCTTGTCCACCGACCACTATACCATTTCCAACATTACCAAACTCCACTAATACATCCCTTATAAACACTTCTATTTTGTCCACTACCCACACATCTACTACTTTAAGCAATGTTTCCCTTCAACTTTCTAAGTCATCTAAGGAGCCATCGAAATATACCACGCCAAACCTCTCATCAACTACACAACAATCCCACTCCTTACTCTCAACCACCCCCTCATCTCTTGATGGATAAAAATTCAATAGTATACACAACCCACGCTCCCCATGCACCGATGTATCTACAATCATGGTTGGAGGCGGGATTACACAATCACGCCCTAACATTTACCATGCAAGTGAACCAACAAGATGTCACGATTATTATAAATCACCCGAGGGATTTAGCACAAATAGTAGTCGAGGGAATGAGGTTGGGAACATAGATATTTGCTCGTTATCACTGGGCAATGACACAAGCCTCAAACATATCACCATTCCAAGAAATGACACCACCCTCTCCAGTATGGGAACAACAAACAACTCTTCACCCAAACATAATACGAATGCCTTTTTATCCTCCTCCGACACCCAATGTTCTATGGATTCAACCATATTGGGAGACTCAACCTTTCACTCCACTGATGAGGCCAGGGACACCTCGTGTCCAAATACCACCACCACCTCCTCCTTCACCAACCCCTCACAATCCACCAGAACAAGAAGAACATGAGCAGAATGTACAGGTAGAATTAGACGCAGCAATCGCATACAACAGAGAAACCAGGACTCTTTATGCATGCATGAATGGAATCAAGGTCTTTGTGCAGAAGGAAGAATTCGAAAGAAAAATTTTCATAAGGTGTCCCCAAAATCTCATATCAACCTCATTTCGTCTAAGACCAACAACAAATCCAACAGTGGGCAAATATGCCATGTTATTTCTTTCAACTCTGTCACTACGTCCAGGACAGTCTAGTACTGAATTGTTTGCTTCAAATGATAATCACATGAATTTCATCATATGGAACTGTAGGGGTAGTCAATCAGTGGAGTTTAGAAGAAATTTTAGGTCTTTGTTGGATTATAACCGACCAGCCCTAGTTGTTTTGTTAGAAACCCTTTCCCAGTCCCACCATGTGATTAAGGATGATTTTGATTTATCTGGTATGATCGAAGTCCCAGCTATATGTCATATAGGGGGAATAGTTATATTGTGGAATGCTTCATTGCTAAATGTTACACAGGTTGCTACAAACACTCAGGAAGTTCATTTCCATATCCAGGTTAGTCCACTACCTTTTACTTTTTTATTCAGTGCAATTTATGCTAGTAATGATTTAGTTAACAAACTTACACTTTGGAATAATCTTAAGTGTATTTTTTAGCACTATAAAGGACCTTTGTTGATAGGGGTGATTTTAACGAAATTATTCATGCCTCAGATAAATTTGGAGGACTTCCTATCAATAATAAACAATCCAATACGTTATTAGACTGTTTTAATTATTGCATGCTTAATGATTTAGGGTACAAAGGAAGTCGTTATACATGGACTAATGGTCGTCATAATACTGCTAATATATTAGAACGAATTGATCATCTGTTATTAAACTATGCATGGCTCTCACATTATTGTGATGCTCTTGTGACTCATCTCCTTCGAACACATTCGGATCATTTCCCTATCAAAATAGACCTTCAACATAGTGTACTGCCTAGGACAAAGATTTTTAGGTTTGAGTCCATTTGGTCTACTCACACTTCATTAGAATCCGTGATAAAACAAGCTTGGACAGAAAATAATCTTCTAATCCCTGCCATAAATTATTTTAGAGATTCTATCCAAATTTGGAATAAAAATATTTTTGGAAATATTTTTAAGCATAAAAGGAAGATATTAGCTAGACTTTCTGGTATACAAGCTTCAATTCATTATCATACTAGTTCATTTTTCCATAGTTCAGAAATTGATCTTATTCAAGATTTTAATCATATTCTTAAGTTAGAAGAAGACTTCTGGAAATTAAAATCACGCATAAATTGGCTAAATGATGGTAACGCAAACACCAAGTTTTTCATTTAACTACTTTAAATAGACGGCGAAAATAATCGTATAATTGCTATTCAAGACTTGGGAGGGAATTAGATTACAAATCCTCTTCAAATACAAAATGATATTACCTCTTATTATACTAACCTTTTTACTACGCAACAGTCTTTTTCCAAAATTAGTTCGACCATTTTTCCTACCAATATTGTTACACAAATTGAGAAATCTATGTTAGATAGGCCTCTTCATGATGTTGAAATTACTAATGCCTTACATTCGTTCCAACCTTTTAAGGCACCAAGCCCTGATGGCCTACATCCAGTTTTTTACCAAAAATATTGGCATATTGTAGGAAGTTCTGTAAAAGCTCTTTGTCATCAGGCTTTTAGGGAATCCAAAATAGATCCTACTATTAATACTACGTATATTTGTCTAATTCCTAAAAAAGAACATGCTGCTACTATAGCTCAATATCGACCAATTAGTCTTTGTAATACTATTTACAAAATTATTACAAAGATAATTGTCAATAGACTTAAGCCTATTCTTGATTATTTTATTGATCAAACCCAATCTAGTTTTCAAAAATATAGACGAGGATCTGATAATGCAATTATTGTTCAAGAGTTGTTAAATCATTTTCCTAAAATGAAGGGTAAGAATTATAATATGCCTCTTAAACTAGAACATGAAAAAGCTTTTGATAAACTAGAATGGTCTTTTATTTACAATACTTTACATAATCTTAATTTTCCTATTAATATTAGCAATTTAATAATGTCTTGTATTACAACCACTTCTACTGCAATCCTTATCAATGGTAAGTCAACTGAATTTTTTTATCCTACAAGAGGAATACGACAAGGTGACCCTCTTTCACCTTATATATTTATTCTATGTCTTGAAATGTTCTCTAGGCAAATAAATTTAGAAGTAGACTATAATATTTGGCACCCTATTTCTATTGGAAAAAAGGACCTCAATTATCTCATCTGTTCTTTGCGGACGATATAATTTTATTCTCTAAAATTACTCCAAAATCTTGTTATTATATTATTAATACTATTACTTCTTTTAGTACTTATTCGGGACAAACTATTAATTTAGACAAGTCAAAAAAAAATTTCTCAAAAAACTGCCCAAATTACCTAAAGCTTGATTTACAGCATTTGTTTAACATAAAAGAGTGTACTAAGTTTGGCCAATACTTGGGTTTTTTCCATTTTTACTTCGAAACCTTTAAAAAGAGATTTCCCGTTCTTATTAGACAAGTTTAAATCAAAATTAGCAGGGTGGAAAACTCATTTTCTAACAAAAGCGGGAAGACAAACTCGTATTCGTTCTACTTTGAATAGCCTTCCTAATCATGTAATGCAATTTATTATCATTCGTAATTCTATTATTACCTTACTTAATACATACCAAAGGAATTTTCTGTGGGGTACTACTCCACATAAGAAATAACTTCATCTTTTAAAATGGTCCATTGTAACCCAGCCTTTGGCTCTTGGTGGTTTAGGTATTCAAAATCTTCGTACTAAAAATAATGCTTTACATGCTAGTTTGGCATGGAGACTTTTTCAAAATCCTACTCAACTTTGGGCTAATGTACTAATTCATAGTCATTTACGAAATTATAAGACTATCATTTCTTCTCAATCAAGAATTTGGCAAATCATTATCAAAGGTTGGTCCTATTGCCAACTTGGATTCCAATGGATTTTAACAAGGACTGAACCTTGGATAAATCATTGTACTATTTTGCGTAATTACATTCATAGCCCTTTTCCAGAAGGAGAAATAAATAAATATGTATCTGACTATTTTTACAATCATAAATGGCATTTACAGGATTTACCTTTTGTAATTCCTCCTTTATTGGAAGCACATATTACTAGTATTTACATGCCTATAATACCAACAAATTATGACCATCTTATTTGGGCTATTACTCCTTCCGGGTTATTCTCAGTCAAATCTATTTATCATGAACTCTCTACTCTTCCCTCTATTAATAATTCTCAGTTCTTAAGTTTCAAATGGATTTGGAAACTACATACACTTCCCAAAATCTCTTTCTTCATTTGGTTAATTTGTCATGGTCGAACACCAACTGCTGCCTATTTACATAAAATAAATATTTTGAGTACTGATTTATGTGCTAATTGTGGGTTACAAAGTGAAACGATTCAGCACATTTTCTTTGAATGTAGAAATGCTATTTCACTTTGGCAGACCCTTAACATTAACATAAATCAAAAGTTTGGTCCTATTAATGTGAGTTCTATGCCATGGTGGCATACGTTTTTTACAAAAACAAAGTTTGGTCATTATAAAGGTATTCCTTTTGAGAATCTACTTCCTTTTGCTATATGGCATCTTTGGACGATTAGGAATAAATTTTTTTTTGATAAATCTAAAACTTTTTCTAGTGCTCTTTTAGTGTATAACCAAGCAGCTGAATTCTTTTATCTTACGCACTCAAAGAACAGTATAACTACTCCTTTACCTGTTTATATAAAATGGCATCCACCCACAGGAAATCTTCTAAAACTAAATATTGATGGCTCTACTAAGATGAATCCAAGTGCTTGTGGAATTGGGGGTGTCTTTCGGGACTCTAAGAGTAGTTGGGTCGTAGGTTTTTCAGGCCATGTTCAAAATGGTTCTAGCTTACAAACTCAATTATTATCACTAACCATGGGCCTTCAAATTGCTGTGCAATTCAAGATCTATCCTTTAGTAATTGAAATAGACGCAACTACAATCTTAGACTTACTAAAATTTCCAACACCTAAATATACTAATATTATTGCTGATTGTAGGTACTTACTCCATCAGTTGCATGATCCAGAATTACACATAATCTATAGGGAGCAAAATGGAGTTGCAGACTGCTTAGCCAAGTATGGAGCATCACAAACGGAGGCAAATGTGGAAATGTTTTCAAGACCTCCAAATTCGTGTTAACTTCTCTTCAGCAAGATCAAGTGGGATTGCTGAGAAGAAGATTATGTAAACCATCGACTATGTTAGATAATACTCGGATAAGTTGTAATAGTTTTTCTAGTTCTACTTTAACTAGTGTGTATAATGTAGTAGGACCTAATCTGATACATTTTATGCATCCAGCAAACTCTTATGTAACTACTTAACTTTTATAATATATCTATCATTGTAACAAAAAAAAAAGTATAATATTATTTATACTTATAAAAATTTATAGGCATACATTTAGTATATTAACTTTTAAATTTTGATAATTACTTAATTTAAAATTTAATCTAATTGTGTAATTACACTTGCACAACCAAACAGTAAACTTGTAATTACATTAAATTACACTATGACAAACAAACAGGCTGTCGTAATTATACAACTGAGTAATTACACAATTGAGTAATTACTACCCTAGTAATTACACCAATTCCAATTACATGGTGGCTTTCCAAACAGACTCTTAGTGAATTTAACTACATAAAAATATGATCCAAGATCAATTAATGGAAAGGGTTCATTTGATTTCTAAAGGGCTTGGATCATTTTTTTTTGAGAAATTGGTGGATGCATCATTTGCCAAGAAGTTTGATTATAAGAGAAAATTGTCAGGCAGACTCTATCTTCTTCTGTTAGAGAGATGCGTTTTAATTTGGAGGAGAAAGATTTATGGGAGGAATCATCCATTATTGGTGTAGAATAATCAAACACATTGATGTTTGTATTTATTGGGGTGTCTATTAGGTTTTTATGGAAGAGAAATTTTTCTTTGAAAGAGGAGGTGGTTGGATTAATGAGCGTGGAGTGATTTCAAGACATCAAGCAATCATTTACTATGTCGGGAGGTTTTGGTGGAATGGAGGTCTGAGATAAGTCTCAAGTAGTTGTTGAATTCATCATTGGGATTTAATGGTAGTATTCAAATTAAAGGATAATGGTGAGTAGAGAGGATTTTCTCTCTCTTGAATGAAGCCTTCCGATAACTATTAGTGTCATTACAAAAGAGATTGCAACTAAAGCTATATTATTAAAAGCAGTATTTAATATGACAAAAGAAGTTCCCAATTTGTTTGCTCCAACTGCTTTTAAAGAAAACAAAGAAGGAACTACTTACTAAATATACAAAAATATCATTTCTATTGTTTGTCATATAAAGATCAAAGTAAAACAATCTACTGCAATATGGATACTTGCCATTGCATATAAAAGAGTAGTAATTTAACTCCATAGGCTGCATTCTTGACTTGAACCAATAATACCATTATTCACCAACCATTCTTTTGCCTCAATCTTCATATACTCTGAATTTCCAAATTCATAATCAACAATATCCAAAATTCCCATTGAATTCACATTATCAGCTGTCAATTGTTGAAAAAACTGGTTATCCATATAAGGCATAGGTTGTGAATTACTTTGGTTGAAATTGTCCATTAATTCAGGATAGTCCCATATTTCTTGATTAATATTCCTATAACTTTTCAAGAATTCACATTTTTCCTTTGCATTCTCCATTTTTTTCTCAAGAACCACAGTAAGATTTCGTAATTCTTTTTCAGATAAATAGTTGAATCTTGAACCCCAAGTTGGGTATTTTTCCGTCTTCATTTTTGTCTTCAACTTTTCCATTTTAATAACAATCTTTTTCTTTTCATTTTCCAAGAAGCGACATAAGCTGTTTTCTCTTTTACTCCTTTCTTCAATTGGTAGATTTTTGTACTGATTTATTAGCGCTTGAACGTCGTTTGGATCATTTGGCCAGATTTCTTCAGAATTATTTCCTTCAGATATTATCATGCATGCTTTGATATCACAAAGTATTGAAAGCTCTGAGATTTTTTTGATTAAGCAAGCTTTCCTTTTTTGGAATGTGGAGTTCCTTTTCTTGTGATCTTGAATAAGTTCCATCTTGATTTTTGATCTTCCCATTTTAATTTGCCTGTTCAACAAAACATAAATATAATTAAATAGAAGAAAAAAAAAACATACACTATAATGAAGTTTCTGAAAAAGGAAAAACAGAGTCGGTAATGTTTCCTAGCGGCTAGTAAATCAAGAAAAGAAAATCGGTAATGAGAATTCTAATTTTAGAAAGGGCATCTAATTTTTGAATTTCTTTCTTTAAATTAGAAATAAAATTTTGGCTAAAATTGTCTCTTTACTAGTAAAGCACCAAAAAGTAAATTAATAAAAGGTGTTATATCGTATATTTTCTACATTTTTGTGAAGATTGGTTGCTACTTTCTGGTAATTATAAATATTTTCACAAAAATCAGCAGTGATTGAATTTTCAGCACAATGAATTAGAACTTTATCCCTTAATATTAAAATTCTAGGAAATAATCTCCAATTAATCCAAAACACATAAAATTCACTGGGGGAAGAAACACAATAGAATTTGAGAATTAATACAAACTTCAAATTGAGAATTATATTAGAACTTCAAGAACGACTACTGTTATAGCATTTCAAGAAAATGTATTACTCTACCAAAAGAGGAAAAAAGAAACTAATATATTATTTTCCTATATAACTCGTTTTACCAGATTTGCAACGAAATAAAGATTCAAAATTAACAACATGTAAAATAAAAGAAAGAAACAAAGAAAGTTACCAGTTAATGTGTTAAAAGCAAAGTGAATACTTCAAGTCAAAACGGCAAATTAAAAATATGTACAATTGCCATAATTATATATAAGAGTTTGACGCGTTGTTTTTTAGAAACTATACTCATTATTTTCCTTGTCCCTTTTCTAATGGGAAAGATTATAGGAAACAAGGAATATTTGTCCTACCAATTGCCAAATCGATTATTGCTAATTACACAAACACATATCATCACGTCAAAATAGCATGGGCTATTTAGTTTTTGGACAAAAAATTAAAAAATAGTTATCATTAAATTCATTGAAATGTAACTATTATTTTGCTAAAACACAGAAAATTTCAGCATAATATGGTGAATTATGGAGCTCCTGCATATAAACTTCTAGCATATTATGTTGGAACTCAAGCACACGAAAAGTTCCAGCATAATTTGCTGGATTATGGAGCATATTGCATTCGAACTCCAACATAATACTAAATTCCATTATGATGGAATCTCATATGTAAAAAGTTCGAACTCTACCATATTATGCTTAATGCTGTATTGTGTCCCGGGCCCGGGCCTAAACGGGACCGGTCCGGGTGGTCCTGGGCCTGGTGGGTTTTTTTCTGGCGGTCCTGGGCCTGGTGGGTAAGACCGGCCCGTGACGGGCCTAAGCCCATGTGGTCCTGGGCCTGGCGGGCTTCGTGGGCTTTTAATTAAAAAAAATTATTTAGTAAGTATATATATGTTAAATATATATATATATATATATATATATATATATATATATGTATATGTATGTTAAGTATATAAATGTTAAGTATATATATATGTTAAGTTTATATATGTTAAGTATATATATAATAAATTTATATATGTTAAGTATATATATATATATATATATATATATATATATATATATATATATATATATATATATATATATATATATATATATATAGTGTGTGTGTGTGTTAAGTATATATGTTAAGTATATAAATGTAAAGTATATCATTAACAGGATCTCTGGATAGGCATGCGGTAGTCCGCATAGCCTATACATAGATACAGTAAATTGTATCCTTTAGCTTAAAGACTGGCGGTAATCCGCACAATCAATAAAGACTTAAGAGTCGAAATATAGAAGAATTTTACAAAGTTTAATGATTGTATGGTAACCTTTTACCCGAGCAAGGGGCATGTCTGGAATACACTAGTTATCTATATTACCTCTTGTCTAACCGTTCTGACCGCGATGAAGATGCCCTAACGCACTCAGCTTAACGGGCTTAAAACACGACTTGTTAAACGGAGCCAATAGATATAGTAATGTACCCGACTGTACCACCATCTCATAACCAAGTCAAAATTTCTTTATAAAATTCCTTTATATTTTGATAAGTCTATATCTTTCATAGTAAACAAGTATAAGACGTTAGAAAACTAACATAGACATGAATATTCTCAGTCGGACATAGTCACGACTTAGAGAAAGGAAAAGGAGAAAACAGAAAAGAAGAAGAAGAGAAGTACCTTAGGCCTTAGCCCCTTCGGAAATACGTATCACTGTATTCTTTCTTGAAAATAAAACTTTACAAAGAGAGAGATCTTTATAATTGAGAATGGAGAGAGAGATGGGGAGAGAGCTTAAGAAAAGAAAATTAAAATTTTTCTTCCTTGCCTTCCTAATGAATGAAGGCTGCCTATTTATAAAAGAAAAAAGAATCTATGAATAGTAAAAAGTAGGTCCCTTATGTGGGTCCATACACAGTGTTTCTACTGTTTACATAGTGTTTCTACTGTTCATGAATAGTAAAGTAGGTCCCTCATGCGGGCCTTTGCACAGTATATCTACTGTTCACCTGTCTTGTCAGTGGGTCCGCCGGCTTTACTGTTTCTTTTTTCTGTCCTTTTCCACTAACTAGAGGAAATTTTTTGTCTTGCGGATCTCGTTATCAGATAATATTTTCTCAGCTTCCATTGGCTGAGAGTCTTGTAAATCTTCGTTACTTGTTTCACTTCGCATTGATGAGTCAGAATTTTCAGTTTTATTAATAGTCTCTATCAAGTTTCTTTTAACTTCGTCCAGGTATTGCTGGATTAGTTCGGTTTATCTCCTTCCTGAATAGAGATTCTCCGGGCAATATGCCTCACTGAACAATCATCATATAAGATGGTTTTTTGAGACACCTCCGAGTATAACTGGATTTGTGACTTAATGGTATCCAATAATTCTTGTCCATAAAGTTGCTTTGTTTTGGGATCTATTTTCATTAATTTATCCTAGAAAAAATATTGTAAAATACCCTGTATAAGCAAGGGATATTTTCTTCGGTATAACCGAATTCTGGATTCTATTTATGAATCCAAGGGATTGAGAATTCAATAAAGCAATATAGTTGATCTATACGTTCTAAAAAACATATATGATCGGCATGGTATAACTGGGTAAGAAATGGCGAAATCTTTGCCCATTCTTTGTATAACTTCAGAAATGGTTGAGGTAAAATATTTACCGTAGGGCCATGATATGACCACCAGTTTATAAACCAGTTTGGAATAGATGCAGAGAATATCTTTGCACATATCTTGATAAACCAAGTATGTTTATGTCGATCATTATTGTAGTATAACACTTTATCAAATGCTGCGATATAATCCCAGTAAGTGAAACACATAAGGGATTTGTTTAGGCTTATCTGCCTTTCTTTCATGGTAGATATTCCCCACTCGTCAAAAGATATTATCTGTTTGATAATAATCTTTGAGAAGCTATAAACATTCTCAGAAGTATTGTAACCAGAGAAGTGCTGAATCTCCGCACTACCCGTAGTTATAAGGATAGTTTCATAATATGATCAGGTTTATATGATTTGTCACACCTCCTTTCTCCGCAGACCCGCGAGGGCGCGTGTGGAGTTTTTTCAATTAAAGGACAATCGAAACGGATTTTATTTAATTAATTCAGAGTCGCCACTTGGGAGATTTAAGGTGTCCCAAGTCACCGGTTGAATCCCGAATCGAGGAAAAGAATGGCTCTGTTTAACAGTCTGCGCACCGGAAATTCGGATAAAGAATTCTGTTAACCCGGGAGAAGGTGTTAGGCATTCCCGAATTCCATGGTTCTAGCACGGTCGCTTAACTGTCATATTCGGCTTATTTATCTGATTTTAACAGTTATGTACTTAATGCAAATTGATATCCCTTTACCGCTTTTATTATTATTATTATTTACGAAAGAGAACGTTGCCTAAAAATATGTTTCGAATCACGTCACATGAAATGCACCCGGATCCTCGACACATTCTTATTCAACATTTTGGGATTTGGATTTGGGCCGCATGAAATGCACACCCGTATTTAAGAAGGTAAAATTATTAAAATCGCGCCTAAAGCATACTAACACGTTTACACTTTGCGAGGGCCATGGAATTTACTAAGTGGCACGCCTCGAATTCTAAGGATCAATACAAGATTAATTAAGCGAGGGTTAAACATTTGAAGATTTTATTTGGCAGGGCACGCCTCAAATTATTTAATTTTTTCCAAATATCGCATTCTACCTCATTTAGAATGTTTGGCGCTACCGCATTTTTATCTTTCAATTAGTTCCATATTCTTATCTTCTATTATAGTCCAAACGTACAGTGTCATATGTTCACCAATCTCAACAATTGCTAGAAGTTTATGAACATGTCCTAACAAAATTTACAAACAAAACTCATGGCCTAATAAATTATCCAGATATAAACTCTAAATCGAACTAGCAAACAATCAACTCACGGCAAATCAGGATGTGAAGCAAGGAAAATTCTTTAATGATTACCACAACAAACACATAAAGTGAGTCATGAACAAACATAATGAAGAGATCAACCAAATATATAACTCGAAATAGGCAAGAACGAACCTCAATGTTGATAAACAAAGCTGGAGTTTACAACTCAATTGTCAAACCAAAATGGAGCCATAATCGGCGAGTTGAAGTAACGAAACCAACGAACCGGAACCTTGCATCGGCACTCGAACGGACCTCTCGCTTAACCTCGTCTATGTGTGTGTTTGTGAGGATTGTTTGGACAGAAAATAGTGAGCTGGGGTTGGACTGGATGATGGTGATGAAGCTGGTTCGACGCAGCGGCAGAGGCAGCATTAATAGAGGTTTGGCGTCGGGAAGCTTGTTGTTTTTCTGCTGGACGACGAAGCAGCGCGCAGCAGCGGCTGGCGCTTGGGTGTTCGTCAATGGTGTATCATGGCTGATGAGGTGAGGATGACGAAGGTGGCGACGTGAGTTCAGCTAGTCGTGAGGGTGGTGACGACGACCTTTGTGACAGAGAAGGGTGGTCGATGGCTATGTGTATGGTTGCTACTGTTGGTTGACGACGGGAATGGAGGGACGTTTTGGACGGGGCTGTGGTCGACAGGAGGCTGACGACGAGAGGGGTGGAGTCTTTTTTTCCGTTCCAAGAAATGTCTGCCTGTATGTATTCTTTTTATCCGAAAATGGTGAAATCTCTCCTGTTTTCTGTTCTCATTTCTTTTTTCCACCAAGAAAGCTTCCCCCTTCCTTGTTTTTGTTTTCTCTTTTTAAAGAATGCTGAAGGTCCCCCCTCCCCAACTTACTGATTTTACTTTTTTAAAAAGAAATCACCAAAAGCTTTTCCCCCTCTTTCACGTGAGAGCCCCCTTTCCATTGTCCCCCTATTTGTTTTTTATATCTCTTCTCTTTTCAATTTTGTCTTTTTCCCTTTGTCTTTTTTCCTTTGTCTTTTGCCCTTTGTCCTTTTTCTTCTTATTCCCCCATCCCATTATGTATTGTCTGTGTCATGTGTGTTGTATGGGTTATTTTTGTCCGTCTTCCCCGTGTGGTGGACTCGGATTATTACGGGCTAGGTCCGAAAATTATAAAACCGGGTAGTTTGAACCCTAATATTATTCTTCGCCCGGAACCGAGAATGGTGTTATTTAATTAATCCAAGGTAATCAAAATAACTATAAGACTCATAATTAAAACAAAACTATTTTTTATATATTTTTTAAAAAGTAACCCCAAAATGTTAATGAAACTATTTTATTATTTATTTCATAATTTTCGTTTTTATATAAAAAATAAAAATATAAAGTACTATTTTTTTTGTATTTTTTCAGTTTAAAATGACTTCAAAACATTAATAAAACTATATTTTTGTTATTTTTTATTTTAAGGTAAAAATAAAGTGAAAGAGTCAAAATTAGCTAAGATAACTATATTAGGCCTATTCAGCGGACTCGCCTCTGCGGTTCCATTTCCGCAGGGGCGAAAACAACAGAGGCAGAATTCCTAAACCTGCAATTTCCATGTTTTCTCCCGTTTAACCATCCGAAATCACCCCGAGGCCCCCGGGACCTCACCCAAACACACCAACACATTCTAATACCTTATTCGAACTTGTTCCAATCCTCAAAACACGTCTAACAACATCAAGACCCATAATTCACATCGAATTCAAGCCTAAATTTCTTAAAACTTTCTGAATTACACAATCGATCTAAAACCCGACCAAACGACGTCCGAATGACCTAAAAATTTGCGGACATATCCAAAATCACATAACGAAGCTACAGAAATTGTCGGAATTCCATTCGGAAACCCGGATCAAAATCTCACCTATTGTTCGGATTCGCCAAAATTTCAACCTTCGTCATTTCACGCCTAATTGAGCTACAAACCTCCAAAATACATTCCGAGCGCGCTCCCAACCCCGAAATCACCTAACGGAGCTAATGGAACTATCGGATTTCCGTTCCGAGGTCGTCTTAACACTGTTCTAGCTACGGATCATTTTCTAACTTTAAAGTTCTCATTTGGGGACTAAGTGTCCCAAAATGCTCCAAATTTCAGAACCGACTCTCCCGGCAAACCACAATAGCAGAAATGAACTTAGGGGAACAGTTAAATTGGGGATTGGGGCGTAATTTGTCTAAAATGACCGGCCGGGTCGTTACATCTTCCAACCCTTAAAGATTCGTTCGTCCTCGAACGAGCATAGAAAACATACCTGGAGCAGTGAAAATATGAGGGTACTGGCTGCGCATATCCTGCTCAGTCTCCCAAGTCGCCTCCTCGACCGGCTGGCCCCGCCACTGAACCTTTACCGAAGCGATGTTCTTTGACCTTAGCTTTCTAACCTGCCTGTCTAGAATGGCTACTAGCTCCTCAACATAAGACAAATCCTTGTCTAGCTGAACAGAAGTGAAATCCAACACATGCGACGGGTCACCATGGTATCTCCGGAGCATGGAGACATGAAATACGGGGTGAACTCCGGCTAGGCTGGGAGGTAGGGCCAACTCATAAGCAACCTCACCAACACGCCTCAAAATCTCAAAAGGGCGAATAAATCTAGGACTCAGCTTTCCTTTCTTCCCAAACCTCATAACGTCCTTCATGGGC
>JASVEL010004259.1:600000-752499 GCA_032618575.1 Nicotiana noctiflora | reverse complement strand
GTGGCACGCCGCCACGGGTATGTTATTGGAACGGGTTGCGCGCCGCAACGGTGTGATGTGGAAAATATAGCTTCCTATATGTTATTTTGTATACAATACTTCCTAGCTTCTGAGGAGTAGTCCGTATTGGGTATCGCTCGAGGAATAGCACATCAGTTGTGTCCTTTCATGATTTGATAGCGTATATCAATTGTTTCACCGCATGTGTGATTGATTTCTTGAGTTCAGACCTAAATATGTGCGTGGCTGACCGTTTTGAGCATGGTGACTTGAGGTCTTCCATGAGTAACAGTGTTTGGATAGAATCATGAGTGGTGGCAAGGCCACGTGATGTTATGACCTTTTGAGGAGGATTCGGGTACCCTAATTCTATGATGTGAGACGAGGTCTCAGTTATGTGTTTTGATGGTATTGAGGAAATTGAATTATAGCTCTTTTATGTGAGTCAGTGGTCATGATTCGAGTGTGTTCAGATCGTTTCTTATTGGAGCCTGTGTTGTGCTCGTCGTGGCTTAGGCCGGTGTTGAGGTGTCATATCACTAGTGTGGTTTATTATAACCGAAATGATCGTTGGAGTCATTAATGAATACGAGCATATTTGATCTTAGCTTGTTAGAAAGGTAATATCGAGGTTTGGCTCCGATATATTGTGGTATCAGTTTTAAAAGGGAAATGGATTCACGAATGGTTGACCCGAGAGATGGGTTCGGTATATCGCGTGCTTCAGTTGCCGTGGGCAGGATATGAAGGGGTTGGAATAAGACTCTATCTTATGAGAAGGGTTTTTTCTGCTAGTATTTGGTTATTGTGGCCAGTTGTTATGATTAAAAACTATCGTATCGAGTGATTGGGTTGTTTGATATATCATGTGATCTCACCCGGAGTGGCGAGTTGGCTATTACAGTTGGATCGTGCGTACTCTAAGTATAGATGTGGAATTCAGATTTGGTATATGATTTCGGGAAGTGTAATGTGGTTTATGGTTCAGTTAGATCGTGGAAACTCAGCTACACTATGTTATCGGACTTATGAAAGATAGGTTGAAGTGGTATCACCCCGAGTATATGCTTGGTGAGGTCATTCAGCTATTGTGTTGAATCTAGTGCGACTCTTGGTTCGCTCGAGGATGAGCGTTTGCTTAAGTTGGGGAAAATGTGATGACCCGACCCGTCATCATGTGAGTTATCACCTCGTTATCCCCGTTAAATTCTTGTTAATGTTTCAATATGTATGTTTGGCGAGTTTGAGTCAATTCGGATTGAGTTTGGTTGGAATTGAGACAAATAGTCTCTCAGAAGAAGGAATATTTGGGAAAAGTCTACCGGATGTTGACTTGTGGGTTAGAGAGCTTGAAATCAAATTCTGATGATTCGGTCAGCTCCGGGATGTCATTTATGAGCTAGGAGAGCAATCGAAAGTGATTTGGAGGTCTGGTGTAGGAATAGGCTTGAATTGGCCAATGTTGAATTTTGGCGCAATCTGATCGGTAGGTGATATTTTGATCCGGGATTCGGAATGGAATCGACAGTTGCAGTAGCTCCGTTAGATGATGTTGGATGTGCCTGCAAAATTTTAGGTCATTCGGAGGTCGTTTGGTCGGGTTTTTGATCGAATGTCGGTTGCAGAAGTTGAATGAAAACTTAGACTTGAATTTGCTTGGATTTGATGTTTTCTGTGTTTATGGGCGTGTTTTTATGTTTGGAACAAGTTTGGATCGTGTTATGGAGTATGTTGGTGGTTTTCGTTGGGGCCCGGGGGGCCTCGGGATGAATTCGGGGGTGCAAACTGACCAATTTTGGCCTAAGACAACAACTGAATTGCTGTTGTGTCTGCAGAAGGAATTCCTTCATCGCATTCGCAGTGAAGGGCACGCATCCGCGAAGGTCAACAAGATTTTTCATCGCGTTCGCGATGGGCTGGACGCGAACGCGTAGGGTCAGGATCGGAGGCTTCGCGTTCGCGTGGAGTGAGAACGCGTTCGCGTAGGAGAGAGATACTGGGCATCGCGTTCGCGTGAGTGGAGACGCAGACACGTAGAAGGAAATCCGGGCGGCTGGAGGTTTGTGCTTCGCGAACGCATAGCTGGGCGTTGCGTTCGCGATGGGAGGACTGATCAGAGCATTGAGTTCGTATGAGGGGGCATCGCGAACGCGTAGGGTAAATGGCCCAGGTAGTGAATTTAAAACCAGAAACATTTCATTAAGGGTTTCATTCATAAACCCTCAATTGTTGAAGCCTAGTGAGAGGAAGTGATGGGAAATAGCTGGGAGATCATTGGGATATTGTCGGAGGTAAGTTTCGTGGTTTAAATACGCGCTTTTATCATGAAATCATGGATTATTTCTATGAAATTGGGAGATTAAAGGTGGGTTTTAGCCCTAGGCCTAGAATTGTAGAAAAACACCAATTTGAGTGGGCAAATGGAGTCCGAATTCGGTAAATTTTATATGCCTAGACTCGTATTGAGAAGTGGGTTCCGAATAAGTAACTTTTATAATTTTTTGAGAAGCGCACCAAAAGTTGGGTATTGACAACTTAGTGGGTTTTGGTGCAATTGGGAGTTACTTCGTGTGGATTGTGTGTCATTGCATGTATTGATGTGTTCTCTATGATTTTGAGTAGAGTTAGCATCCGAGGAGATTGATTTGCGAGCAAGCGCAAGGCGGACTGAAGTTTCTACCGGTTCGAGGTGAGTGGTAGTAGTAAATAATGTACTGAGGGTTTGAAACCCCGTACTAGCACTTTACAGTGCTATGTTGAGATGAGATGCGCGTCATGTGACGGGCGTGGTGACATTGTGATTGGGGACTTAGACTAGGTCCTTCCCGACTTATATAATACTGTGTATTATGACCGTTAACGAGATTATAACTATGAAATTGGGCTAATAGCCATGTTTGGGGCCTTGTGCCGATCTGTAGAGCATTAGGGGGCCTGTAGAGCTAGGTGACCCTTATATCGTGTTGGAAACTTACACTCAGCCGTAAAACTAGCTGAATAGCCTGTTAAGAGCCAGTACTAGATGAGTACCGTGAGAGATGAATTACTTAGGGTGGAAGCCCCCCTGATTTAGCTGAGTGAGCCTGAAAGACCAATCCTATACTAATTGAGACAGGGTGGAAGACCCGTTAGGAGGTATTATATACATATATATATTATACATATATATATATATATATATATATATATATATATATATATTGGATCGGTCTGCGCGCCGCAACACTATATATATTTGATCGGGTTGCACACCACAACACTATATATATTGGATCGGGCTGCACGCCGCAGCACTATATATATTGGATCGGGCTGCACGTCGTAGCACTATATATATTGGATCGGGCTGCACGCCGCATAGTATATATATTGGATCGGGCTGCACGCCGCAGCAGTATATATATTTGATCGGGCTGCACGCCGCAGCAGTATATATACATATGTATATAGTGGATCGGGTTGCACGCTGCAGCATTATACTTATTAGATACTTATGCCTTAGGGACACGTGTATATGGAGATGGTTGTACAATGTTGTGGTACGAGACAAGATTTAGTCAGTGTGGGACCTTAGCGAGTTAGGTTTTGACTGGTGATCGGAGTACTCCTGTAGTGATGACTTACCTGTGGGGGTTTCCTTAGAACTGTTTAGTGATAGTACAGAAATTCTTATTTTCAGTTATTGTTTATTATTGTTACTCACCGAGTTGAAATATACTCACCCCACTCCCCTGCACTTTTTGTGCAGATCCATAGGTGCCCGAGAGCGGTTGAGATATTGTAGCTGCTGTTCATTATCTACTATTGTCGGAGACTACGAAGTAGCTGCCAGGGTCCGCAGAGCCTGTTTTCTCCTTCCTTATCATCTTGTTGTGTTCCATTTTGCCTAGACTTGTTTGTATTAGGATGTTATTCTGTAGAGGCTCAGTCTCGTGACACCACGATATGGTTGGGAGCGTACTTTGTATGCTTTTACTATCACGCTTCTCATTTGATATGATCACTTGCTGTTTAAGTTTAATCTGATTAATTGGAAATTAACAATTGGCTGGGTTAAGAGATGATATGGTCGGGCTTGCCTAGCATTGTGTTGGGCGCCATCACGACCGGGGTTTGGGTCGTGACAGTCATCATCCACACCCCCAACCCGAGCATTGAACGTTGCATTAATTGGGTTCCTATATTCGTAAGAAACTACTAAACTTCCGTACATATAATTCCACATAGTGGGGCAAGGTTTAGGAACCTTTCTTTCTCTAAGGCCATATTCATCACATTTTTTTATAATACTCCCTAAGTCTACTTCTACTGTTAGAATAAAAAAGTCAATTAAGAGCCATTCTAACCTTTGCAATTTCTAAATTTAAAATTCGCATACCATCACCGACAATTAAATGATAAATATGACAAATACATCTAACATGAAATACATTACTAAATGCAGGATTTAATGTTGTTGTAAGAATGCCTACTGCACTAGCGTTACTAGAAGCATTATCCATAGAAATTGACATTATTTTATCATTAATGCAAAAATATCTATAAATATCACCAACAGTGTTAGCGATAAACTTACCTGTGTGACGGGAGTTAATTATTCTATACGCAAGAATGCGTTTTGGTATGATCCACTCCTCGTCTATCCAGTGACTAGTAACAGTTAGGTAATCACAATCGTTACTACTTCTACTAATATCGGTGGTAATAAAAATTCTATTAGTTATATGACAAAATAAATACCGCAAATATTGTTCGTATTCATGTTTAAATTTATATATATCGTCCTTAACTATTGCACGAGGCCAAACTGTATAAGTAGGATTAAAAACTTTTCTAATATAATGCACAAAATTAGGATTATAAGAAAAAGTATACGGTAAACACATAACGGTAACCATCTTTTCTAATTCTTCCCTATCTTTATTTGGATCGTAATTTAATATACCTCCGGTGACAGTGTTAATTCCAGATTGAACTAGATTAGAACCTATATTAGGGTTACCCGCATTTTCTACACTTGTCCCCTCTAGCTGTGCTTTAATATGTTATATTTAGCTTTTGCAGTAGGGTGTGTTTGTATGTGCCTAGTCAAACTACCCGTGCCACTACGGTCTCAAATAAATTTATGCACCAATAATTTTTTACAATTATTACATTGAGACTTATTTTGATCTCTTAGTTGAGTAAAAAATTTCCAAACTATTGACGTTTCTTGGCGTTTAGAAGGTTGTCTATTAAAAGTAGGTGTTTGTACAGGTGGGTGTTGTGGTTCAGTTGGGTTATTAGCCGGACTAGTAGGTGTGTCATCTAAATCCGGTTGGGTTTTATATACATCTTGTTGAGTTTCATCAAAATCCTGTTGGGTTTCATCAAAATCCAATTGCCTATGAACTTGTAAATTAGGATAAAGAGCAGTCATAATTTCATTATCTAGTTGATCTTCTCGTGAAATATTATGGCAAAATTCAGTATCGCTAAATTGAAAACAGGGATTATCACTATCAAGAATAATTGGACCACTAGGACGGGTAGGTCGGGGAACCGGGGGAGGGGGGAAGGTTAGTTGGTTGACGACTACTTTCACCCATTTTAGCTTTTCCCTTACCACTAAATATTTTTTTCAAAGAAAATGCCATTTTAATTATAATTATGCAAACTAAAGCACACAAAATATATTCTTAATTATTAAGATTTGGAACGAGTTTACCGAATTGACAAACAACTTCTTCAAAGTTGAAAATTGCAAATCGTTGAAGACTTGAAGACTTGAATACTTCAATTCACCAACTTCACAAATTTTCACAAAATTGGAATAATAATATAAGCAATTGAGAGAGATTGAGAGAGATTAAGATAGATTGATGAATTGGTGAGTTAAAATGAAAGAATAGGGGAGGGGGGGGGGGGGTATTTGTAGTTGAGAATTCGAAAAAAGTGTAATTATATAAAGTTTGGGGTTATATTAAAGTTTGTGGACCATTTGGCTAAATGTTAAAGCAAAAAAACGGCTAAATTTGACCTCCAACGGCTATTTTTGAAATCTGCCCGTTGGGCATTTTAAAAAAAAAATTTTTTTTTTTTGAAATTATACCGTTAGGCCCGCTAAGGCCCGCCAGGACCGGCCCAGGACCGCTAGCCGGTCCCGGTCTTCGTGGTCCCGGTCTCGCGGGCTAATTGTGCAGGACCGACCCGTCACGGTCTTTTAAGCCCACCTGGGCCCGGCACACCAGGACCGGCCCGCCAGGACCGCGGTCCCGGTCCGGGTCCGGTCCGAAACCGGCCCACCAGACAGACTTAATTATGCTAGATTTTTTTCGAAATTTTTGTTCAATTTTTTTTACATGAAAAAATAACTAAATTTCACTTATTTTGAAACTGCAACTATTTTTTAATTACTAACTATAAATCTGGATATTTCTGATTTTTTCCCTATCATCACTGTGAACACAAGACATGTACTCATAATTAAACACAAGCTGCAGCCAACTATTTGTTGAAGATAAGTATATAACCAAAAACAGTCAATTCATTTTGAGTGAGATATAATTGAAAAGCTAAAAACTTAAAAGAGATTATTGTTAACGTTTATCCTTTGGCAGGAAGATTCAGAACAACATTTTAGTCAACCGGCATTAAATGGATTTTGAGTGGGGAAGCATTTATGTTTGGTAATTGGTACAATTAAAGGACCATTCAACCATGAGATACCGTTAGATGAGATATAGCTAGAGAAACTTTAAAGAACAAGTTGCAATGGTTAATTCCAGTTTTGTAGTCTAGAAGGAACTTCTTAACCCCCCGCCAAATAATATGCTCAAGAAGTTATGTCCGAGTGAGTGTTATTTTGGGTGGCTTTATGAATTAATAAAGAACTATTTTTCTTACCTTTTTTTTAAACCTGAAGTAAGATAAGCAGTAAAGTAAACACAACGATTTTACAAATCAACTAGCTCAAAAGGTGAAAAAATTACGACCTACGGTGCAGGATCTGACTCAAGAAAAATACAACACCGGTACTCGACTAGAGTATGTAAATTATAACTCTTCAGTTGATGTGTGAACGGATATCCTCAGCAGTCCAGATGGATAGTATTTAAATGCCTGGAATCAAAGATTTTCTAGGAGTCCTAAGCGTAGTCACCGTCTCGTTTGATTGGACTCCTCCTGTTTCAAGGACTCCACTCTTGAGACTCTTATATCTCACTTATTTGTTTGTATCTTCTTGGGCAACAATCTTAATAATGTGTAGCAGCCTACTTCCACCAAACTCGGATCTGGGTAACTTTGAAATAAAGTTACTGTCTTGCAAAGAGGTAGAATCATCAACCATGAGGAGCTGATCCTTCACTTTGAGGAGCTGGTTCATAGAGCAGTTAAGCAGCTACATTGAGGACCTGGTTCTTCGAGCATTCCATCTGAACAAACTTTTTTAATCATCAAAATTTCGATACCTAATAAATTTTTCCTTTTTGATGATGACAAATTTTGTACATACTAGAACTAGGTAATCACGGAAAATCATGATCAACAGGCACATCACACCACAAACAGATATATTCACACCAACATATACACAACACCCACAACTCTATCCTCCATGTTTTGGCATTATTGAAAAATAATAAAAATATGTTAGACATATAGTGCACAGTTAATGTAAATTTCAAGGCCATACAGACCACAACACAAGCTCAAGAATTATCAAAGCAAACTGTAACGACCCGGCCGGTCGTTTTTGAAATTCACGCCCCGATTCCCAATTTAACTGTTTCCCTAAGTTCATTTCTGCTATTGTGGTTTGCCTGGAGGGTCAGTTCTGGAATTCGGAGTGTTTTGGGACACTTAGTCCCTAAATAGAAGCTTTATAATTGGAAAATGGCCCGTAGCCAGAACAGTGTTAAGACGACCCCGGAAAGGAAATCCAATGGTTCCATTAGCTCCGTTAGGTGATTTTGGGGTTGGGAGCGTGTTCGAAATGTATTTTGGAGGTCCGTAGCTCAATTAGGCTTGAAATGCCGAAGTTTGAAATTTTGGCGAATCCAAAAGATAGGTGAGATTTTGATCCGGGGGTCGGAATGGAATTCCGATAATTTTTGTAGCTTCGTTATGTGATTTTGGATATGTCTGCAAATTTTTAGGTCATTCGGGCGTCGTTTGGTCGGGTTTTTGATTAAATGTTAGTTTCGAAAGTTTTGAAGAAAACTAAGGCTTGAATCCATGTGTAATTGGTGATTTTGATGTTTAGGATGATGTTTTTATGATTGGAACAAGTTCGTATCATGTTTTAGAGTATGTTGGTGGTTTTCGTTGGGGCCTCGGGGGCCTCGGGATGAATTCAGACCATCAAACGGGCATTTTGGAACCTTGAAACTGCAGAAAATTGCAGCAGCTGTGCAACAGACCTTTTGGTCATCGCGTCCGTGTGACCTGGCCCGCGTTCGCGTAGGGTCAGCTAGTAGAAGCATCGCGTTCACGATGGTACTGACCGCGTTCGCGATGGGCTGGTTCGCGAGGCATCACGTTCGCGATGGTGTTGGTTCGAGAGGCATTGTGTTCGCGATGGTGAGGCCGCGAACACGTAGTTCAAATTTTGGAGGCTGGGACTTTTCTTCAACGCGAATGCGTGATGAGTGTCGCGTTCGCGAAAGGTCTTGTTGTCAATGCATCGCATTCGCGATGGTGAGGACGCGAACGCGAAGGGTAAAACTTCAGTCAGAAAATATTAAAACCAGAACAATCAACTCGCGACCCCCATACACAAAAACGCCATTTTTGAGCTCCAAGAGAGGAAATTGAAGGGGAAACGCTGGGATATCATTGGGAAATCATCGGGGGTAAGTTTCTTGACCTTAATTCGTTAGTTTATCATGAAATCCTTGATTATTTCACTGAAAATGGGAGATTAAAGGTGGGTTTGAGCCCTAGGCCTAAATTTTTGAAAACCTCCGATTTGAATGGGCAAACGGAGTCCGATTTCGATAAATTTTATATGCATGGACTCATGTTGAGATAAGGAACCCGAATATATAACTTTCCCAATTGTTTGAGAAGCGTACTGAAAGTCGGGTTTTGGCAACTTGTGGGTTTTGATGTATTTTGAATTCTTTTGGTTGGGTAGTGCCCAATTGGCCTATTTTGATGTGATTCTATTGATATTTATCAGATACTACACCATGTGGAGGCTGACATTCGCGGCAAGAGAGTTGTCTCATAGCAGTTTTGTACCGGAGTCGAGGTAAGTGGCTTGTCTAACCTCGTGTGGGGGAACATTCACCCCTAGGATATTATGTGATAGTTTAAATGCCTTGTACGCGAGGTGACGGGCATGTACATGCGCTGGTTGTTGTAACACACACTTTACTCGAATTATCCGATTAGTGATATTCCTGCTCTTAGCTGATAAAAGTGTTACTTTTACCCGGTATTAGTTAGAAAAGCATGATTAGCTAGGGTTCAACATGTCTAATTGCCTAGTTGACTTACTTGAACTTCTTGATAAATTTGTTGGCACTAGTTTTGGTGAAGTTGTAGTTAAACATATTATATTCTCTCTGTGTGTTTTCTTTATTAGATGTGTTAGTGGACTGCGTGTTCAATTCTCGGAGATCCCAGGGCTATTGGTTCGATTCCCAGAGACCCGGAGTGATATTGTTTGTGGACTGCGGGTTCGATTCTCGGAGATCCTAAGTTATTGAGATATGGACTGCGGGTTCCATTCCCGAAGATCTTGAGTTATTGAGATATGGACTGCGGGTTCGATTCGCGGAGATCCTGAGTTATTGAGATATGGACTGCGGGTTCGATTCCCGGAGATCCTGAGCTATTGATATATTATTGAGATGTGGACTGCGGGTGATTCCCGGAGATCCTGAGCTATTGATATATTATTGAGATGAGGACTGCGGGTTCGATTCCCGGAGATCCTAAGCTATTAATATATTATTGAGATGTGGACTGCGGGTTCGATTCCCGGAGATCCTGAGATTTATTGAGACATGGGTTGCGGGTTCGATTCCCGGAGACCCAGGGGTACTGTTGATGGGACAGTTGGTTCAATTCCCACAGGTCCTGGACTTGTTAATTGAGTTTGTTACTTGTTGTTAGCTTAATTGTAGACGATTGTAGTAATCATTTTTATTGTTGTTATTTCGGAATTATTATCATTTAAACTGCTTATTATTGTTATTATCATTTTGTAATTGTTTTTCCTCAGTAGGGCCCTGACCTTCCTCGTCACTACTCCATCGAGGTTAGGCTTTGTACTTACTGAGTACCGCCGTGGTGTACTCATGCTACTATTCTGCACACTTTTGTTGTGCAGATCCAGGTACATCACGACAGGCTCATATTAGGTGATTGAGTAGCACTTCGGGAGACCTCGAGGTATGATCTGCTACGTCCACGGATCCGGAGGCCCTCCTTCTATTCTGATAGTATTAGTAGAGATTTTCCATCATTTCGTTGTTAGATACTCTTTACACATAGAGCCACAATTGTATACTCTCTTTTAGTCTGTGTTGCCCGTAGGATTCCGGGTCTTGGTGATATTTTATACAGTGTGTTTGACGGGTGTATGTGCCAAGCGGCATGGATTACATTTCCTTTTTATATTATTTTCCGCAAATTCTTATTTAGTGTTCATAAACAGGTATATTCCGCAACGTGTTAGGCTTATCTAGTCGTGGGGACTGGGTGCCGTCATGACATGTTCACGATTGGTGAACTAGGGTCGTGACAACTTGGTATCAGAGCTCTAGGATCATAGGAGTCACGGGACATAGACCGGTTACTTAGAGTCTCGCTGATCGATACGGAGACGTCTGTATTTATCTACGAGAGGCTATGTAACTATTTAGGAAACTCTTCAATTCTTTGAATTCCTTATCGTGCGTCATTTATTTAGTTGGGGCGTATGTCATATGTTATTTTGCATCCACTCGTATATTGAAATTGCGCGCTCGGTATCAAGTATGCGCCGACGGTTCGTGACGCTGCAGAGGGATTTCAAGGGAGTGAAGAATTTACTCAACCATTGTTACCGCGTGTCATCCATATTGATAATGCAAGATAATTGAGAGATCTTCAATTTTGCACATGGGGGTGCATTAGGCTCTGACATTCGGTTGATAAGTACGGTCTTGAGAAGGTTCACTTAACTGCATAATCGTCACGGTAATGGTAGAGTCACAAGGTGGATGTAGATCTAAAGATAGTTGTTGGTAATAAAGACTATATGGTTCGTATGAGATATCTATTTAGCGAAGGATTCAGCCAGCAGAGATACATGGGGGAAATGAGTTTAACTATCTTAAGAAGTACATGTACCAAACGAATGTCTTGGACTGTCTTATGATGAAGATGTACAAATGATAAAGGCTATTGTCATGGATTAGCAAGGTGAACCTTAAGGCTTCGTGCCAAGTGAAAGGATTTCACTATCAACGATCAAATTATGGGTCGTGTGTCATATCAGATTTGGCCTGCGATGTAATTAGGTGCTATTCAAAAAGTTCTTGAAAACTTGCGGATGGGCAAGAGTTGGGGTTCGTATGGTATGATGTTGGGATTTTTGATGTTTTTGTGTCCCTAATAAACTCTACATTTTATTATCAGCAGGGAAATATTCGAAAAGGCTACATGGTGCTTCGTAGGCGTGTGAGAATCATAGTGTGTTTTAAGATGTCGTTGGTAGAGAGTGCTCGGTACATAGAGCGGGATGATGTTTGGTTGTATTGGAATGAGGTCATACCCTATGGGGTCAGAGTGCTAATAGGTCACAAGTGATTATGTTCGCAGGATCAAGTGAGTTGCAGTTGAATAAGAGTCGATGACTTGAGAGAATGGTTCTAATATGTTCGAGAGTTGTGTAAGAGTGGCCTCGAGCTAAGTGGGAGAGTCCCACCGCTTACGATTAGGTTGTATAGTTAATTACCCGCGTGAATTCTGGGTATTAGCGTATTAATAGGTTATTGCAGCTACGGAAAAGGGCCATGAGTTGTAATTTGAGTATATGAATTGTTGAATGCATGTTATGGTTAGCCTTACTGGCTCATGTTCAAACTTGAGGAAAGATTCATGATTTATGCCACGTCTAGGTGCAGGCTTCGCGGGAAGTGATTTCGCTGGGTGCTTTATCGAGAGGGTATTCATATGTTATAAACATTCAGTAAAGTTGATTGCGTATTGGGCCAAGTCAGGGCCGGATGGTTCTGAATAGCGGTCCTAGTGAATTCAAGAGGTAAAGTGTGGTGTTTGATAATTCTGAGTCTATAAGTACAGTTGAGGCTCAAGCCTTTGAAGCAACTTAGGAAGAAAAGTACAAAAACAATCTATGATGTTTTGACTTGTGGTGTAGCATTTGAGAGACATGAAATGGTCGTCATTTTTGAGACAGCATGGCCTCATGATTTAAGGTCACTCGGCGTGAGTGTGGTTGGAATACGTTAGGTATTGAAGAGAGATATTAACATTTCTAAGGCAATCAAGGATAAACTAGAAGGAAGTAGATTGATTAGCCAAAGTTGAGTTTGCATATTGGTGTCAATGATCGGTTCATGTAACGTGGTCGAGGTATGCATGCGATTTGTGGCGATGCATTTGAGGCTTGTCGGCCGCAGTGATTGATGGTATTCTGAATTATTCCTCTGTTAGGGCCTGTTATGAGTAGGCAGACCTCGAAAAGGGTTATGGTGGCTTGGACCACTACTTAGAGATTGGCATATTCAACGGTTATGAGAACTCGCTGTGTGTTGCTATAGTTCTCCTGAAATGAGTTAAATGGAAGGTCTTATGTGACAAAGTATTAGCCTATCGTCAGTTCTAGAGTTGTGATGGAAATTGTGTCTATCGTATATCGGCACGTGAGGTGTAGTGAGTAGTATGAAATTTGAAGTAAGGACCAAGGTCACAGTTTGGTCAATGAATGTGATATAAAGAGCTCGGATGAGCAGGAAAGGAGTTTCAGTGTTTTGAGTAAGATGGGTATTAACATCAGTATCATTTGAGATCGGTGTTCTGTGAGAAAGGCTTTGCATCCCGGTTAGGGACTCCTGATCGCTTTTCAATGTTAGTGCAGCCGGTGGGTTGAATGTGCAGGCCCGTTTAATTATTCGGAAGATGGTGGGAGATTGACCCACAACAAGATTGTGTAGGTGTGACTTGTAGCCACTTGATTGGTTAGAAATTTAAACCAAGTATGAAGATTTTGGTGATATCATCCATTGAGAATTTATGCCTGGAGGGCACTCTGCTTATTGGGTTATAGACCTGTGAAATACTATTGATTTAGCTTGGCACGACCAGGATAGACTTAAGGTCGGTGGATAGATTTAAATGTGGAAGTGAGCCTTGCGTCAGGCCAGTTATGTTTCTTCCAGCAATGCGCCTTTTATGGAGGGATAGTCGCGGTCTTATTTCACGGTTAGTTAATTCATGTAAAGATATATTGCTCCGTATGAGTGTGAGATGGCTTGGTACGTTCCTCATGTGTTGGGGTTCCGCTCAGCGGTGATGTTATATGAGCATGAGGGCTATTGAGACTCAGATCTTATATCGTGCCTCAAATGTGCTTGAGTTTGTAGCCTATAGTGCTATATGTTTCATTGTGTCTGATATCATGCACCTTAGTGTGCTTATGATCGATATTCAGTATTTTGTTGTGATGAGCTATTCAGTTCGACATATGACTCCTTGTGTGAGTTTTTTATTTTTGGGATCGGGTGGCACGCTGCCATGGTTATATTGTTGGGATCGGGTGGCACGCCGCCATGGTTATATTGTTGGGACCGGGTGGCACGCCGCCATGGTTATATTGTTGGGATCGGGTTGCACGCCGCAACAGCGTGATATTTATTTCAGTGTCTATAATTGCTTTCATGTGTTATGTTTCCTATTCTCTGAGGAGGTCCATGTTTATGTGAGAGTTGAATAGTCCTCTCTAGTGTTCGCCTTCTTTCGTATCACGTACGAATTTGTGGAATACTAGCACATTATGTCATCTTGTGGGACTTTTGATTATGTCTAATATGGCTTATCGCCTGAGCAGTTCGTACTAGGTGAGATGAGATTATGTGATTTAGGGTCAGTGCAAACTGATTATATGAAGTATATTACAGAGAAAACAATCATCCTCTGGTTTAGGACAAGGTAATAGATCCTGTCAGGAGTGTAGACCCAATGAATTGTTGATTCAGTAGTTGGTTATGGATATCGGGACATCTCTTCCATCGTGTCAGTATTGTAAAAGTTGGAACGAGACCTATGTATATCGTGAGGTGCAATGGGAGCATCTGATTCGTTGAATTTTTGGCTAATTTGATCATAAAATATTATCGTGGTCCTGTGGATTTAGTGTTGCAAGGTAAGAATCCAGCAAGGTTATGTAGTCATGTTTGAGGACGGCGTTTGAGGAATATTGAGTGATCTCTTGATGAAAACAAGCCTGACATAGAATTCCGGATGTTGGAATTAGGCTCTAAGACTTAAGAGTCTCGCCCATGAAGGGCGTTATGAGGTTTGGAAAGAAAGGAAAGCCGAGTCCTAGATTTATTGGCCCTTTTGAGATTTTGAGGTGTGTTGGGGAGGTTGCTTATGAGTTGGCCTTACCTCCCAGCCTAGCTGGAGTCCATTCCGTATTTCATGTCTTTATGCTTCGGAGATACCATGGTGACCCGTCGCATGGGTTGGATTTCACTTCTGTTCAGCTAGACGAGGATCTGTCTTATGTTGAGGAGCCAGTGGCCATATTAGACAGGCAAGTCAGGGAGCTAAGGTCAAAGAACATCGCTTCAGTGAAGGAGCAGTGGCGGGGTCAGCCGGTCGAGGAGGCAACTTGGGAGACCGGGCAGGATACACGCAGCTAGTACCCTCATTTTTCACCACTCCATGTATGTTTTCTATGCTCGTTCGAGGACAAACGAATCTTTAAGTGTGGGAAGATGTAACGACCCGGCCGGTCGTTTTTGAAATTCACGCCCTGATCCCCAATTTAACTGTTTCCCTAAGTTCATTTCTACTATTGTGGTTTTCCTGGAGAGTCGGTTCTAGAATTCGGAGTGTTTTGGGACACTTAGTCCCTAAATAGAAGCTTTATAATTGGAAAATGGCACGTAGCTGGAACAGTGTTAAGACGACCTCGAAACGGAAATCTGATGGTTCCATTAGCTCCGTTACGTGATTTCGGGGATGGGAGCGTGTTCGAAATGTATTTTGGAGGTCCGTAGCTCAATTAAGCTTGAAATGCCGAAGTTTGAAATTTTGGCGAATCCGAACGATAGGTGAGATTTTGATTCGGGGGTCAGAATGGAATTCCGACAATTTTTGTAGCTTCGTTCTGTGATATTGGATATGTCCGCAAATTATTAGGTCATTTGGACGTCGTTTGGTTGGGTCTTTGATTAAATGTTAGTTTCGGAAGTTTTGAAGAAAACTTAGGCTTGAATCCGTGTGTAATTGGTGATTTTGATGTTTAGGATGGTGTTTTTATGATTGGAACAAGTTCGTATCGTGTTCTAGAGTATGTTGGTGGTTTTCGTTGGGGCCCCGGGGGCCTCGGGATGAATTCGGACCATCAAACGGGCATTTTGGAACCCTGAAACTGCAGAAAATTGTAGCAGCTGTGCAGCAGACCTTTTTGTCATCGCGTCCACGTGGCCTGGCCCGCGTTCGCATAGGGTCAGCTGGTAGAAGCATCGTGTTCGCTATGGTACTGGCCGCGTTCGCGATGGGCTGGTTTGAGAGGCATCGTGTTCGCGATGGTGTGGACGCGTTCGCGTAGAGTTGGTTCGAGAGGCATCGCATTCGTGATGGTGAGTCCGCGAACGCGTAGTTCAAATTTTGGAGGCTGGGACTTTTCTTCAACGCGAACGCGTGATGAGTGTCGCGTTCGCGAAGGATCTTGTTGGCAATGCATCGCGTTCGCGATGGTGAGGATGCGAACGCAAGGGTAAAACTTCAGTCAGAAAATATTAAAACCAGAACAGTCAACCCGCGACCCCCATACACAAAAACGCCATTTTTGAGCTCCAAGAGAGGAAATTGAAGGGAAAACGCTGGGATATCATCGGGAAATTATCGGGGGTAAGTGTTTTGACCTTAATTCGTTAGTTTATCATGAAATCCTTCATTATTTCACTGAAAATGGGAGATTAAAGGTGGGTTTGAGCCCTAGGCCTAAATTTTTGAAAACCTTCGATTTGAATGGGCAAACGGAGTTTGATTTCGATAAATTTTATATGCACAGACTCGTGTTGAGATAAGGAACCCGAATATATAACTTTCCTAATTTTTCAAGAAGCGTACCGAAAGTCAGGTTTTGGAAACTTGTGCGTTTTGATGTATTTTGAATTGTTTTGGTTGGGTAGTGCCCAATTGGCCTATTATGATGTGATTCTATTGATTTTTATCAGATACTACACCGGTGGAGGCCGACATTCGCGGCAAGAGAGTTGTCTCATAGCGGTTTTGTACCGGAGTCGAGGTAAGTGGCTTGTCTAACCTCGTGTAGGGGAACTTTCACCCCTAGGATATTATGTGATAGTTTAAATGCCTTGTACACGAGGTGACGGGCGTGTACATGCGCTGGTTGTTGTAACACACACTTTACTCGAATTATCCGATTAGTGATATTCCTGCTCTTAGCTGATAAAAGTGTTACTTTTACCCGGTATTCGTTAGAAAAGCAAGATTAGCTAGGATTCAACATGTCTAATTGCCTAGTTGATTTACTTGAACTTCTTGATAAATTTGTTGGCACTAGTTTTGTTGAAGTTGTAGTTAAAATTATTATATTCTCTCTATGTGTTTTCTTTATTTGATGTGTTAGTGGACTACGGGTTCAATTCGCGGAGATCCCAGGGCTGTGGGTTCGATTCCTAGAGACCGGAGTGATATTGTTTGTGGACTGCGAGTTTGATTCCTGGAGATCCTGAGTTATTAAGATATGGACTGCGGGTTCGATTCCTGGAGATCCTGAGTTATTGAGATATGGACTGCGGGTTCGATTCCCGGAGAACCTGAGTTATTGAGATATGGACTGCGGGTTAGATTCCCCGAGATCCTGAGCTATTGATATATTATTGAGATGTGGACTGCGGGTTCGATTCCCGGAGATCTTGAGCTATTGATATATTATCGAGATATGGACTGCGTGTCCAATTCCCGTAGATCCTGAGCTACTGATATATTATTGAGATGTGGATTGCGGGTTCGATTCCCGGAGATCCTGAGATTTATTGAGAAATGGGTTGCGGGTTAGATTCCCGGAGACCCAGGGGTACTGTTGATAGGACTGTGGGTTCAATTCCCACAGGTCCTGGACTTGTTAATTGAGTTTGTTACTTGTTGTTAGCTTAATTGTAGACGGTTGTGGTAATCATTTTTATTGTTGTTATTTCGGAATTATTATCATTTAAACTGCTTATTATTGTTATTATCATTTTGTAATTGTTTTCCCTCAGTAGGGCCCTGACCTTCCTCGTCACTACTCCATCGAGGTTAGGCTTGGCACTTACTGAGTACCGCCGTGGTGTACTCATGCTACTCTTCTGCACACTTTTTGTTGTGCAGATCCAGGTACATCACGACAGGCTCATACTAGGTGATTCAGCAGCACTTTGGGAGACCTCGAGGTATGATCTGCTACGTCCGCGGATCCGGAGGCCCTCCTTCTATTCCGATAGTATTAGTAGATGTTTTCCTTCATTTCGTTGTTAGATACTCTTTACACATAGATCCACAATTGTATACTCTCTTTTAGTCTATGTTGCCCGTGGGATTCCGGGTCTTGGTGGTGTTTTATACAGTGCGTTTGACGGGTGTATGTACCAAGCCGCACGGATTACATCTCCTTTTTATATTATTTTCCGCTAATTCTTATTTAATGTTCATAAACTGGTATATTCCGCAACGTGTTAGGCTTACCTAGTTGTGGGGACTGGGTGCCGTCATGACATGTTCACGATTGGTGAACTAGGGTCGTGACACAAACAAACTAAGTTGATGATCTAACCAAGTGCGAAGCATTAAAACATAATAAGAGAAGTCATTTAGCACTACCAAATTAAGCCCAAGACCTTTTCTTAAACCATTAGAAAATAATAAATTGAACCTACTACAACATACGTAAACTAAAAAATAATAGAAACTAAAGCATCACTGGGATAACAAAAGAAACTAATGTCAGCAGGAAGAAGCAGGTTCATGGGTGAGAGGGAGAGGGGGGGGGGTCAAAGCTTTCACAAGGGTGAAAATCTGTTTGGCATGAGCTTTGCTATACCTTTTGAGCTCTTCCCTAAGCTACTTGGTTTCTTTTCTTAACCCATCAATGTCTTCTTGAAGCATGGCATTCTCCTGAACAGGTAGCTCCAACCTCTTAATGAGCTCGGTTGCCCTGCTGCTGCCAAGTAGAATAGTAGAACATGTTGGTCCTCTAGCCTTGATCTCCTCAGAGCCACACTGGTTGAGGGTAACATCATCCAAAACATCATTGTGATTTCTATACTTAAGCTCATAAAAGGCAATGTTGAGCTTATCAAACAACTCAATCAATATGAAGCCATAAGGCATAGCATGCTCAGGCTTGGAAGGGTCTGCAGCTCTTGCCATATGCTGAATCATCGGGCTAGAGAGATTGATAGGATGACCAGTGTCATGTAGTTCCATTTCATCCATGTCCAACAGGGTTGTCTCATGCCTTCTCTCAGACATCTACATAATGCATGAATTGACAAAGTTAAACAACAACTAGTGGAAGGGGTTCATATTAGTCTTGTACACCTTCTAGGGGCATCCAGTTCAAACTTTTGAGAGATATTCCTTGTGACCACAATTAATGTGTCCACATCATTGTCTAAGGTTGGCCATTTTTTCTTCAAATTAATTGTCAAAATCTAAAGAAGAATATTCAGAAGCATCCCCAGCTCTTCAACGTCAAACTCCATCTCAAACCCTCTTACCTACTCTTAACCACCTTTTCATCAAATTGGAAGGTTGCATAGAATTCTACTACAACTGGAACACACACATGAGAGAAAGCCTTGATAAACATGCGTTTTCATCCCTGCAACTCAAGTTTTTCAACCAATTGAGCAATTTCTTTTTCATCAGTGTTTGCAAGAACCTTCCTATATAGCACTTTCTGTTCCCGAACTCAGTGAGTCAATCAACCGCAACTGGCACAGTCTGTTTGTTCTTAAATCTACTGGCCCTTGTATATGGGGTAGCAGTTTTTGTAGCTTTGACAACCTTTCTCTTTTGTGTTGATGAATTTTCTGCCAGAGCAGAATAAAATTCATCTTCTCAATCCAATTCAACAATAGGTTCCACAACTGAGACTTGCCTTCTTGTCTTCTTGGCACCTATAGACACCTTAATAATTTGTTCATCAACAGCCTTTCTTTTACTCCTTGTGAGAGGAATCCTGACAGGAGGAGACACTTCTTTCGTTGTAGGTACAATATAATTTTTTGCTTTCATAGGAGTCTTCCTGAGTTTCTTCCCTACTTCAAATAAGGGCAAGTTATCTTTATCACTATGAACCTCCTCATCTCCAGTGAAAGGAGTTAACAAGTGCCTAGGTTCTTCAGTCCTTTTATCTACACTTTCGTCTTCTAAAGGAGCTATGATAAAGTTCCTAATAGTTATAGAGGCTTCATATTCCCCACTAGTATTATCATTCTCTTCCTGACTTGTGATGACCTAACCGATCGTCTTAAGAATTAACGCCCAGACCCATTTATTCTAATTTGAATTACTGGGATGTTCGGTTTTTAGTTTCAAAGAGTTTTGGGACACTTAGTCCCTAAATGAAAGTTTAAGTGTTAGAAAGTTTTCTGTAGTCGGAACAGAGTGAAGACGGCCTTGAAATGGAAATTTTATGGTTCCGTTAACTCCGTTAGGTGATTTCAACGTTGGGAGCATGTTGGGAATGTGTTTCGGAGGTTCGTAGCTGATTTAGGCCTAAAATGCCTAAGTTTGAGATTTTGAAGTTTCTGGTCTGATAGTGAGATTTTGACCCGAGGGTCGGAATGGAATTATGGAAGTTGTAGTAGCTATGTCATGTCATTTGGGTTGTGTGTGTAAAATTTCAGGTCATTTGGATGAGGTTTTGTTAGGTTCTTTTTTATCAAAAACGTGTTTTGATATAATTTAAATTTCTTAGGCTCAAATCCTTGATTTAATCTAGATTCCGGCATTGTTTTAGGTGGTTCAAGGCTTGGTACAAGTTTGAATGAGGTATTAGGTACTATTGAAACTTTTGGCTGAGCTCTTGAGGGCCTCGGTTGAATTCGGATGGTTGACGGAAGGTTTTTGGAGTTTAAGGGCTGCTGAACTTTTTCTGGTACCTATCATAACCGCACCTGCAGTTTGGGTTCTGTAGGTACGAAGCCGCATAAGCGTCCTAGCCATCACAGGAGCGGACATTGGTGCTCTCTCAGCTTTCCGCAGGTGCAGAAGTTTTATCGTAGATGTGGTATCGCACATGCGAGATCATCATCACAGATGCGGCCCCTGGGATGATTGTTTGAAACCACAGAAGCAGTGTGAGCCCCGCAGAAGAAGAATCGTAGGAGCGGTTATAGGTCCACAGAAGTGGAATCTGGCCGCTTAAGGGATAGTCGTAGAAGCGGAACATGCTATGTAGAAGCGGGACTGCAGGTACGGTCCCTTGACCGTAGAAGTAGAAACCACTTGTGTGAAATATGAAATTCAAGGGTTTAGTTTCAATAGTTGGAAAATGAAACTGGAGCTCGGGAGAGGGCGATTTTGAGAGGGTTTTGAAGAGGATATATTTGGGTAACATTTCTTTAACCCTTTCTAGTTATATTCCATCAATCTTTAGTTAATTTCACCATTTAAATTCGAAAGTTTGGTATAAATTGGGGGAAAAGTTCTTAGACCTTTAATTGAGGATTTGAAGGGTCATTTTGACTCCGATTTTAGTGTTATTGTTATGTATATACTCTTGGAAGTACAAGGGTTCTGAAAATGTTAATTTCATCCGATTTGAGATGTTGGCCTGAGAGGCATTTTGGTTATTTTACCTAATTTCGTGCCTTAGCTATAAATTAAATTGTATAATCAGTTTCTTGATTTGTTTTTTACGATATGCAATTGACTTGAACATATTTGGGTCATTTGGAGTCGGATACTCATGGAAAAATATGGTTTCTTGTTGATTCTTGTGCTGGTTCGAGGTAAGTTGCTTGTCTAATCTTGTGTGGGGTCCTTTTCCCCTTAGGACATGATATTTGATATTTCGATGCCTCCTAAATGAGGCGATGAGCGCTTACTTGAGATAATTGTTGAAAAATCCGTTTTTCTTGAAGTATTTCAATTGAGTTTTCTTGCTTGTCTATTTATCCTAATTGTAAGCTCTTCCTGTCTTAGCTTACAGAAGCATGTTTAGTTGACTAACTTGCCTATTTGCTTAAACTGTCTTGTTTGTACTCTGTGAAGAATGTTAGGCTAGAACTTACTAATAATTATTCTGAGATTAGTATTTTTTTCTTGTTTGTTTGAGCTGATATTGTATGTTTTAAATTTGGAACTATAGGACGACATCACGAGAGATCCTTGGAACGTGATATGTTTTGGATTGAGAGTGAGGATACCAAGAGATCCTTGAATTGCTATTGAGGATACCAAGAGATCCCTGAATTGCTATTGAGGATACCAAGAGATCCCCGAATTGCTATTGAGGTTACCCAGAGATCCTCGCGATACCAAGAGATCCCCGAATTGCTATTGAGGATACCAAGAGATCCTCGGGATACCAAGAGATCCCTAGTTATCATTCCTGTTGTGAGCAGCATTTCCTTATATTGCCTTGTTTCTTCTTTCTGTTACTGTATTTCTTATTTATCCTATTTAGATCCTTGTTGTAGACTTTATCTATACTATTTTTCTTATCCTATCATTTGTATTGTTTTATCTCAGTAGGGCCCTAACCTTCCTCGTCACTACCCAATCGAGGTTAGGCTTGGCACTTACTGAGTACCGCTGTGGTGTACTCATTCACTTTCTGCGCATGATTTTTATGTGCAGATACAGGTAGCTCTGCTCAGGCGTATCATCTTCGAGGCGGATAGATCTAGCAGAGATTTTGAGGTACATCTATCGCATCCGCAGACCTGGAGTCTCTTTCTTATTTTAGCTTTAGCAATTAGCTTTTCCTTTTCGTGCTATTCATTTTAGACATTCCGGAGTTCGAGCTATGTGTTTACTTTCTATTAGACTATGTTCCCATAAGTTTCCGGGTTTTGGGGTGATATTGTAGACTACCGCATTATTGAGTTGTATATGACGAAGAACTTTTATATACAATTTCTTTTAGTTGTTCTATTTTTAATTGATTATTTCGCAAGCTATGTTGTTTTCTGCACTGTTAGGCTTACCTAGTTATAGGGACTAGGTGCCATTACGACATATTCAAGAAGGGTGAATTGGGGTCGTGACAAGTTGGTATTAGAGCTCTAGGTTTATAGGAGTCATAGAACACTAGCTGGTTTATTAGAGTCTCGCTGATCGGTACAGAGACATTTGTACTTAACTACAAGAGGCTATGTATTTGTTAAAAAAATTTCACCTCATTTGATTTCCTTGTCGTGCGACATCTTGACATCACCAATTCTAAACTTCCATCTTCTATTCTCTTACAGATGGTGAGAACACGTGCTACTTGAGATGATCAGGCTTCCGCGCTCACAACTAGAGCACCTACGCGAGCTGCCGATGAGGCACCACCAGTAGATCCAGCCGAAGCCCAAGCACCTGGCATGCCTACTACTGCCACTACTGCTCCTGCTCTTCAGGACAGTTTGGCTCAGTTAATGAGTATGTACACCTCCTTGACTCAAGCAAGGTTGCTTCCCCTTGCTGCAACCACATCTCAGGCCGGGGGAGGAGCATAGACTCCCGCCATCCACACTCTTTTGTAGCGACTGCATGTTAAGTAGTCTCCTGACATTATTCTCGCACCGCCTGTAGTGCCCGTTCAGTCCGAGGACAGGGCATCGGCTTCTGAGGATGAGCAGCTGAGTCTTGAGATGTTCAAGAAGTACAAGCCTCCTGTATTCAGTGGATTAGCATCAGATGATGCCTTGGGATTTCTAGAGGAGTGTCACCGTATTTTTCACACTATGGCATAATAGAGACCAGTGGGGTTTCCTTCACTGCCTTCGAGCTTCAGGGAGCTGCCTATGATTGGTGGCACACTTATGAGATAGACAGTCCAGCCGAGGCTACCTCACTGACCTGGACCCAGTTCTTAGATATGTTCATGAGAGAGTTTGTCCCTTAGAGTCTTAGGGACGCATGGCGCGTAGTGTTTGAGCATTTGCGCTAGTGTACTATAACCGTTTTGTAGTATGCTATCAGCTATACCAAGTTGGCCAAGCATGTATTGGCCTTGGTTGCTGTAGTCCGTGAGAGAGTTCGCAGGTTCATTGAGGGTCTTGCCCCAACCATTGGATCTAGCATGGCTCGAGAGTTGGAGATGGACATCCCTTATCAGTAAGTAGTGAGAATTGCTAGGAGGATCGAGGGTATTCTTGTCAGAGAGCTAGTGGAGAGGAGGCCAAGAGGTCTTGAGAGTCAGGTCATTACTCTGGTGCCCGTACCCCAGCAGCAGGTTGTTATGGTAGGGGTTATGTGGGTCACCCCATTCATTCAGCTCTTCCAGCAGCCAGCAGTGTTCCAGCTCCGCCTATACCTCAGGAGCCTTACTATGCACCTCCAATTTCTAGCGCGCCTCATGCCCAGGGGCTTTCAAAGGTAAGTCTAGCATATCTACCCCGAGCCAGTCACAACCACCGCACCCTCCCAGCTTGCTTTGAGTGTGGTGACACCCGCCATGTGGTGAGGGATTGCCCTATACTTGGGAGGAGTGCACCTCCACAGACTTCTCAGCATGGCATGCTCAGCAAAAGTTTAGGACATAATCACAGCTCCAGCTGCTACCCCATCTGCCCAGCCGGCTAGGGGCAGAAGTCGGGGAGATAGAGGCCTCTCTCTCGATAGGGGCCGATCCAGATATTATGCTATTCCTGCTCGTACCGAGCCTGTTGCCTCCACCTCCATCATTACTGGTATTATACCGGTTTGTCATAGAGTGTCACGACCCAAATCCGGTCGTGATGGCACCCAACACTAAAGCTAGGCCACCCAGACCAATAACTGTTTTCAAATAGAAAACCAGTCCCAAAAGGAAAAATTTCAAGAAAAACATATGAGTCAATAGATACTCCAATAATAATAGTATGAATAAATACTGAGAAGTGCGAAATCGAAATAACACTCCCAAAGATATGGGGTCACGAGTCTAGACCCTCAAAACAAAACTAAATAGTAATAGAATACTGTATAAAATACTCAAGTCTGAAACATATAATAATAACTGAATGGAAAAGAGAAGCTAGGTTCTGCGAATGCCGACAGCTACCTCAGCAACTCGAAATACTCTGATATAAGATGGAGTGCTCGTCTAATCCTTCTGTGTACCTGAATCTGCACACAAAGGTGCAGGGAATAGGGGTGAGTACTAAGTACTCAGTGAGTAAAAAGTATATATTAATAGCTGAAAGCAGGAAATCCATATAATACCACAGAGTAAAGCTAAACTACAGTCCGATTCCTCCTACGAACTAGTAACAATAGCAACTCACAATTAGCACAGATAATTCACAAATAAAAAAAATGCAATGCAATGCACATGACCACTACGGTGTGTAGCCTGATCCATTTAACGTTGACGGCGCTCACTGGGGGTGTGTACAGACTCTGGAGGGGCTCCTTCAGCCCAAGCGCAATATCAAATCATCTACCGCGGCGTGCAACCCGATCCTTACATCATCTGCTGCGGCGTGCAGCCCGATCCATCCTCAGACCACAACATGCATATGAGTCACACAGTAGTTCAAATTATTTATCTCCAGGTTCCAGTTCATTAATAATTAAAATACTTTAATTATTATTTAATTTCCAAGAAAAGATGACTTAGCATTTCAAAATGGTGATTTCAATCCAGGACTGAGATCAGTGATGAAGCAAACCAAGCTATCACAAATATATCTATCCCCTAGGGATACTACAGGTCGGCACAAGGTCCCATACATGGCTTACAGCCCACAAATATATCTAACACAATGTGCGTTTTCAATAGCATATAACATATTATTTTTATTCGTGATAGACCAAGTCTCAATCCCCAGTCATAAACAATCCCGCACTTGCCATGGGGAGCGAGCCACGCCCTACTAGCGTCACAATGTGCCTAGCCAGAGTTTCGAACCCTCAAGCTACCATATACACTAACTACTCACCTCTAGCCGGCCGTGGACTCGTCCGCGATACCTTTTCCCTTTTAATTTGCCGCCTCGTGCGCCGAATCTAGTCAAACCCACAACAATTATATCAATATGGGTCAAAGAAACATAACCCAATCTAATTTACTTGAAAAATGCAATAATTCACCAAGTTGGAAAAACTCGAGCCCCGAGGCCGCTTCTCGAAAAATTCCCAAAATCATACCAACGAATTCCTCGGCTCGCCACAAGTCCGTGCATATAAATTTTATCAAAAATGGAGTCTGTTTGACCCCTCAACTTCCACTTTTATCTTCCTAAATTTTCAAGCCCCAACCACTATGTTTTCACTTAAATTCTCAGTTTTTGGGTCTTTTAATCTATATTTTTGTGTTATAACAACATAATTTGGGTTTAGGAAGCCCTACCTGATGATTTCCCACTGTTTCTCCTTGAAAACCCTCGAAGTTCGTCTCTCCCTGAAGTTAAAAGTGTGTGTTTAAACTCTAAAATTTTGATACACTGTTATAATTAAATCACTGACGATTTCCGCTTCTATGATACTTTACACGCTTAAGCGAGTTCGCTACTGCGGAAGTCATGTTGCTTCTACGAATTTTCACTAAAAAGCGGGGACTGCTTCTATCGTCACTTACTCGCACCAGGGGGACCGCACCTATAGAGCATTGCCGCTACTGCAAATTTTCCTTCAGCTGCCATCTTCGCTTCTGCGATAAGCGAGCCCGCTTCTGCGAAATTCCATCCGCTTTTGCGAAATTCACCTGGACACCCCTGTCCTCTTCTGCGACCTCCTGCTCCCTTCTGGGGGCCGCTTCGGCGGTTCCCTATCCGCAGAAGCGAAAATACCAGAAGCCAAAATCTCAGATCTGCTATAACTCCAAAATTCTCCCGTTTAACCTCCCGAAAACATCCCGAGTCCCCCGGGACCTTAACCAAAAGCACAAATACCACACATTACCTCATTCAAACTTGCTCGCAACAAAAAAAACACCATCATAAACATCAAAATCACCATTTTCTCACGGATTCAAGCCTAATTTTCATAAAAACTTCCGAAACCAACATTTGATCTAAAACTTGACCTAACCACCTCCGAATGACATGAAATTTTGTACTCATATCCAAAATCACCTAACGGAGCTACTGCAACTATCGAAATTTCATTCCAAACCCCGAATCAAAATCTCACCTACCATTCGTATTTTGCCAAAATTCAACCTTAGCCAATTCAAGCGTAAATCTACACCGGACCTCCGAATTCGATTCTGGTTGCTCTCCTAAGTCATAAATGACCTCCCGAAGCTAACCAAATCATTAGAATTTGATTTTGAGCTGTCTAACTCACCAATCAACATTCGGTTGACTTTTCCAAACTCTTCTTCTCATAAAGAGGTTTATTGCCTCATTTCTATCAAATTTCCATCTGATTTGCTTCTAACTCTCCAAACACATATCAATTAACATGTTAAAATATTAAATGAAGAAAATGGGGTGATAACTTCTGTAACGATGGGTCGGGTCGTTACATTCTCCCCAACTTAAACAAACGCTCGTCTGCGAGCGGGTTGAGAAACATACATGGAGTCTCAAATAAATGTGGATATCTGCTCTGCATCTCCTATTAGGTCTCCCAAGTTGCTTCCTCCACGTGACGACCTCTCCACTGAAATTTTACTTAGGCTATGTCTTTGGATCTCAACTTACGAACCTGTCAACCCAAAATGGCTACCGGCTCCACATCATAGGTTAAGTCCTCATCCACATGTATCGTACTGAAGTCTAACACATGCGATGGATCTCCTACGTACTTCTGGAGCATAAATTCATGGAACACCGGGTGAACCCACGACAAGCTGGGTGGCAAAGCAAGCATATAAACCACCTCCCCAACTTTCCTAAGCACCTCAAAAGGTCCAATGAACCTTGGGCTCAGCTTTCCTTTCTTTCCAAACCTCATAACGCCCTTCATAAGCGAAACTTTCAGCAGCACCTTCTCACCTACTGAATAAGACACATCTCGGACCTTCTGGTCCACATAACTCTTCTGACGCGACTGAGCTGTGCGAAGTCTCTCCTGAATCACCTTCACATTGTCAAAGGCATCCTGAACTAACTCTGTCCCAAATAATCTAGCCTCGCCGGGCTCAAACCAACCGAATGGAGACCTACACCGCCTCCCATATAAAGCTTCATACGATGCCATCTAAATGCTGGACTGATAGCTATTATTTTAAGCAAACTCTTCAAGAGGCAAGTATTCAACCCATGAACAACCAAAATCAATTACACAAGCACGCAACATGTCCTCCAGTATCTAAATTATACGCTCGGACTGCCAATTCGTCTGTGGATGAAATGTTGTGCTCAGCTCTACCTGTGAACCTAATTCTCTCTAAAATGTCCTCCAGACCTGAGAAGTGAACTGGGTACCTCTGTCTGATATGATGGAAATGGGAACTCCGTGCAATCTCACAATCACGCGGATGAATATCTCTGCTAATCGCTTTGAGGATTATGTAGTACACACAAGAATGAAATGAGCTGACTTGGTCAGCCTATCCACAATCACCCAAACTGAATCAAACTTCCTCGCTGTCCGAGGGAGTCCACTAACAAAGTCCATAGTGTTCCTTTCCTACTTCCACTCGGGAATATCAATACGCTGGAACACACCACCAGGCCTCTGATGCTCATACTTGACCTGGTGACAGTTTAGCCACCGTGCTACAGGATTCACAATATCCTTCTTCATCTTTCTCCACCAGTAATATTGCCTCAAATCATGATATATCTTTGCGGCACCTGGATGAATAGAATACCGCGAGTTGTGGGCCTCCTCCAATATCATCTCACGAAGGCCATCAACATTGGGCACGCATATCCAGCCCTGCATCTGTAACACACCATCACTGTCAATAGTGACATCTCTGGCATCATTATGCCAAACTCTGTCATTAAGGACAAGGAAATGTGGATCATCATATTGGCGCTCTCGAATACGGTCATATAAGGAAGACCGAGATACCACGCAAGACATCACCCGACTAGGCTCAGAAATATCCAGCCTTACCATCTGATTAGCTAGAGCCTGAATATCAACTGCAAAGGGCCTCTCTCTAACTGGAATGTACGCCAAGCTGCCCATACTAATAGCCTTCTGGCTCAAAGCATCAAGTACTACATTGGCCTTCCCGAGATGGTACAAAATGGTAATATCATAGTCTATAAGCAATTCCAGCCATCTCTGCTACCTCAAATTGAGATCTTTCTGCTTAAAAAATGCTGAAGGCTACGGTGGTATGTATATACCTAACAAGATACCATACAAGTAATGCCTCCAAATTTTCAAGGCATGAACGATGGCAGCTAACTCTAAGTCGTGAACAGGGTATTTCTTCTCATGGGGCTTTAGCTAACGAGAAGCATATACAATCACTCTAACCTCCTGCATCAATACACAACCGATCCCAACTCTTGAAGCATCACAATACATCGTATAAAACCCTGAGGTTGATGGTAACATCAGTACCGGAGCTGTGGTCAAAGCCGCCTTGAGATTCTGGAAGCTCTCCTCACATTCATCGAACCACACAAATGGAGCATTCTTCTGTGTCAACCTAGTCAAAGGTGAAGCAATTGATGAAAAACCCTGAACAAACTTGCGATACTAGCCTGCCAAGCCGAGGAAACTCCGGATCTTAGTAGCTCAGGACGGCCTGGGCCAATTCTGCACCGCCTCGACTTTGTGTGGGTCAACTCAAATACTATCACTGGACATTACATGTCCCCGAAAAGTCACAGTATCAAGCCAGAACTCACACTTAGAGAATTTTGCATAAAGCTTTTCCTCCCTCAATCTCTGTAATACCACCCTCAAGTGCTGTGCGTGCTCCTCCTAGCTGCATGAGTACACCAGGATATCATCAATAAATATGATCACGAATGAATCAAGGTACGGACGAAATAAACTGTTCATCAAGTGCATGAATGCGGCTGGGGCATTAGTCAGCCCAAAAGACATCAACAGAAATTCATAGTGCCCATATATCGTTCTAAAAGCTATTTTGATAATGTCTGCATCCCTAATCTTCAACTTGTGGTAACCCAATCGAAGGTCAATCTTAGAGAATACACTTGCTCCCTGGAGCTGATCAAACAAGTCCTCAATATGAGGCAATGGGTATTTATTCTTTACTGTCACCTTGTTCAACTGTCTGTAATCAATGCACATTCTTATTGTGCCATCTTTCTTCTTCACGAATAATATTGGTGCACCCCAAGGTGACACCCTCGGGCGAATGAATCCCTTATCTAAGAGTTCCTGAAGTTGTTCTTTCAACTCTTTTAACTCAGCTAGTGCCATGCGGTAGGGAGGAATAGAAATGTACTGAGTTCTCGGACCAAGTCAATATCGAAATCGATATCCTTGTCAGGCAGCATTCCCGAAAGGTCTGCTGGAAATACATCCGGGAAATCCCTCACAACGGGGACCGAATCAAGACTGGGTGTCTCAGCCTCAACATCTCTAATGAAGGCCAAATAAGATAAACAACCCTTCCCAATCATTCGTTGGGCTTTTATAAAGGAAATCACCATGTCGGATACATAATCAGTCATGCCCCGCCACTCTATCCTCGGATTACCTAGATAGCTAACGTGACTGTCTTTCCATGACAATCCAGAATCGCATGGTAAGGAGATAACCAATCCATGCCTAGACTCACTTCAAAATCCACCATGCCCAATAGTAATAAGTCAACTTGGGTCTCCAGACCCCAATAGTAACAAGACAGGATCGGTATCCGCAATAACTGTATCACCCACCGATGTAGACACATGCATGGGCAAGGCAAGAATACCACGGGTCTCACCCAAATGATGCGCAAAATATGAAGAAACATAGGAATAGGTGGATCCGGGATCAAATAAGACAGAAGCATCCCTGTGGAAGACTTAGATAATACTTATAATGACTATATCTGATGCACTAGCGTCCCTTATATCCGAAAGAGCATAAAAACGAGCCGGACCTCTGCCAGTACGATCCTTACCCCTAGGGCAACCTCTAGCTACCTCACCACCACTCTTAGCTAACTGTGCTGGTGCTGAAGAAGCAAGAGCAGAAGACGAGGGCTGATCCCTCTACTGAGACCGCTTATGAAGCAACTGGGGACACTCCCTTCTGATATGGCCAAACTCACCACCGTCAAAGTAACGCCGTGAAGCTGGAGAAAGGGACTGCTGAGGACCCCTCGCTGCAGATGAACCCTGAACGGAAGGAGCATGAGTAAGCTTTGAGCTGGAAGGGTGCTCAGTGCAGGCTGGCTCTGCTGATGACCCTGCTGACCCTGATGGCCCTAATGACCCTGACGACCACAGTCTGACGAAGCTCCACTGGACTCTGCACGACCTGACTTAGGAGATCTAAAGGAATAACCTCTACTGTGCTGAGACTGGCCCCTAGATGGAGCACAACTGTAACTACCTGTATCACGAGGCCTCTTATCCTCCCTCTCCTCACGCTCTCGGTGGTGGTCTGTCTCAATCTGACGAGCCGCATCAACCACGTCCTCAAAGGTAACTGCTGAAGCCCTCTCTCTAGACATCAATATACAGATAGGATAGATGAGACCATCTACAAATCTCCTGATCCTCTTTCGATCCGTCGGAATCATCCACATGGCATGACGGGCTAGCTGTGTAAATCTCAGCTTGTACTGAGTCACTGGCATATCACCCTGCTTCAACCACTCAAACTGATGACGCAGCTCTTCCCTCTGAGACTGTGGCACATACTTCTCCATAAATACCGCGAAGAACTGCTGCCAAGTGAGGAGAGATGTCCCAGCAATCCTACGCCTCTCAAAATCCTCCCACCACTGAAATGATGGCCTGTGAACTAGAAGGTAGTGAAACCAACACCGCTGGACTCCAGAATACCCGCAGTACGAAGCATACACTGGCACTTATCCGGAAAACCCTGGGCATCCTCGCCCTCAACACCACTGAATGCCGGAGGCTGTAGCCTCTCAAACCTCTCCAACCGATGCTGCTCATCATCAGGCATAGCTGGAACCACATGAGCCGAGGTTGGTAAAACCAGTGCTGCCGGCTGAGGTGGAGCTGCCTCAGTGCCTGTAAACCCTGAACTATCGGTTCGAATGTGCGAACAACGGGGGTCTGATTCCCACCCCCTGCCTGTGAAGTAGCTGTTGTAGTAGAGACCACAACCACCTGAGCTAAGCCAGTGCACACTGATAAAATTTGTGCTAAAGTCTCCTGAAGACCTGGTATCTCAATAGACACTGCCGGTGCCTGAACCTGAGCTGCTGGGATGGCTGCAGCTGGGAACTGATCCTGAACCTGGGCCACTGGCGCTAGGATCTGACCCTGAGTCTGGTCAGCTGGTGGGTCAGCAGGTCCTGGCACTTCTGCCCTACCTCTGCCACGACCACGGCCTCTGGGTGCTACTAGTGGTCGTCCACCACGTCCGCTAGCACGTGTTCTTGCCATCTGCTAGAGAGTAGAATATTGAAAAATTTAGTTTCACTATAACACAAACCACACAATTTGAATCCAAGAAAGTGAAGTGTTTCCTAAAGTTATGTATCCTCCCGAGGATAGATACGGATGTCTACATACCGATCCGTAAAAGCCTACTAAACCGGCTCATGACTCGCGAGTCCTAGTAACCTAGGCTCTAATACCAACTTGTCACGACCCAATCCTGTTGTGATGACGCCTAACACTAAAGCTAGGACAGCTAGACCAACAACTATTTTCAATTAGAAAACCAGTCCTAAAAGGACAAATTTCAAGAAGAATATATGAGTCAATAGATACTCCAATAATAATTGTATGAATAAATAGTGAGAAGCGCGATATCGAAATAACACTCCCAAAGATCTGGGGTCACGAGTCTAGATCCTCTAAACAAAACGCAATAGTAACAGAATACTGGATAAAATACTCAAGTCTGAAACATATAATAATAACAGAATGGAAAAGAGAAGTTAGGTTCTGCGAACGCCGGCAGCTACCTCAGCAACTCGAAATACTCTTATATAAGCTGGAGTGCTCATCTAATCCTCCTATGTACCTGAATCTGCACACAAAGGTGCAGGGAGTAGGGGTGAGTACTAAGTACTTAGTTAGTGAAAAGTATATATTAATAGCTGAAAGCAGGAAATCCACATAATACCACAGAGTAAAGCTAAACTACAGTCTGATTCCTCCTACGAACTAGTAACAACAGTAACTCACAATTACCACAGATAATTCATAGATAAAAAAATGCAATGCAATGCACATGATCGCTACGGCGTGTAGCCTGATCCATTTAATGTCAACGGCCCTCACTCGGGGTGTGTATAGACTCGGAAGGAGCTCCTTCAGCCCAAGCGCAATATCAAATCATCTGCTGCGGCATGCAGCTTGATCCTTACATCATATGCTGTGACGTGCAGCTCGATCCATCCTTAGTCCACAACATGCATATGAGTCACACAACAGTTCAAATTATTTATCTCCGGGTTCCAGTTCATTAATAATGAAAATACTTTAAATTTTATTTAATTTCCAAGAATAGGTGACTTAGCATTTCAAAATGGTAATTTTAAACCAGGACTGAGACCAGTGATAAAGCAAACCAAGCTATCACATATATATCTATCACCTAGGGATACTACAGGTCGGCACAAGGCCCCAAACATGGCTTACATCCCATAAATATATCTAACACAGTGTCCGTTTTCAACCGCATATAACATATTATTCATATCCGGGATGGACCAAGTCTCAATCCCCAGTCGTAAACAATCTCGCACTTGCCATGGGTGCGAACCACACCCTACTTGCGTCACAATGTGTTAAGCTAGGGTTTCGAACCTTCAGGCTACCATATACACTAATTTTTCACCTCTAGCCGGCATTGGACTCGTCCGCGATGCCTTTTCCCTTTGAATTTGCCGCCTCGTGCGTCGAATCTAGTCAAAACCACAACAATTATTTCAATATGGGTCAAATAAACATAACCCAATCTAATTTACTTGAAAATGCAATAATGCACAAAGTTGGTAAAACCCGGGCCCCGGTCCCGCTTCTCAAAAAATTCTGAAAATCATACCAACGGATTCCTCGTCTCGCCACAAGTTGGTGCATATAAATTTTATCGAATATAGAGTCCGTTTGACCCCTCAACTTCCACTTTTATCTTCCTAAATTTACAAGCCCTAACCACCATGTTTTTCGCTTAAATTCTCAGTTTTTGGGGCGTTTAATCTATGTTTTTGTGCTATAACAACATAATTTGGGTTTAGGAACCCTTACCTGATGATTTCCCACTGTTTCTCCTTGAAAAACCTCGAAGTTCATCTCTCCCCGAAGTTAAAAGTGTGTGTTTAAACTCTGAAATTTCGATACACTGTTATAATTAAATCACTGACGATTTCCGCTTCTGCAGAAGTTTACTCGCTTAAGCGAGTCCACTTCTGCGGAAGTCACGTCTCTTCTGCGACTTTTCACTAAAAGGCGGGGACCGGTTCTACGGTCACTTACTCACACCATCGAGACCGCACCTGCGGAGCATTGCCGCTTCTGCGATTTTCCCCTCAGCTGCCATCTCTGCTTCTGCGATCCTGGGCTCGCTTCTGCGAAATTCCATCCGCTTCTGTGAAATTCACCTAGACACCCCTGTTTGCGTTTGTAACCTCCTAGTCACTTCTGCGGGTCCGCTTTTGTGGTTCCCCATCCGTAGAAGCGAAAATACCAGAAGCCAAAATCTCAGATCTTCTATAACTCCAAAATTCTCCCGTTTAACCTCCCGAAAACATCCCGAGGCCCCCAGGACCTCAACCAAAAGAAAAAATACCTCACATTACCTCATTCAAACTTACTCGCAACATAAAAACACCATCATAAACATCAAAATCACCATTTTCTCACGGATTCAAGCCTAATTTTCATTAAAACTTCCGAAATCAACATTTGATCTAAAACTTGACCTAACCACATCCGAATGACATGAAATTTTGCATGCATATCCAAAATCACCTAACACATCTACTGCAACTCTCGGAATTTCATTCCGATCCCCGTATCAAAATCTCACCTACCGTTCGGATTTCGCCAAAATTCAACCTTAGCCAATTCAAGCCTAAATCTACATCGAACCTCCGAATTTGATTCCGATTGCTCTACTAAGTCATAAATGACCTCCCGAAGCTAACCAAATCATCAGAATTTGATTTCGAGCTGTCTAAATCACCGATCAACATTCAGTTGACTTTTCCAAACTTTTCTTCTCATAAAGAGGTTTATTGCCTCATTTCTATCAAATTTCCATCTAATTTGCTTCTAACTCTCCAAACACATATGAATTAACATGTTAAAGTATTAAATGAAGAAAATGGGGTGATAACTTCCGTTACGACGGGTCGAGTCGTTACATAGAGAGGCATCGATTCTATTCGCTTCGGGTTCTACTTATTCTTATGTGTCTTCTTACTTTGCTCCGTATTTAGGTGAGCCTCAGGATTCTTTGAGTGCCCCCATTTATGTTTCTACTCCTGTGGAGGATTCTCTTATTGTGGACCGCATTTATCGATCATTTCTGGTTACTATTCATGGTTTTGAGACCAGAGCAGATTTGTTATTACTTGGTATGGTTAACTTTGATATTATCTTGGGCATGGATTGGTTGTCGCCTCATTTTGCTATTCTGGGTTGTCACACCAAGACCATGGCACTGGCTATGCCAGGTATTCCATGTGTTAAGTGGAGTGGTACTTTAGATCACACTCTCAGTAGAGTTATCTTTTTCCTTAAAACTAAGCATATGGTTGAGAAGGGGTGTGCGACATATTTAGCTTATGTGAGAGATGTTATTGTTTATACCCCTTCAAGTGATTCATTCCTAGTGGTACAATATTATCCCGATGTGTTTCCAGCTGATCTTTCGGGCATGCCACCCGATAGATACGTTGATTTTGGAATTGACATGTGCCGGGTACTCAGCCCATTTCTATCCCACCGTGCCGTACGGATCCTCCTGAGTTGAAGGAGTTGAAGGATCAGTTTCAAGAATTGCTTGATAAGGGTTTCATTCACCCTAGTATTTCACATGGGGTGCTCCTGTCTTGTTTGTGAAGAAAAAAGATTGTTCCATGCGTTTGTGTATTGATTATCGCCAGTTGAACAAAGTTACAATGAAGAACTAAAATCCTTTGCCTTGGATTGAGGATATGTCACCAGATTTAGCGTGGATAGGTGTTTTCTAAGATTGAGTTGCACTCAGGTTACCATCAGTTGAATACTCGGGAGCCAGATATCCCGAAGACTGCTTTCAGGACTCGGTATGGACATTACAGGTTCCTTGTTATGTCATTTGGGCTAACCAATGCCCCAGCAGCTTTCATGCATTTGATGCACAGTGTGTTCAAGAAATATCTTGACTCGTTCTTCAATATTTTCATAGATGATATTCTTGTATACTCTTGGAGTCAGGAATATCATGAGCAGCACTCGAGGATAGTGCTTCAGTCCTTGAGAGATAAGAAGTTATATGCAAAGTTCTCAAAATGTGAGTTTTGGTTGAGTTCTATGGCATTCTTAGGCCACGTGGTATCGAATGAGGGCATTCAGGTGAGGAAGATAGTGGTCGTGCAGAGTTGGCCTAGGCCCTCCTCAGCTACAGAGATTTGCAGTTTCCTTGGCTTGGAGGTCTACTATAATCTTTTTGTGGAGGTATTTTCATCGATTGCGGCTCCTATGACTAGATTGACCCAAAATGGTGTCCCATTCCAGTAGACAGAGAAGTGTGAGGCGAGCTTTTAGAAGCTCAAGACAGCTTTGCCTACAACCCCGATTCTAATGTTTCCTACCGATTTGTGGTCTTATACTGTCTATTGTTATGCTTCGAGAGTTGGCCACGGAGCAGTGTTAATATAGTACCGTAGGGTGATTGCCTACGCGTCCAGATAGTTGAATATACATGAGAAGAATTACCCTATCCATGACCTTGAGCTAGGTGCTATTATTCATGTCTTGAAGATCTGGCGTCATTATTTGTACGGCGTGCCTTGTGAGATCTATACTGACTATCGAAGTTTGCAGCACTTGTTCAAGCAAAAAGATCTAAATATGCACGAGAGGAGGTGGTTAGAGTTGCTGAAGGATTATGATATTACTATTCTGTATCACCCGAGCAAGGGAAATATGGTAGCAGATGCCTTGAGTCGTTAAGCAGAGAGTTTGGGGAGTTTGGCATATATACCAGCGTCAGACAGGCCTATAGCGATGGATGTTTAGGCCTTAGCTAGCGTGTTTGTGGGAATGGATCTCTCGGAGCCCAGTAAGGTTCTAGCTTGTGCGGTTTTCCAGTGTTTCTTATTTGATCGTATCAGGGAGCGGCAATATAATGACCCTCACTTGCTTGTCCTTAAGGACAAGGTTCAGCATGGTGATGCGAGAGATGTGACCATCGGAGATGACAAGGTATTGAGGATGCAGGGCCGGATTTGTATGCCCAATGTTGATGAGCTTCGAGAGTTGATTTTAGAAGAGGCCTATAGTTTGCGGTGTTCCATCCATCCGGGTGCCATAAAGACGTATCAGGACTTGAGGAAGCACTTGTCACGACCCCAAACCCGGTCATGATGACGCCCAGCACATTGCTAGGCTAGCCCGACCAATTTACAACATTGACGGAGCTATGAGCTCACTTTATCCAATTTAGGCATAACAGAAATAAGTAAATTGTGATAGAGATACCAACACGGGGTCAAGTCCCAAATAGTAACAACTCCCCAAAGACTGAGGGGTCAAGAGTTTAGAGACTCTAAAGAGAATAATGGTGCAATAATGTCTACAATAATACTCAGTGCGGAAAAGATAACAGTACGAAATAAAAAGACAGCTGGAAGGGGAGTCAGGTCTTGCGGACGCGGCAACTACCTTGACTACCCCATAGAAATGCCTCTGAACAGCTACCGGATCAGGTCTGCAGAGACGTACCTGGATCTACACACAAGGTGCAGGGAGTAAAGTGAGTACTTCCACACTCACTGGTAATGAACAGGGGTAAGACAACGTAGATAAGAAATCACAATATAGTACTATGCAAAGATGTAATCAAATACCCTGTAACAGTCTCAATACCAACAGTAACTGTACCATCAAGTTTCAACAAAACAGTATAACAGCTATTAGATGTAGCTAAATGCAATGCAATGAATGAAATGACCGCTACGGCGCGTAGCCCGGTCCAATTTGGGTACCCGAGCTCACTGTGGGGGTTCAGACTCCGGAGGGGCTCCTACAGCCCAAGCACGATATCATGAATACGCTACGGCGCGCAACCCGATCCACTACCAGTCAGCTAACATGCAAATGCACCCTCGCAGGCTCAAAAGTAGTTTTGAAAACTCTTTTATCATTTTTCAGTTGAAAACAATATGTCAAAGTTCCAGAGTTTGGAAAATCATAATAACAGTAATAGCTCCGGACTGGTAGTAACACTAGCACGTCAATATCACAGAAACAATGATAACGATCCTTGCAGGATCCCAATAACTAGCTCGCAGCCCATAAAAGTACACAACCATCCGAGAAGGAGGTTCACCGGCTCAAGAATAGCCAATATTATAATATAATATGCAACCATCCGAGAAGGAGGTTAACTGGCTCAAGAATAGCCAATATCACAATATAATATCAATAGGTCGGACTAAGCTATAGTCCCCAATCACAGTCGACCCCGCACTCACATGAGAGTACGTGTCTCACCGCTATACAGCGTCACAAAGTGGACTACCGCGATTTCGAACCCGCTGGTCATCACCCACATCCATTACTCACCTCAATTCGGCTCGATGACTAATCCGTGATGCCCTGGCCACGAGAATCAACTTCCACATGCATAGAATCTGATCAAATGTAGTAGAAATACATCAAAATAGGCCAATGGGATGATACCCAGTCAAAACAATTCAATTTACACCAAAAACTACAAAGTTGCCAAAACCCAACTTTCGGTACGCTTCTCGAAATATTACAAAAGTCACATATTCGGAATCCTCATCTCAACACGAGTCTAAGCATATATAATTTACCAAAATCGGACTCCATTTTCCCATTCAAATCAATGATTTTCCATAATTTAGGCCTAGGGCTAAAATCCCCCTTTAATCTTCCATTAACAAAGAAATACTCAAGGATTCGATGATAAAATAATGTAATTAGGCCATAAAACTTACCTCCGGCGAATACCCGATGAATTCCCAGCAATTTCCCGTGAGCTTCTCTCTCTAAGAATAAAAAATGGAGGTTATGGGTGAATGGTTCGCGAAAACACTGTTCTGATATATTAATATTCTGACTGCCAGGCATTTCTATGTGATCGCAGCCACTGGCTCGCGATCGCGATGAACAAACTCACCAGCCTCCAAAATTACTCTACGCGATCGCGACATACCCTACGCAATTGTACTCCTTTATACCACAACGCTACGCGATTGCATGCATCTACCCGCGATCGCATTGCTTTAAATCCCAGGCCTATGCGATCGCACACATGACATTGCGATCGCGATGCATCCCAACATAACCTTACGCGATCGCATACACTACCTCGTGATCGCAGAGCTCACAATTCTCCTCTTACGCAATCGCATACAAAGCTTCACGATCATGAAGCACAAAAATCCTCTACACTTATTGCAGCAGAAACCGCAGTGCATTTGGCACAAAATGGTCCGTTTGGACCCCCGGATTCATCCCGAGGCCCCCGGGACCCCAACGAAAACCACCAACATACTCCAAAACACGATACAAAATTGTTCAAATCATAAAAACACGCCCTTAAACACAGAAATCATCGAATTATGGCTGATTCAGGCCTAGGTTTCTTCAAAACTCCCGAAACTAACATTCGATCAAAAACCCGACCAAACGACGTCCGAATGACCTGAAAATTTGCAGACATATCCAAAATCACATGACGAAGCTATAGAAATTGTCTAGATTCCATTCCGACCCCGGATCAAAATCTCACCTACCGCCCGGATTTTGCCAAAATTCAACCTTAGCCAATTCAAGCCTATTTCTACACCGGACCTCCAAATTCAATTCCGATCGCTCCCCTAAGTCACAAATCACCCCCCAGAACTAACCAAACCATCAGAATCCGATTCCGAGCACAGTAACTAAATAGTCAACTCCATGTTGACTTTCCATATTCAAGCTTCCTTCAAAAAGGCTATTTGCCTCATTTTCAACTCGAATTACTCCTAACTCACCCGATAGACTCTAACATTGATATAAAAACATGAAACATAAAAATACAAGGGGTAATAGGGTGATAACTCTTGTGACAATGGGCCGGGTCGTCACATTCTCCCCAACTTAAGCAAACGCTCATCCTCGAGCGTACCAAAGTTGTACTAGAAGCAACCCAATAGCTGAATGACCTTAACAAGCATATATTCGGGGTGATACCATGTCACCCTACCTATTATATGTCCGATAACATGTTATAGCTAGAATTTTACAGTCCATCAGAACCATAAACCACATTGCACTTTCTGAAATCATATACCAAAGGCTAATCCCATGCCTATACTCAGGATACACCCGAAACCGCTACAATAACCCATACTCGCCACTCCGGGTGTGATCATATGATGTATCAAACAACCCAAACACTAGAGACGATAGTCTCTAATCACAACAATTTCCACGATAACCAAATACTAACTGAAAAACCTTTTTCATTAGCTAAAGTCTTAGTCCAACACCTTCATATACTGCCCACGGCAACCGAACACGCGATATATCGAATCCATCTATCATGTTACCCATTCATGAATTCATTTCCCTTTTAACTGATACCACAATAGATTTCGGAGCCAAACCTCGATTTTAACCTTTCTAACAAGTTGAAATCACATATGCTCGCACTCATTAATGACTCCATCGATCATTTCTATTATAACACACCGCACCGGTGACATGACACCTTAAACACCAACCTAAGCCGCGACGAGCACAACACATGCTCCAATAGAAACGTCTGAACATACTCAAATCATGACAATTGTCCCCAATAAAAGAGTTGTAATTCATTTCCTCTGTACCATCATAACATAGAATTGAGATCGCGTCTCGCATTATAGAAATAAAGTACATGACTCCTTCTCAAAAGGTCGTAACATCATGTGGCCTTGCCACGACTCATGATTCTATCCAAACACTATTACTCACAAAGCACCTCAAGTTACCATGCTCAGAACAGTCAGCCACGCACAGATCTAGGTCTTGAACCTAAGCAATCAACCTCACCCACGGTGAAACAATTAATGTATGCTATCAAATCCCGAAAGGACACAACCGATGTGCCATTCGCCAAGCGATACTCAATACGGACTTTTCCTCAGAAGCCAGGAAGTATTGTATACCAGGTAGCATATAACTAACCATATTTTCACAATATTCTGTTGCGGCATGCAACCCGCTCCAATGACATACCCGTGGCGGCGTCCCACCCGATCCGGATACCATACATGTGGCGTCGTGCCACCCGATCCAAATAACCCGTGGCGGCATGCCACCTGATCCATGCATAAATCTCGTAAAAAGGAAACGCACATCGAGTCGAATTTCTCATTACAGTAAACATATATAGCCTCAATCTCGGCCACAAGAAACGCATCTGACAAAGTTCCCTAATACCGGAATTGAATCCATGGTAGAAACCTTTGCACTGATATCCGCCACGAAGACCCAACTGACAAAGCAATACCTACCAGCCGTCCGCTGGTCCTGAGGTACAACTACCCCCCTGGAGCATACTCTGATGCACTCCGCCACACAATTTGTGCCATTCCATCATAGTCCATATCACATTAGTCTAGACAACCTGACCCATGACAACAAGTCAGCAATCAAGTATCATAATCCTAACTCGTCATATCAAGTTAAGAGAGAGCCACTAGGGCTTTTGATTTCCAATAATTGTTAAACGGTGTCTATACACACGATACACAACCACTGCATAGGCGGATTTACGAGAACTTCAAGTCTCCAACACATATATAACACATGAATCACTATGCCTGATTCCACACTCCACTGTACGAATACATAACGCACATAAAGCGTCCATTCATACCACGAAAGCCATTCAGAAATTTCACTATGCCATCAACGACTCAATTATTACAGTCGATCCAACAAGAGAATACCACCATACCACTAGATATTATCAGTATACATTACCTTGTCCTTTTGGACCATATACCCTGCCAAATCACTAGAATAGCAGTACTATTTTCTTTAATCACCAGAAGGATCGATTCTTAAATCACCTGCAGCTACCCGCACTGCCCAATAATTTTAATGACCTCCCATATGTTATGAACTGATCTCAAAACCTTGAATATACCATTATCAACTTTCCACAACACATCGCATATACCATACCACACTAAGATAACATGGAAATTTCTATCCCTCTTACGCCGCAAACATCGATGCACTTAACTAGTCAAGGACTTTCATGATCCCACATAGAGAAAACTCATTACACATTCCAATGTTTGCATACCAACAGGAAATACACCCATTTTCAAACCATGGTAAAACACATCACAAACTCTTTCTCCCAATTACATTACATAAGTTAAACTGCCAAGACTGAGTCCTTATATCCATATCGAGTTACACAACTGCCAGCGCTCAAGAGCTTTGTTGCACAATATCTGCAAGACTCATTACTTCAAACACATACCAGGAATTAATCGTATTCCTTATCATACCATTCGTTTTATTAACAAGTTGATCCATTTACCCAGTTTCTTTTTGATTCATCTTTAATTTAATATTAGCCTTTACTGTAGCACTATAATACATCAACTCATGTTACCACACAAGACCCGTACATAAGACCACACCGTCTAAGACCCATAGGCCACTGGATACTCTCTCAATGTTTCCTAGAAGTACCACATTCCACAATACATTATTTTGAAGAACTTCCTGCGATTTGAATTTGTTATCATTACCCTCCAATACGGTTACATAGAATCCCATCATTCACATAATATAACACAAGTCTTGATCTCTTCTAACAAAACCACCATCTTTAGCCGCATGCACAATCTTAAGACACCTGACTGTTACAAGCAAAATCTTGAACACCATAAAACAATTCTCGGGTGTCATTCACCCTTATTCAGCTGTAATTCAACTGTCTTATTGTGCAGAACCACTCGTGCCTTGCTAGAACTCTAACACCGCAGAACATGATTACATACAGATACAATTAGCTATCTTTATTTTCTATACACCGAACATTCTTTACCAACATCAGCTCAAAACATTCTAGTATTTCTTCACATCTACGAAGCACCATAACATTTACTAAAATTTCCCAACATACCTAGAGATAGGACCAATATAGCACACAACAGTGCAATCAGTTAATCAATAACAACCTCCCCAACTTAGCTCGGAGCCATACATCCAAGCACCTTTAGCCACTCATAGCATTCTTACTCAAATGATTCCACAATGTTCTAGTTAGATTAGACTCAAGTCATTTACAATCTCCGGCGGAGAATCAAATCATCAGAAATCTTAACTCTTTTGCAATTCTTGAATTCGTTCACACACAACAGTTAAGCCCATTCTTTAGGTGACAAAATCTCTTCTAAGTCCCAAATTTTTCCAAAACTTTTGACAAAGTTTCCTTTGTAATTTGGCCCGTCCACCTGCCAGAGAATCACCAAAACTATCCTAACAATACATTCGCAACTCGACAAGACATCACAATGCATATCAACAACATTAGTCTCAATACTATAGGAATCATGTTATTAAAATTGCTACATGAACATGCGCTGCACTTGCTCAAATCATAACACATATCAAATACCTTTCAATTACACATGAGAATCAACCCACCTACTTCTCCTCAATTTAGTATTTCAGTACAATACTTTCCACTAGGATACACATAGCATAATCACTTTAGTCTTCCTGAGTCTAAACTCGTTCCAATAAACATCAGACATTTTACCTTCCACTTAGAGATATGATAGATATTCACCACGCCCATAGCTCGGGGCTATAGAACATATTAAGATAAGAGTTGAACAACTAATAGCTCATCCATTATCAAGCCTCCCTAATACTTTATAGATCGGCACAAGGCCCCAAACATGGCTACTAACCCAAATACAAAGATATAAACCCAGTCTCAGTCATTATACGCAGTAATCTATCAATCAGGAAGGACCTAGTCCGAATCCCCAGTCACAATACCACCACGCTCGTCACATGACGCGTGTATCATCTCGGCATAGCATTGTATAGTGCAAATACGGGGTTTCAAACCCTAAATACATTATTTATTACCACCACTCACAAAATCAGCACCTCGATGTTCAAGTCATAAACAAGGTCCAGCCTCAAGTCCTCCCGACTTGACTAACATGAACTCACAGAGATTATATCTCGCCCCTCAATCGGGGAATCACAAGCCATAAGGCAATTTATATTACTAAGCGCTCGATGCGTACACAGACGTGTGGAAGGAATTTCAAAAAGTGTATCTCAAGCTGAATCAAATACGCACGATAAGAATTCCAAGAAGTGTGAAGTGTTTCCTAAAGGTTCACAGCCTCCTGAGGATAAGTACAAGCATCCCCGTACCGATCCACAAGACTCTACTAACCGGCTCAAGACTCATGAGGCCTAGTAAACCTAGGCTCTGATATCAACTTGTCATGACCCCAAACCCGGTCGTGATGGCGCCCAACACACTGCTAGGCCAGCCCGACCAATTAACAACATTCACGGAGCTATGAGCTCACTTTATCCAATTTAAGCATAACAGAAATAAGTCAATAGTGATAGAGATACCAACACGGGGATCAAGTCCCAAACAGAAACAACTCCCCAAAGACTGAGGGGTCAAGAGTCTAGAGCCTCTAAAGAGAATAACGGTGCAATAGTGTCTACAACAATACTCATTGTGAAAATGATAACAATATGAAATGAAAAGACAGCTGGAAGGGGAGTCAGGTCCTACGGATGCGGCAGCTACCTTGACTAGCCCATAGAAATGCCTCTGAACAGCTACCGGATCAGGTATGCTGAGACGTACCTGGATCTGCACACAAGGTGCAGGGAGTAAAGTGAGTACTTCCAAACTCAGTGGTAATGAACAAGGGTAAGACATCGTAGATAAGAAATCACAATATAGCACTATGTAACGCTGTAATCAAATACCCTGTAACAGTATCAATACCAACAGTAACTGTACCATCAAGTATCAACAAAACAGTATAACAACTATCAGATGTAGCTAAATGCAATGCAATGCATGAAATGACCGCTACGGCGCATATCCCGATCCAATTTGGGTACCCGTGCTCATTGTGGGGGTTCAGACTCTGGAGGGGCTCCTACAGTCCAAACACAATATCATGAATACGTGTAGCACGCAACCCGATCCACTACCACTCAGCTAATATGCAAATGCATCCTCGCAGGCTCAAAAGTAGTTTCGAAAACTCTTTTATAATTTTTCAGTTGAAAACAGTATGTCAAAGTTCCAGAGTTTGGAAAATCATAATAACAGTAATAGCTCCGGACTGATTGTAACACTAGCATGTCAATATCACATAAACAATGATAACGATCCTCGCAGGATCCCAATAACTAGTACACAGCCCATAAAAGTACACAACCATCCGAGAAGGAGGTTCACCGGCTCAAGAATAGCCAATATCATAATATAATACGCAACCATCCTAGAAGGAGTGCACGGGTAATGTGCCGGAGAGATTCGGCACATTTACATACTAATTGCTCTTATATTAGCTTGTTTCATTGCAAAATGTAGTCCATACTTATGTGATTTTGTGGTTTCACAGATAAAGAGGAAGAAAAAACCAAGTACACAAAAATAGACGCAAAAAGATAAGAAAGAGGGCAAGTTGTGCAAAAGAGCAAATCTGCGGACCAATATGCGCTCACATATTGGATGTACGGACCGCAAATTAAGCAACCAAATCGCAGAACTAAACAGTGAATGGAGCTGAAATGCACGGCAAGAATGCGATATCTTTTGCGATCGCACATTCAATATGCGGTCCGCACTTCTGATGCATAATGAACACAGAGGAAACCTAAGAGGCAATTCTGCGGTGCTTTCTGCGGTCGAATAATCAACATGCGGACCACAGAATGGTTACGCGATCAACACATGAACAGCTAGGGTTCCTATCCGCGACGCCGCCTCTCAAGATTACGGACCACAGACCTGTTATGCAACAGATCTGCGGTCGCATACGTGACCTGGAAGGGCAAACTTGTTCGTTTTTTGTCAGATCTTGGTCCCTCTATAAATAGCTTTTTAGAATTTTGTGTAAGGGCATTTTGTGCAGACTTTATAGTACACTCCAAGACATTATTACTCATCTTTTTGGAAGCTTTTGGTTGAAGAACCATTTACTTTGTAAGCATTTATGACATTTATTACACCTTGTGTTTTATATTTTAGCATGTGTGGCTAAGCTTAAATACTAAGGTTGTGAACCCTAAATGGGTGTTATGTAAATGGGTGTTTAACATTGAATATATGCATAATGGTTGGTTGATATTCCTTCACTTCGCATTCTTCATTTATTATTGGTGGTTGCAAACACTAATTAAAGCCATTAAAGTCCTTCCTTGCTTGGGAAAGTGGGTTAGATTTTGGAAGAAGTAAAGAACAAAAATTCGAGGCCTTACACTTTGTTTAATAGAATCGCTTAGGGATAAGTGGGTTTTATTTGGAATTTATTGATTGTTATACATTGTGACTCTTAGACTTTTGGGAAAAAGCAAGAGAGGAAATACTACTCAACTATTGGGAAATATTGGGTAGTTGCTTAGAAATCAATTGCATATCAATAATCAACCATTAGAAATATATCATATTAACACCGATGGCATTACACTACATTTATGGGAACACAACCTTGGTTTAATCAATTCTATAAATTATTACATTAAGCATTTTCACTAGTTAAATATTCTAAATCAACCCTCACTCACACTATCACTTTTACACCATTTCTATGTTACTTCTAACAGAATAGATTCAAGATTTTAGTTGGGTAACACACTAATTCAAGTGATCATTTCATACCTATTCCCTGTGGGATTCGACCCCAAACTAGTTGGGTTATTATATTTGACACCGACGGCCTTACACTAATTGTAAAAGTGTAATTTGAGCGTATCAAATTTTGGCGCCGTTGCCGGGGAATACGGTCTTGAAATTACTCATTAGTGTGTACTTTACTTGATATCTAATTCTATTCCATTACACTTTGCTTGTTTTGCTTGGTGTGATAGGTTACAATGTCTGATCACGAGGACGAAGGGGAAGAGAATACTTTTGCGGATATCGATGAATACATCGATGACACAAATGCAATTGTACCCCCTGCTATTGGTGCCTCAACATTTAAGGTGGATCACGGTCTAATCCTCATGCTCAAAGCGGAAGTGTTTTTCAAGAATTCCACCGATGACGACCCAACTCAACACTTGAGAAATTTTCTGGGAGTGTGTGGTATGCACAAACAAACCAATGTCTCAGAAGATGCCTTAAGGTTGAGAGTTTTCAAGTACTCCTTGGGCGGTGAGGCTAGAAAGTTGCTTCAAAACTTGCCACCAAACTCAATCCGATCATGGCCTGAACTTGTCCGTACATTCCTAGCAAAATGGTTCCCATAAAGCAAGAAATCTGAGCTTAGAGATAAAATCTATTTTTTTAAGCAACAACAAGGGGAGCACTTACATGAGGCGTGGGATCGCTTTAAACTATATTTGGTAAGGTCGCCAAATCATGGATTCCCTGACTCAATTTTGCTTGAGAAATTTTACATGGGTGTTGATCCCATGAACCAAGTCATTGCAAAGAATGCGGCGGATGGATCTTTTATGGATAAGTCTTTTGCGAGAGTAACTCAAATCCTCGACAAGATGGCCAAACATAATCAAGCATGGCATTCCGAGGATGCATCCGGTGGAATAGCTTATAGGTCTCCTTCTTTGACAAATTTGATCAAGGAAAACCAAGAGAGAGACCAAATCATTGCTGGATTGGCCACTAATGTCAATGTGTTGACCAAGATGTTTACAGAAAATCAAACAAAGAAAGTCAACGTTGTCGAGGACATGCCGTCAAATTCTAATGAAGATTTTGAAGAGGCTAATTGTATCAACAACCCCCAAGGAGGAGGGTAACAAAGGCAATACTATTAAGGTCAAGGAGCACAAAACCAATGGAGGCCAAACCCGCAAGGGCATGGAAACCAACAGTGGACGTATGACCAAGGTAGTTCACAACAAAGAATTTGGGGCAACAACAACAACAATTTTGCTAACCGGAGTGAAAATCCTTATGTTCCTCCAAAAGGACAACATTCGAACCAAGGGTCCTCAAGTGATTCAAAATTGGAAGCTATGCTAGAGAGAGTGCTACAAAATCAAGAAAAGTTTGATGCTTCATTGAGGAACATGACCGAGGTCGTTGGCTCTCATACCGCTTCCATCCAAAAGTTGGAAATGCAAATGAGAGATCTTTCCAAGGAACAAAACCCCAAGCAAAAGGGAACACTACCTAGTGACACGATTGCAAACCCAAGAGGTAGTGGAAGTGGTCCAACCTCTCATGTCATGGCAATCACCACTAGGAGTGGAAAAGTGCTACTTGGAGAGAATGAACACATAGTTGAAGATGTGGAGACCAAACAAACGGTTGAGGGGGAAGAACAAGAGGTAATTGAAGTTGAAAAGCAAAAAGTTGTTGTGGTTGATAAACCAAAGGTCGTTGAAATTGAAAGAATTCCAGAAAAGGCTAGAGCACAACAAGAAGATCGAGAAGAGGAAAAGGAAAAGGGGAACGAGTCATCACAACCTCTTCCAACTATTCCTAGACCTCCTCGTCCTTTCCCTCAAAGGCTAGCAAGGAAGATTGATGATAGCAAGCTTGAAAAGTTCTAAGATATTCTCAAACAATTGACAGTGAATATACCTTTTGTAGAAGCTTTTCAAGAAATGCCAGGGTTTGCCAAGTACTTGAAAGATTTGATCACTAAAAAGAAGACCTCAAAGCATGAGGTGGTAAGCATGACTCACAGAGTAAGCTCTATCATTGCTACAACCCCGGTTCAAAAGAAGGAGGATCCGGGAGCCTTTACTATACCTTGAACTATTGGGGCACGTGAATTTTCAAGAGCCTTATGTGACAACGGAGCTAGCATCAACTTAGTGCCACTAGCCATCTATAAGCAAGCGGGATTGGGTATGCCTAGACCAACAAGTATGAGATTGGAAATGGCCGATCGTTCCATCAAGCGACCGGTGGGTATTGTGGATGATGTACTAGTGAAAGTGGGGAAGTTCCATTTACCCGCGGACTTTGTAATTCTTGATTGTGCTGTGGATAAAGAGATTCCTATCATTTCGGGAAGACCATTCTTGGCTACGGGCCGAGCACTCATGGATTCTGAAAGAAATGAGATAAAGTTCCGGGTGAATGATGAAGAAGTCACTTTTCAAGGTAGCAAGGGCATGAAGCTACCACACGAATATGAGAGCATCTCAATGATAGAAGCGGTTGATGAGGTGGAGGATGCCGTTGAATTGAAAATGGAAGAACAATGCCTTGGTGAGGCATTAGCGGCAATCCTTGTAAATTCTGATGGGGAAAACATGGATGGGTACATAGAATCGGTGAATGAATTGGAGGGTCTTGGATCCTATACGTACAAGCCGGCAAAGCTCTCTCTTGACTTAGAGAATAGAGCTACTCCCCCCACCAAGCCATCAATCATTGAGCCACCACAACTAGAGCTCAAACCACTCCCTTCGCATTTGAGGTATAAATTTCTTGGCTCTAATGATACTTTACCCATAATTCTGTCTTCTTTGTTGAATGATGTGCAGGTAGAGCAATTATTGGACGTCCTAAGGGAGCACAGGCAAGCAATTGGGTGGACAATCGCCGACATTTGTGGCATTCCCGCGGGAATTTGTGAACACAAAATCCAATTGGAGAATGACACCAAGCCAAGTGTGGAGCATCAAAGGCGACTAAATCCATCAATGCAAGAGGTGGTGAAAAAGGAAATTATCAAGTGGTTAGATGCCGGAGTTGTCTACCCAATCGCCGATAGTTCTTAGGTGAGCCCAGTACAATGTATGCCAAAGAAGGGGGCATAACCGTGATTGAAAATGAAAAAAATGAGCTCATCCCTACTAGAACGGTGACCGGGTGGAAAGTGTGCATGGATTATCGAAACTCAACAATGCAATTTGCAAGGATCATTTCCCTATGCCTTTTATTGATCAAATGCTTGATCAGCTAGCGGGTAGAGCCTTCTATTGCTTCCTTGATGGATACTCCGGCTAAAACCAAATTAACATTGCTTTGGAAGATCAAGAGAAAACAACTTTCACTTGTCCTTATGGGACATTTGCTTTTAGCCGGATGCCATTTGGGTTGGGTAATGCTGCGGCGACCTTTCAAAGATGCATGATGTCGATATTTTCCGATATGGTGGAAGATTTTCTAGAAGTTTTCATGGATGACTTCTCGGTTGTTGGTGATTCCTTTGAGCATTGTCTTGCAAATCTTAGACAAGTGCTCAAGAGATGCGAAGAAATGAATCTTGTGCTAAATTGGGAAAAATGCCACTTCATGGTGGATGAAGGTATTGTGTTGGGGCACAAGAATTCTAAACATGGCATAGAAGTTGATCGGGCAAAGATCGAAATCATTTCTAAACTTCCTCCACCAAATTCAGTGAAAGGTGTTCGAAGCTTTCTAGGCCACGCCGGATTCTATCGGAGATTCATCAAGGATTTTTCCAAAATTTCACACCCAATGTGCAAGCTTCTTGAAAAGGATGCAAAATTCATGTTTGATGACAAGTACCTCAAAGGGTTTGAGGAATTAAATTTGAGGCTTACCACGGCACCCATTATTGTCATTCCCGATTGGACTCTTCCTTTTGAACTCATGTGTGATGCCAGTGGTGTAGCTATTGGAGCAATGCTAGGTCAACGCCACAACAAGATACTTCATCCGGTCTATTATGCAAGTAAAACTCTCAATGGGGCACAAATGAATTACACTGTCACTGAGAAAGAGCTTCTTGCCATTGTGTATGCTTTTGAAAAATTTCGGGCCTATTTGTTAGGGTCCAAGGTGGTAGTCTACATGGATCATGCGTCTCTTCGATATCTCATGGCAAAGAAAGATGCAAAGCCTCGACTAATTCGGTGGGTTCTCTTGTTGCAGGAATTTGACTTTGAAGTAAAAGATCGAAAAGGTACTCAAAATCAAGTTGCAGACCACTTGTCAAGGCTTGAGGAAGCAGGGAGACCTAAATAAGAGCTTGACATAAATGACGCTTTCCCCGATGACCATATATTGGCACTTTCCAACACCATTGCTCCTTGGTATGCCGACATTGCAAATTACTTGGTAAGTGAGGTCATTCCGGAAGGGTTAGAACCTTATCAAAATAAAATATTCTTGAGGGATTGTCGGCAATACTACTGGGAGGAGCCTTATTTGTTTCGAGTGTATGCTCACAACATCATTCGGAGGTGCGTACCAGAGGAAGAAGTCATGCCAATCCTCAAGGCATGTCATGACTCACCGGTTGGAGGCCATCATTGAGGCAATAGATCTGCTGCAAAGATTCTTGAATGTGGCTACTATTGGCCTTCCATATATCATGATGCAAACCAATTTGCAAAAGCTTGTGAGCAGTGCCAATGGCAAGGTTCAATCTCCAAAAGGCATGAAATGCCTATGCAATATGTGTTGGAGATAGAAATCTTTGATGTGTGTGGAATTGATTTCATGGGCCCCTTTGTTAGTTCCTTTGGGATGAAATATATTTTGGTGGCTGTGGACTACGTCTCAAAATGGGTTAAAGCCGTTGCCTTACCAAACAGTGAGGCGAGGAGTGTTACCTCCTTTTTGAAGAAGAATATATTCACTCGGTTTGGAACTCCTAGAGCCATTCTTAGTGATGGGGGATCGCACTTCTACAACAAAGCATTCACAGGGTTACTTGGGAAATATGGGGTGAAACACAAGGTGGCTACACCATACCATCCGCAGTCGAGTGGTCAAGTTGAGGTCTCAAATCGAGATATAAAGAGTATCCTAGCCAAGACTGTGAATGCCAACAGAACTGACTGGTCCAGAAGATTAGATGATGCATTGTGGGCCTACCGCACGTCCTTCAAGACTCCTATTGGTACTTCTCCCTACAGACTCATTTTTGGGAAGGCATGCCATTTACCGGTTGAGTTGGAGCACAAGGCCATGTGGGCACTCAAGAAGCTGAATTTAGAATGGGCGGAAGCTGCAAACTTGAGATTGATGCAACTAAATGAACTAGAGGAATTTCGATTCCATGAATATGAGAGAGCAGCGGTCTACAAGGAGCGGATGAAATTTGTTCATGACAAAAAGATCTTGAAAAGAGAATTCAAGACGGGCGACCTCGTCCTACTCTTCAACTCAAGATTAAAATTGTTCCCGGGCAAATTGAAATCGAAATGGTCCGGCCCCTTTAAAGTGGTGAGTGTATCCCCAAACGGAGCTGTAGAGTTAGAATCTACTGATGGGTCTCGGACATTTAAAGTAAATGGCCAACGCATCAAACACTACTTGGGTATTGATGGTGAGAAGAAGGTGATAGAGCAGCTGGTTCAACAAGATGGACCGTGCCCGTCAAAAGGATGAAATTAGAGAAATCAGTCTCGTCGTGCAGCGACGTTAAATCAAGCGCTGCATGGGAGGCAACCCATGGGTGGTAACACCGTCTTTGAATTTTGAATTTTCTTTGTTTATTTATTTACTTAACATCGGTGAAGTGTAAGGAACCTAAACAGTGGTGATATTTGGTGGATGCACCCATGGACAGAAATGCGGAAGACGGAGGGTAGAAATGCGGTAGAAGTGCGACCGCATAATTGATTTGCGAATCGCAAATCTACCGCAAACCTAACCAGTGAGCCCTCTAATTTGAAAGATGCAGTGCCTCCATTCTGCGGTCCGCATATTAGTTATGCGATTGCAGAATGGATCGCAAAAGTGAGTCTGAGAAAGCTGCGCGTCGCAGCAACATGCAACCATTATGCGGACCGCAAATCAGCTCTGCGATCGCATAATGGTTCGCAGAATTGGCGTCGCTACTCCCCCTAGGTACGTTCCTAAAAGCCCTACATGACAGAACAAAACAAAAAAATAAAACAAAAGAACTGAGGCAAGTTCGAATCGGCTCGTCAACAGGCATCCTCCTGTAAATCAAGAGCATTCTCAACATCTGGTATCCTGTTGTTTCCCCCTTCTCCGTTGTTTCTATAGTTCGAGGTAAAAGTTGTGGGAAATGGTTGTGGGCTTAATAGCATGTCTAGGGTAGTGATGAATTAGACGTTGGGGTAGAAATTGGTTGAAGATTTAGGCACCCATGGAGTTGCCTGAGAGATAGGTTGAACAGTTGAACTGATTGCGTTAAGTTGCTCAGTTCTGCGGTCCGCATGTTTAAAATACGAACCGCATTGTTGTCGCAGACCTAACCCTAGGTCAGACGAAGACGACAACTTATGCGGTCACTATGCGATCGCATTATCACTTTGCGGTCCGCAAAGTGACCGCATACATGTCACCTTTGTAGCCTCCTCAAGCATTGAAATGTGCGATCGAGTATGCGGCCGCAGAATTGATCTGCGGTCCGCGAACTCAACGCAAAGTAAAACAGTGAACTGGAAAATTTGGACTTTGCAAGGAGCCATACTGCGATGACTATGCGGTCCTCATAACCATTATGCGACCGCATATATCATCGCAGAATGGAATGACACTTCAGCAGAAAATATTTTGCGACTACTCTGCGGTCCGCATTCCTGTTTTGCGATCGCAGAGTGCATCGCATCCTTGCTCTCAGTTAGATATTTCCTATTCTCTACCCTCCTGGCTATACTAACAATGTTCCCTTTGCAGACATGGCTCACAAACGACATGCCAACAGGCCCCGTGCTTCTAAAAGACAACGAGTGGATTCGCCACGAGAAGGAAATGACCAACCTGAGGAAGTAGACACCCAGCCTGCAGTTGACATACATGCTGAGGCAAGGAGAAAGCAGGCTGCGGAGGGACTTTCATATCATCTCCGCTGGGGTATTGAGGGGTCAAGGGATAAATATAAAGCCGGGCTTGAACGGAGAAATCTCCTCCCTGAGAAGCAATTGAGCTTAAATGGGCTTAAAGAAAAGTACCCCCACATCCTTAGCAACATCAAGCGGAGAAAATGGCTGAGATTCACTGACCCTCCGGCCAAGTACAATGAGTCCATTGTTCGGGAGTTCTATGCAAATTATGGAGCTTCCAGGACCAAACAGCATAAAAGGCAAAAGATGTACCTCGACAAGGTGGAAGTTCGAGGTATCCCAGTCAAATGCAGTGCCAAATCCATAAACAAGTTGTTGATCCCAGACTGGGACGGGGACACCTCCACATCTGAGTATAAAGCCAAATTTACCAACAGAGAAAGTGAAAGAAGCAGGATTGCTTTCGTCATCGCAACTGGAACCCCTGCATGGATACAACCGGGGAAAAAGATTTATAAGGAGAGCTTCTCAAGGGAAGGGAGACACTGGCTTGCATTTCTCGCATCCAGATTGATCCCAACAAATCATGAGACAAACATCGCCATCGAGAAGGCCCTCCTCATCATGGAGGGCGTTAAAGTGAATGTAGGAGAAATAATTTTCCAAGAAATTGGGAGAAGAGCAATGCAAGATGCCACTTCTCTTCTGTTCCCGTCATTGATCACTGCTTTGTGTCATGAGGCCCAAGTTCCTGTTGACCTCCGGGATGCTACAAGTCAGGAGCAAGGTATTATAGACATCACCCGCCTGGCTGATGCGGTGATACCTCCTCCAGCAGTTGTTGAGGAAGACCTACTCTCCTCCCAGCCTCCTATTGCTCATGATGATGCGGCCTAGTCTTCCACTCCTTCCACCGCTGCTCAAACTACCACTGCTACTGCTCAGCCACACCAACCACTCCGGCAGTCTCACAGCTTGGTCTTTTAGCCAAGCATGCAAACTCCAAAGTTGACCAGCTTGTTAAGACGTTGCCTAATTTAATCAAGCAAGCTCTCACTCCCATTCAGTCCGCCATAGCAGAGATTCAGCAAAAACAGATAGCATATGCTGAGCGACTGCAAGGGCTTGAGTTGAGGGTGGAGAAGCTAGAAAGGGGAGAAATGCCCGGTTTGCACGATCTCAAGACAGAGGTGGCCCCGATGAAGGTCGAATTTCAAAAGATGCAAAACCTGGACTTCGATGTTTCATCCTTCTTTCCTGGAGCAGGTGATAAGAATGCTGATCAGGTGCCTGATTTAGGCCTTGATTTCACCAACTTAATGGCCGACCCTGTTGTTCCTACTCCCGGAGACTCCCAGGCCCCAGCTCCTCCTAGCCGTATTGATATTGCCTCTGATGAGGAAGCTGAGGGAGGTAGTGACAGTGATGAAGATGAGGATGACTCGGGATTCTCCAGCGATGATGCTCCGCAGCCTGTAGACAAGGGGAAGGCAGCAGCTCCAGCGTCACCTCGAGAGGATGATGCTATGGATGACGATGAGCGCGCTCAGCTTGAGGTGGCGTTGCAGATATCATTGATTGACTGAGGAGGCCCCACAGTTCATACATCAGCTGAGGCATCTAGCAGCTCTCACATGCCGGCTGTGGTCATAACAGCCCCACCATTAGCTCCAGTGCCAGCCTTGCTTTTTACACCAGAGCTTGCACCGGCAGCAGAGGTCTCACCCTCGACTGTGCCTATGCTAGATACACATGAGGGTGATCACCCCGGCACACAGCCAGCTGCCAACTCCCATAGCACTTAGTGTGCCTTAGGGAGTCTTTCCTCACACTTTGCACTTTTATTATCCGCATTAGGGACAATGCATCATTCTAAGTTGGGGGTGGGTGTACTTTTGGTGTTTTGATTTGATATTGCCATTTTTGTGCTTTTGTGTATCAAACTTGTACAACTTTTATCTATAAAGCAGTGTATATACAATGTTTTGATTTGTCAATATTTGTTTATGATTAGTTAGCCAATCAATTCCTCTTGGTTTTTCTTTGTCTGATTCTTTTCCAAAAGTGTAATAGTAGAATCAGAACCTCGTGTGTAAATCAATGTGACCAGTTTAGTGAAATTGTTCAGTGCCAAGCATGCATACCTGTACATAGCACATATCCTCCTATAGTCATTTCTTTCGACTCATCCCAATGATAGATAGATTGACGACTGTCTTAAGGGAACTTGTCTCTATGACCAATATTGTGAATTTAAGGCTCACTTTGTAACTCTATAGCGACCCATAAAAGCTTGAAATTGCAAAGTAGTTGCTCGAAAGTGCTAAACAATGTGAATTAAGCAGTTCAAGTACAATGTGTGTAAGTGCTATTTGTATATATTTCTTGTGTCCACTTCTGTCATCTAGAACTTGCCCGGTTGGTCTTTCAATACTAATGATAGTATGCCCGGTTGGAGGAATGATCTTAGGCATTCGTTGTGTTAATTTGAAACATCTCTCTAGCTTTTCAAACCTACCATTTTGTAAATAATATCACTAGTACCCCTCTTTGAGCCTTTAAACCTTTCTTTGGCCAACTCAGTACAAACCATTCCCTTTTTGCAAAATGATCCCCTCTTTTGAACCCGTCCCTCCTTGAACATTGAAAATGAGGCTAAAAGCCTAAGTTGGGGGTGGTGTCAAAGTGAGATAGGCAAGGTTATATATTGAGTCTAAGGCCACATACCTCATAGGCAAGGTTATATATTGAGTCTAAGGCCACATACCTCATACAAATAATTTAAAAAAAAAACATAGTGTGTATTAAAGTATTCAAGCTCCAATAAAGTATAATAAAAAAATATTTATATATATATATATATACATTGTGGAGACTTGAATAAAATTGGGAGAGGTATGCAAGGTGGTTCTATAATCGGGGACTAGATGCCAATGAGGCTTTGTGAGTTAAAGAAAATCAAAATGCAACAGAATGAAGCTTGTAAGTAGTGTTCAAGGAGGATGAAGTCATATGTACCCAAATGATTACCTAACCTTCCCTAAACCTACATTACGAGCCTAAAAAGTCCTTATTGGACCTCCAACCGATCATTCTTGAAGAAGTGGCGAATTAAAATAAGGGCAAGCCTATGGTATGACATGTAGTGGCATTTGAAATTCTTTCTGAGAGTGAGTGGTCTTTCTGACTTGTCCTGTGAGTATTGTAAATATGGTGAGTATAGGACATCATTTCTGGTGAGAGTGCTTGAACTGCAGAATTTACTTAAGTTGAGCCTTTAGAGTCTAATGCAAATGCAGTCAGCTGAGGGTAACATTTAATCACAATGTGAGGCTCAAAGCTTGCATGATTGGTCTGTCTCTACATGTTTGCTCTTAGTCAAGGAGGAGTGGAGCGATTGTTCCAATACATGCTTGAAGAACTCAACATTAGCACAAATCTTGTGTCATTATTGTGTTAAGTGTTAGAAATAAGTGTGGCGTAGGTGTGTTCTGCTTGCTTGAGGACATGCAAGAGCTTAAGTTGGGGGTGTTGATGTGCCGGAGAGATTCGGCACATTTACATACTAATTGCTCTTATATTAGCTTGTTTCATTGCAAAATGTAGTCCATACTTATGTGATTTTGTGGTTTCACAGATAAAGAGGAAGAAAAGACCAAGTACACAAAAATAGACGCAAAAGATAAGAAAGAGGGCAAGTTGTGCAAAAAACCAAATCTGCGGACCAATATGCGGTCGCATACTAGATGTGCGGACCGCAAATTAAGCAGCCAAATCACAGAACTAAATAGTGAATGGAGCTGAAAAGCATGACAAGAATGCGATATCTTTTGCGATTGCACATTCAATATACGGTCCGCACTTCTGACACATAATGAACACAGAGGAAACCTAAGAGGCAAGTCTGCGGTGCTTTCTGCGGTCGCATAATCAACATGCGGACCGCAGAATGGCAAAGCGATCAACACATGAACAGCTAGGGTTCCTATCCGCGATGCCTCCTCTCAAGATTGTGGACCGCAGACCTGTTATGCAATAGATCTGCGGTCGCATACGTGACCTGGAAGGGCAAACTTGTCCGTTTTTTGTCAGATCTTGGTCCCTCTATAAATAGCTTTTTAGAATTTTGTGTTAGGGCAACTTGTGCAGACTTTATACTACACTCCAAGACATTATTACTCATCTTTTTGGAAGCTTTTGGTTGAAGAATCTTTTACTTTGTAAGCATTTATGACATTTATTACACCTTGTGTTTTGTATTTTAGCATGTGTGGCTAAGCTTAAATACTAAGGTTGTGAACCCTAAATGGGTGTTATGTAAATGGGTGTTTAACATTGAATATATGCATAATGGTTGGATGATATTCCTTCACTTCGCATTCTTCATTTATTATTGGTGGTTGCAAAGTCCTACCTTGCTTGGGAAAGTGGGTTAGATTTTGGAAGAAGTAAAGAACAAAAACTCGAGGCCGTACACTTCGTTTAACAGAATCGCGTAGGGATAAGTGGGTTTTATTTGGCATTTATTTATTGTTATACATTGTGACTCTTAAACTTTTGGAAAAAAAAAAGAGAGGAAATACTACTCAAGTATTGGGAAATATTGGGTAGTTGCTTAGAAATCAATTGCATATCAATAATCAACCATTAGAAATATATCATATTAACACCGATGACATTACAATACATTTATGGGAACACAACCTTGGTTTAATCAATTCTATAAATTATTACATTAAGCATTTTCACTAGTTAAATATTCTAAATCAACCTTCACTCATACTATCACTCTTACACCATTTCTATGTTACTTCTAACGGAATAGATTCAAGATTTTAGTCGGGTAACACACTAATTCAAGTGATCATTTCACACCTATTCCCTGTGGGATTCGACCCCAAACTAGTTGGGTTATTATATTTGACACCGACAGCCTTACACTAATTGTAAAAGTGTAATTTGAGCGTATCAACCGGCTCAAGAATAGCCAATATCACAATATAATTTCAACAGGTCGGACTAAGCCATAGTCCCCAATCACAATCGAGCCCGCACTCACAGGAGAGTACGTGTCTCGCTGCTATACAGTGTCACAAAGTGGTATACAGAGATTTTGAACCTGCTAGTCATCACCCACATCCATTACTCACCTCAATTCGGCTCGACGACTAATCCGCGATGCCCTTGCCACAAGAATCAACTTCCACAGGCATAGAATCTGATCAAATATTGTAGAAATACATCAAAATAGGCAAATGGGAAGATACCCAGTCAAAACAATTCAATTTACACCAAAAACTACAAAGTTGCCAAAACCCGACTTTTGGTACGCTTCTCAAAAAATTACGAAAGTCACATATTCGGAATTCTCGTCTCAACACGAGTTTTAGCATATACAATTTACCAAAATCGGACTCTATTTGCCCATTCAAATCAATGATTTTCCATAATTTAGGCCTAAGGCTAAAATCCCCCTTTAATCTTCCATTAACAGTGAAATACTCAAGGATTCTATGATAAAATACTGTAATTAGGCCATAAAACATACCTCCGACGAATACCCGATGAATTCCCAGCAATTTCCCGTGAGTTTCTCTCTGTAAGACTCAAAAATGGAGGTTATGGGTGAATGGTTTGCGAAAACATTGTTCTGATATATTAATATTCTGACTGCCAGGCATTTCTATGCGATCGCAGCCACTGGCTCGCGATCGCGATGAACAAATTCACCAGGCTCCAAAATTAATCTACACGATCGCGACATACCCTACGCGATCGCACTGCTTCAGACCACAACACTACGCGATCGCATGCATCTACCCGCGATCGCATTGCATTAAATCCCAGGCCTATGCGATCGCACATATGACATTGCGGTCGCGATGCATCCCTACATAACCTTACGCGATCGTATAATCTACCTCGCGATCGCAGAGCTCACAATTCTCCTCTTACGCGATCGCATACAAAGCTTATCAATCGTGAAGCACAAAAATCCTCTGCACTTATTGCAGCAGAAACAATAGTGCATTTGGCACAAAATTGTCCGTTTGGTCCACTGGATTCATCTCGAGGCCCCCGGGACCCCAACGAACACCACCAACCTACTCCAAAACACAATAAAAACTTGTTCAAATCATAAAACATGCCCTTAAACACAGAAATCATCGAATTATGGCGTATTCAAGCCTAGGATTCAACTCAAACTTCTGAAACTAACATTCAACATAAAACCCGACCAAACGACGTCCGAATGACATGAAAATTTGCAGACATATCCAAAATCACATGATGAAGCTACAGTCAGAATTCCATTCTGACCCCTGGATCAAAATCTCACCTACCATTCGGATTTCGCCAAAATTCAACCTTAGCCAATTCAAGCCTATTTCAATACCGGACCTCCAAATGCAATTCTGATCACTCCCCTAAGTCACAAATCACCTCCCAGAACTAACCAAATCATCAGAATCTGATTCCAAGCAATCTTACTAAATAGTCAACTCCAGGTTGACTTTCCACATTCAAGCTTTCTTCAAAAAGGCTATTTGCCTCATTTTCAACCTGAATCACTCCTAACCCACCCGATAGACTCTAACACTGATATAAAAGCATGAAACATATAAATACAAGGGGTAATAGGGTGATAAATCTTATGATGACGTGCCGGGTCGTCACAACACTATTGGTGGAGGCGGATAAAGAAATATATAGTTGGTTATATGTCTAAATGCCTCAACTGCGAGCAGGTGAAGATGAGCACTAGCGATCGGGTGGGTTGCTTCGGCAGATAGAAATTTTGGAGTGAAAATGGGACCGCATCACCATGGACTTTGTATCTGAATTCTGAATGGAACTTAAATAAGTTTGATGTCATTTGAGTTATTGTGGATCGGCTGACCAGGTCTGCTCACTTTATTTCTATTGTCACACCTCATTTTTATCGCTTATTACTACTACGCCCCGGGAAGGGATATAATAATAAAAGGGAAGGAGTTTTTCTACTTAAAGGACAGTCGGGACGGAATTTATTTATTAAATTTTCAGAGTCGCTACTTGGGAAAGTAATGGTGTCCCAAGTCACCGGTTTAATCCCGAACCGTGGAAATTATGACTCTATTTTACAGTCTGCGAAACTAGAAATTCGGATAAGGAATTCTATTAACACGAAAGAAGGTGTTAGGCACTCCCGAATCCCGTGGTTCGAGCACGATCGCTCAACTGCCGTATTTGTTTTTATCTGATTTCTTTATATATTTCAATTATGTGCATTAATGTTCCGCTTTTCAACTTTTAAAGAATTGCAACGTCGTGAAAATGCATTTCGGGCCACACCGTACCAGTACGCCTATGGCCATTAACACATTCCGACTTTGTTGAGAGCAGGACTTGGGTCACATAAATGCGCACTCATATTTGAGAATGTAATATTATTATAAGTCGCGCCTAAAGTTCCTACGTCTTGATTAACTTTTGGAAATACCGTGAAATTCGTTAAACGGTCACTCCGAGTCTAAAATTTTTATAACAATTGATTGAGGGCCCCGCAATTATGTATTTAATGCGGCGAGGCTCATCTCACTTTTATTAAAGGTCAATCCTAAGATGGATCTATAATTCTCTGTTTTATATGATTTCTAAAAGGAATTGCATTAGCTAATTACTAAATGTGAAACGTCTAATTACCTAGTGATTCAATTGCAAATAATAAAGTCCTAAAAGATACATAAGTAAACTATGTCATCCAATGGTATTGATGTTACAGTTCCAGGATAAACAAATTGGACTTCAAAAGAATCCAAATTCACGAGACTGAACTGAAATGGGCCTCTGTTTTTAACCTATTGGAACTTAAAGAATTATTGGATCAATCTAAGTTCAACAACTAATATTTACCGAAAATACTTTGTTATTGTGATTCAAACCTATATTACACTAACTTGTTTTACCAGTTTTTAAGTTTTGCACTGTCTAGTTTTCAAACAACTATACTGATTATTTCCATTCTATTAACCATTACTAGACAGAAGAGGAATTTTTCTCGACAGTAACAATGTAAAACAATATTTAAACACCAGCTAATAGGCAACCGCATGACCAAAATTATCAGGATACTATTAACCTCGAATTCAACCTAGAATTGTCAGTTATGAACTTAACTAATCATGATTTTTAAAACCTTAATAGCTAAACTGATACAAATACTGTTTACCAAAATCTAAAGCTAAAATAAACCTAGATTTGCCATTATACCATTCTATATGATTTAGTTCTCTTAGTCCAGTTCATACATTCAAACAACTTATTTTAGAAGATTAACAAAGATAGATTAGAAAATGGAAATTTCTAATCTAATACAACGTGAACAAACAGAGAAAGTAAACTGCTGCAACATTAAAGCTTCCAATGAACTTGTGCTTCTCTTATTTCATATTTGCCTGAAGTTTTACATAGATTTGAGGTTCAGAATATGTACCTGGAACAAATGAACAGATCTATTAGATCTAATAAACACAGCAACAACATATGATTAAGCAAGCAGTTTCAGAAGTAACATTCACAGCAATTCAGCAATAAGTAGAAATCAGCAATGAGTATAAATCAGCCGTGATCAACTCAAATCCAACCCGAAAATATAGTTTTCTCAGCAAAATTAGACTGGAACAACTTTTAAAATCCCCAAATCCAATAGCTCTAAACCAAAACCAGTTGAAATTCATCCGCAGATTTTGAATCCACATTTAAAACTCAGTCTACTTTGATAGCAACTTGTTTTGATTGATTTTTGATTGTTTTTGGATTTTGATATGAATTTAAAAATGTAGAAAAAAGAATAAAAGATCTCAAAATGTAAATTTCAGATCTGCAACCTAGCAGATATTTTTATGGGAATTTTTCTACGGTTTTAAAGCTTATAGGGTTCCGAAAATCTCTTGTGTTCAAAAGTCTCCTTAATTCTGCAGAATTATTGCCTATTTATAGGCAGAAATGGGAGGGAAATTCAGATTTAAATTATTTACTTGTTATTCCTTTAATTTCTAGCTTGTTGCATAAGTAAGTGCAAATGTTTGTTTAAAATATACACTACAACCCCTTCTACAACATTCTAGCTAATTCTACCATATTTTATTTGCTTGGAATTCCTATTGTACCCCTACTTGTGTAGGGAAACTACTGACTCTACCAATTTTTATGCCCAAACTGCCCTTAATCATCTATATTTATAACAATTATACTATTTCATTTCCCAATTGTACCCCTTCTCCTTTTAGTCTTATTACCATTAAAGTATTTTCCTTTTATTTACCCTTTTTTAATTCCTTTATTAAACAAAAACTGAAGTCAAAGTCAAAAATTGACTTACAAAAAAAGCCAATAATAGACGGTTTTCCCAGAATGAATCTAATTAGACTTAAGTACTCAATTAATCAAGATTCCAAGGAACAAATCAATTAGGGGTAGAATCCAATTACCAGAAGACTTAATTACTAATTTTGATTTTATTCAAGTAATACCCCTAAGGATCTAAATGTGGCTATGAACAATAAATACACAATTTTGACTAAGAAATATTCAGACCATATAATTCTCAAATAATAAAAGTCAGAAATCCACAAGCATAACTAATTAAACCTAACTAAATCATGACAGAATTACAAAAAAGATTCTAGGTTCAGAAATTCAATCAATCTAATTAATCGACTTATCTATTAACAATTTATCAAACATGAATCAAATTGTAGAATATTAATACTAAAATTATAAATCAAAAGTAGAAAAACTAATCAAAACTAATCTTAATTAGTCGACTATAAAAAACCAGTGGTAAGAATTATCCGTCAAAGATTTTCACGAATTAAATCTAAACATATAATCAGATTTGTCTAACGGATATCACTAACCAAAAATGTATGCTGTCAGAACACGAGAAAATTAACAGAGCAAAAATAAAGATATGAGAAGAAATAGAGGAAAAGAAGAAAACTAGTAAACCAGTTCTAAAGAGAACCAGAAACATGCACATAATTTGATTTGAAATATAATAAAGAGAACTTAGTTTTTTCTTTTTTTAATCTGCTCTTTTCTTTTCTTTCTTTCTTCTATTTTTCTTTCTTCATTTTCTTGTATCTTTTTCTTCAGGCAGACTCTTTCTTGGTCATTTTTCGGTAGCTTTAGGACTTGAAGTCTTCAATACAGTGTTGAGGATATTAGAAGACAGTGGGGTATGAGTTTTGGGGTAGTTTTGGGTGGCGGTGCCACCGTGGGTGGTGGTGGCCGCGCCTAGGGTTTAAGGGTTCTGGGGCTTTGTGGTGGGATTCGAAGAAAATCAGTGCTGGATTTGGAGTGAAGAGGCAAAGAGGAATCGTTTGGTGTGATTTTGATCGAGGAAGGGTGTCGGTCGCCGCCATGGACGGCGGAACACTAGCGGCGATGGGGAGGTATATCAAAAATCAGGGGTTAGCTGTAAGTGAATGGGGTAATATGTTTAAGATTGATATGTTTTCAAGGGTTTTGTATTAAACTTTGAAGATCAATTTTGGACCATTAGATTTAGGATAATGGACGGCTGTGATTGAGGCGACACTTATGCGGCGTCGTTTGGTTAATTATGGAACTGGACAAGGTGGACGATTTTGGGTCTGGGTCATTTGTATTCGGGGTGTTGGGATGGGCAGATACAAACGTTTGGGCTTCAGGTGTTATCTTTAATTTGGGTATTAATTGGCCCAAACTTTTCTTGTCTTTGTTTTTCCTTGATTTTAATTCTTAATTTTTACTCTAGTATTTTTATATATTTTCTGATTTTTGTATTTTGTTATATTTTAATTTTTTTTGTATTTTTTGTATTTTTCTATTTTGAATTTATTTTTTGATTTTAAGATTGTTAAGCTAATTAACTTCTATTTATGGCAATTTCAATTAAAACAAAAAATGTTATCTTTATTAATACCTACTATAATTTGAAATTAATTTTCTAAATGAACATGCATATTTTTGTATTTTTATGCACATATAACATGCAAATAATCAAAACAAAAAATTCACACGAATTGTAAAAACAAGAAAAAATTATTTATTTTGAATTTTATGGGAATAACTCATATGTAGGGTTAAAATCACGTGCTCACAGCTACCCCTCTTTGCTCGGGAACATGAAGAGTTTTAGTGCAAAGATAAGTGAGAAACTATGAACGATTTTTACCCGTTCGAGTATTCCGTTGTGAAGCATTTTGAAATGTTTTGACCGCACCCTGCTTCAGAGGTTGCCTACATATCCTGGGCTAATCAGGAATCAGGTCAGTGTAGTTCGGGAATATCTTGTAGCTAGGACTACCAGGGACTGTGATCTCACTGCTGTTGTTGTTGTTACTACTGACTGACCCCTTATTACACCATGGTAAAAAATAAAAAAAACTAGCCTAAGCTATACTCTATGAATTACAAAAAATTCTATCTATGCCTTCCAACTTATTCTTGTTATTGCCTTGAACTTGTATTCCTCTAACGACATTTTTGTTGTTGCCTTGAACTTGTATTTTGTACTCCTCTAACGACATTATTTTTGTTGCCTTAAACTTGTATTTAGTACTCTTTCAACGACATTCTTGTTGTTGCCTTGATTATGTTCAACCACTTCAATTTGAAATATGCGTCCATTTTCCATGTGGACTCCTGCTTGCGACAAAATAAACAACCAAATAAAGAATTTTTCTGCCCCAGTATGGTGACTGGGCACATCATCTTATTAATGGTCAGAATTTAAAGAAATATTTCATTTTTTGAAAAAGTATTCCCTCATTATACAGGTGGGCGCCTGAACAGAAATTAAAAATATAAAAAAGTATTCCCTCATTATACAGGTGGGCGCCTGAACAGAAATTAAAAAATGCAGAAAATATTCCCTCGTTATACAGGTAGGCGCCTGAACAGAAATTAAAAATGCAAAAAAGTATTCCCTCATTATACAGGTGGGCGCCTGAACAGAAATTAAAAATGTGTTTCTTTATGACTAAAGTTTATCTTAGGTGAAAAATTTATCAGACTAAGACTTTTAATATTAGGAGAAAGTTTCAACAGACTAAGGTTTTACCTTTATCTTAGGTGAAAAATTCATCCGACTAAGACTTTTAATCTTAGGAGAAAGTTTCAACAGACTAAGATCTTGACTCTCATTGGTCTATGTCCATTTCTATGTAGTCTCTGGAGGAAAATCCATCGGACTGAGATTTCGACTCTAGGAGATAATTCATCAGACTAGGTCCATTTTCTGTGTGGTCTCAGGAGGAAAATCCATCGAACTGAGATTTTGACTCTAGGAGATAATTCATCGAACTAGGTCCATTTTTGTGTAGTCTCAGGAGGTAAATCCATCGGACTGAGATCATGAATCTAGGAGATAATTCATCAGATTGGGTCTATTTTCAATTCAGACTTTCTAAAGTTTTCAAATTCAATAATTTTTTCTTTCTTTTATCGACTTCTGCTTTTCTTTCTTTTTCCAACTTCTGCCTTTCCCTTTTCAAAATTATGTCTTCCTTTTCTTTTCAAATTACGCCTTCATTTCCTTTTCCAACTTCGGCTTTCATTTTCAAATTATGCCTTTTTATCAACTTCTACCTTCCTTTTGTTTTCAAATTACATTATTCCTTTATCTTAGGTGAAAAATTCATCAGACTAAGATTTCATCTTAGGAGAAAGTTTCAACAGACTAAGATTCTTTCCTTTTATCTTAAGTGAAAAATTCATCAGACTAAGACATTTATCTTAGGAGAAAATTTTAACAGACTAAGATTTTATCGTTTTATCTTAGGTGAAAAATTCATCGGACTAAGATTTTCATCTTAGGTGAAAGATTCAACAGACTAAGATTTTGACTTTTATAACTTGTTTCATTTCCGACTTGAATTGTCCACCTTCAAAAATAATTGTATTTACCTTCATGCTCTTCGGATGACTACCCAATTCCAAGAAAATTTTTAATGTGGCAGAAAACTTTTCTGCCCCAATTTGATAATTTTCTTGTAGAATATCTTTTATCCCTGTTTCAAAACAAAGAAGAATATGTCAGTTTAAAATGCGATGATTGGTTGTGGCCTTGAACTTTGATGGCGATTGTTCTTCACTTGAATGCCTTACCTGTTCATCGACTATCCATTTTCACTTCTTTTTGTTCAATCCTGCAGCCTTTACAGTCTGTATGTTGTTCATTTCTCGACGGATCCCACAAAATCCAATCTTGAAGTCTATGATTCCTTCAATGATTCCATTTGACAACCTTGGATGTTTTTTGACTGACTCCTTCCTTTGTCAGAATATATACCCCCTCTCCATTCGAATCCCATATTTTCATTTGTTATATTTTTCCCTAGTTGGCGCTTTGCCGACCTTTGTGTCTCGCATGAACCCCAAACATTTTTAATTGCTACCCACTTCATTGCACATGTTGCTATTTTGGTTTAAATCATTGGCCTTGCCTTCGAAGTCTTTATTATGCCATCACTAATCATGATAACTTTGATTTCCTTTTGGGAAGATTTTGGTTGTCATTGGTCTACCAATATTTGTCAATCCTATCCAGGGACATTCCTTTGGTCTATTCAACTTCATCTATTGTGTTGTTTGCACATCGAGCTTCATATTTCAAAGATTCCCAAAGCACATTGACGGCTGGTAACTCAATCATGTCTGACATTGTTCCTGACTTATGATAATTGATGTGTTGGCCAGATCCCATCTCGTGCAATTGGAAAGCTTGCTGGCAAATTTTGAAGTCATTTTTTTACTTGTTATGACCCGACAGACTCAATAAGAGGGAAAGACAATGTGGGGAGAATAGAGTGAAAGAAAATAGGAAGAGACAATTCCTAACAAGAATCCTACAGAAGAATGACCCATCGGATGTGAATATTGACTCTAGCAACCTTGACATGCACTTTCAACCTTTTCTGTGTGGCAAATCTGATGTTCATCTCTTGTTGCAAGTTCTTTGCCCAATATGATTCATGATCCTTAATCGACTTGTAGTGCCCATAAGGTTTTCACCATCAAGCCTCTCTCATTTTGATTTTTCTCTCAACTCACTGTCGCCTTACGGTGCCCGTGAGGGTTTTCACCAATAAGACTCTCTCATTTCGATTTCTCTTGGAATCCCGTGGTGGTTCTCATCATTTCTTGAATTCTTCATTTTCCTTTGTTCAGACTGGAGTGTTGCCTCTGATGTGATTCACATTCGCTCGTTTGACTCGGCATTTCTTGAAGATTGAACGGAAGGTCTTTCTTTGGACCGTAATGCAGGCTTTTGGATGGGATTTAGAATTGTAACGACCCGGCCCGTCGTTACGGGAATTACCACCCCGTTACCTTGCATTTACATACATTATGCTTTTAAAACAGTATTAGAGTATATCGGGTGAGTTAGGAGTGATTTGGATTGAAAATGAAACAAATAGCATGTTTGAAGAAAGCTTGAATATGAAAAGTCAACCAAGAGTTGACTATTGAGTTAGAGTGCTCGGAACCGGATTCCGATGATTCGACTAGTTCCGGGGGATCATTTATGACTTAGGAGAACAATCGAAATTGAATTCGGAGGTCCGGTGTAGTTTTAGGCTTGAATTGGCGAAGGTTGATTTTTGGCGAAAACCGGATGGTAGGTGATATTTTGATTCGGGTGTCGGAATGGAATTCCGACAATTTCTATAGCTTCGTTATGTGATTTTGGATGTGTCTGCAAATTTTCAGGTCATTCGGACATCGTTTGATCGGGTTTTGGATTGAATGTTAGTTTTGAAAGTTTTGAAGAAACTTAGGCTTGAATCCGTGAGTAAATGGAGATTTTTGATGTTTAGTATGGTGTTTTTATGATTGGAACAAGTTCGTATCATGTTTTGGAGTATGTTGGTGGTTTTCGTTGGGGTCCCGGGGGTCTCGGGATGAATCCGGGGGTCCAAACGGACCATTTTTGGAAGAAAAGAGAAGGCTGGTTGTTGTCATAAACGCAGCAGGCTTTTGCTCTCCGCGATCGCGGGGAGGGGGATGCGATCGCGTAGAGCTGGGGGCTAGGCCATCGCGATCGCAGGATCACCGGTCGCGATCGCGTAGAATTAACCGGGTGGCCATCGCGATCGCATGATCATCTACGCGATCGCGTAGAAGAGAAATGGGTCCAGGCAAAAATGTGATACGCGATCGCAGGAAGAGGGACGCGATCGCGTGAAGCCGGGTGATTGAACATCGCGATCGCGTGAGGGGAGTCGCGATCGCGTGAGGCCGAGTTTTTGAACATCGCGATCGCGTGAGGCGAGTCACGATCGCGTAGAACAAAATGTTCTGGCAGTGAATTTATATCACAGAAAAGAGGGGTTACGGGTTTACACCCCCAAAACTCAATTTCAAGCCCTAGAGAGAAGAAAACTCGAGGAAATCACTGAGAAGTCATCGGGTATTCGTCGGAGGTAAGATTCTTGACTCAAAAACATCATTTTATGGTAGTATTAACATCAATATTCATGAAATTGGGTTGAAATCTTGAAGAAATGTGGCCTAAGTAATGAAAACGGGATTTTTGGATTTGGAAGGCCATTTGAACTCCGATTTCGATAAATTTTATATGCACGGACTCGTGGCGAGATAAGGATCGCGTTGGTACTAATTTCGGAATTTTCCGAGCAGTGGGGCCCGAGGTCGGGTTTTACCAACTTAGTGTAATTATGCGAATTTCATATAAATTGAAGTGGGTTATGATTCTTTGACCCGTATTTGATATAATTATTGTGGTTTGACTAGATTCTACGCACGAGGGAGCGAAATTCAAAGGAGAAGGCATCGCGGACGAGTCTACAACCGGCTAGAGGTGAGTAGTTTGTGTATATAGTAGCCTGAGGGTTCGAAACCCCGGCTTAGCACATTGTGACGCTAATAGGGCGTGGCTCGCACACCGTGGCAGGTGCGGGATTGATTGTGATTGGGGACTTAGACTTGGTCCATCCCGGAAGTGAATAATATGTTGTTAGTGTTGGAAATACACTGTATTTGCTATATTTGTGGGCTGTAAGCCTTGTTTGGGGCCTGGTGCCGATCTGTAGCGTCCTTAGAGGACAATATTTATGTGATAGCTATAATTGCTTAAATCACTGATCTCAGTCCTGGAAATTGTAATCACACTTTTGAAATGCTAAGTCACCGGCTTTTACAAATCTAATAAAGTTAAAGTATTTTTCATAAATTATGAATTGAGAACTGGAATTAAGGATAATGAATTGTTTTGTGACTTATTTGCTTATTGTGGATTGAGCATGGGATCGGGCTGCACGCCGCAGTGGTTGATATGAGGGTCGGGCTGCACGCCGCAGCAGTATTGCGCTTGGGCTGTAGGAGCCCCTCCGGAGTCTGTACACACCCCCGGTGAGCGCCGTCGACGTTAAATTGGATCGGGCTACACGCCGTAGCGGTTATGTGCATTGCATTGCATCCGTATTTGTTGAATTACTCTGTGGTAGCTGTATTGTATTGTTGTTGCTAGTTCGTAGGAGAATCGGACCGTAGTGTAGCTTCATATTGTGGTATTTTGTGGATTTCTTACTGTCAGCTACTTATATATATTTGTTACTCACTGAGTACTTAGTACTCACCCCTACTCTCTGCACCTTTTGTGTGCAGACTCAGGTACTCAGGATCAGTAGACGGGCATTTTCCAGCGTTTGCAGTGTCACATCGAGTTGCTGAGGTAGCCGCCTACGTTCGCAGAACCTAGCTTCTCCTCTCCTTTCCAGTTGTTAATTGTATTTTGTATTCAGACTTGAGTATTTCTATACCGTACTCTCTACTCCTGTTGGGTTTTGTTAGAGGCTCTAGACTTGTGACTCCGGATCTTTGGGAGTGTCAGTACTTTTGTTCAGTATTATTATTATTGGAGTTCTTAAACTCATATATTCTTCTTGGGTTGTCCATTTGGGGACCGGTATTTTGTGATAATTAAATTGTTGGTCTGGCTGGCCTAGCTTGATTGTTGGGCGCCATCACGACCGGATTTGGGTCGTGACATCATGTCAACTATGCGACCGCGAGTCATGAGCCGGTTTAGTAGGCTTTCGCAGATCGATACGTAGACGTCCGTATCTATCTTCGAAGGGCTACAAAAACTTTAGGAAAAACCTCATTTTCTTGAATTCATATCGTGCGATTTGTGTTATCATGAAATTAAATCTTTCCATATTCTATTCTCTCGCAGATGGCGAGAACACGAGCTAACGGACGTGGCGGACGACCACCATTGGCACCCGGAGGCCGTGGTCGTGGCAGAGGTAGGGCAGCAGCACCAGCACCAGTACCTGCTGATCCACCAGCCGATCAGACTCAGGACCAGATTCCAGCGGCAAACGCTCCGGCAGCTCAGGGTCAGGCACCGGCAGTGCCTATTGTGATACCGGGTCTTCAGGAGACCTTGGCTCAGATCTTATCAGTGTGCACAGGCTTGGCACAGGTAGTTGCAGCTACTGCTGCAGTATCTTCTTCACAGGCAGGGGGAGGGAATCGGACCCCCGTGGCTCACACACCCGAGCCGGTTCGGCCGGTTGCGCCCGTTGCACCGGCTCCTGCATATATGGTTCCAGTTATGCCCGACGATGAGCGGCGTCGTTTGGAGAGATTTGAGAGGCTACAGCCTCCGACATTCAGTGGAGCTGAGGGCGAGGATGCCCAGGGTTTTCTTGACAGATGTCGGCGCATGCTTCGCACCGCGGGTATTCTAGAGTCCGGCGGTGTTTCATTCACCACTTTTCGGTTTACAGGTGCAGCATTTCGGTGGTGGGAGGATTTCGAGAGGCGTAGGCCCGCCGGGGCAGTGCCCCACTTGGCAGGAGTTCTCCACGGTATTTTTGGAGAAGTACGTGCCTCGGTCTCGGAGAGGAGCTGCGATGTCGGTTCGAGTGGTTGAAGCGAGGAGAGATGACGGTTACTCGATACGAGATGAGATTCACACAAGTGGCCCGTCATGCCATGTGGATGGTTCCTACGGACGGGGAGAGGATTCGGAGATTTATTGATGGTCTTATTTATCCCATCCGCATATTGATGACCGGGGAGAGAGTTTCGACAGTTACCTTTGAGGAGGTGGTTGATGCCGCCCGTCACATTGAGACAGATCGCCGCAGAGCGAGAGGAGAGAGAGGCTAAGAGGCCTCGTGGTACCGGAAGTTACGGTGGTGCTCCGTCTAGGGGCCAATTTCAGCATAGCAAGAGGTCGCTCTTTTAGGTCTCATCAGTCTGGACGTACGGAGTCCGGTCGGGGTTTCATCCGATCGTGGTCGTCAGGGCAGCAGGGTTATCGGGGTCGGCAGAGCCGCCGGCGAGTCGGCCGCACCGAGTGCTCTTCGAGCTCGCAGCTCGCTCTCGTTTCCTCGGCACGGGATTCATCGGTAGCGGGGGTCCTCGGCAGCCCCTTCTTCCATCTTCGGTCGTTGTTTTGAGTGCGGTGATTTGGGCCATATCGGAGAGAGTGTCCTCGGTGGCTTCGTAGCGGTCTCGGCGGAGGGATCGACCTTCGTCTTCTACTCCTATTTCTTCAGCGCCAGCACAGAGTCGGCTAGGACTGGTGGCCCGGTATCTAGAGGTCGCCCCAGAGGCGAGGATCGTACTGGTGGAGGTCAAGCTCATTTTTATGCTCTTCCGGATAGGAAGGATGCTAGTGCTTCAGATGAAGTCATTTCAGGGTATTATCTCAGTCTGCCACGGGGATGCTTCTGTCTTATTTGATCCCGGATCCACCTATTCTTATGTCTCTACTTATTTTGCACATCATTTGGGTATGACCCGTGGTATTCTTGATTTGCCCGTACATGTGTCTACCCCAGTGTGGGGAATACTATTATTGTGGATCAGGTATATCGATCCTGTATTATTACTATTGGGGGTCCGGAGACCCGAGTTGATCTATTACTACTGGGCATGGTAGATTTCGATGTTATCCTAGGCATGGATTGGCTATCTCCTTGTCATGCGATTCTGGACTGTCATGCCAAGACAGTCACACTAGCTATTCCAGGTAATCCGAGGATCGAGTGGCGTGGCTTGACTGATTATGTGTCCGACAGGGTGATTTCTTATATAAAGGCTCAACGAATGATTGGCAAGGGTTGTTTATCTTATCTGGCCTTCATTAGAAATGTTGAGGCCGAGACACCCAGTCTTGATTCGGTCCCCATTGTAAGGGAGTTTCCGGATGTATTTCCAGCAGACCTACCAGGCATGCCGCCTGACCGAGATATCGATTTTGGTATTGACTTGGTGCCGGGCACTCAGCCTATTTCTATTCCTCCCTATCGCATGGCACCAGCAGAGTTAAAAGAATTGAAAGAACAGCTTCAGGAACTCTTAGATAAGGGTTTTATTCGTCCAAGTGTGTCACCTTGGGGTGCACCGGTGTTGTTCGTGAAGAAGAAAGATGGCACAATGAGAATGTGCATTGATTATAGGCAGCTGAACAAGGTAACAGTGAAGAATAAGTACCCATTGCCTCGTATTGAGGACCTATTTGATCAGCTCCGGGGAGCTAGTGTATTTTCTAAGATTGATCTTCGATCGGGCTATCATCAGTTGAAGATCAGGGACTCAGGATATTATGAAGACAGCGTTCAGGACGCGATATGGGCACTACGAGTTCTTGGTGATGTCTTTCGGGTTGACTAATGCCCCAGCTGCATTCATGCACTTGATGAATAGTGTATTTCGGTCGTACCTGGATTCTTTTGTGATTGTGTTTATTGATGATATTCTGGTATATTCACGCAGCCAGGAGGAGCATGCACAGCATTTGAGAGTGGTATTGCAGAGGTTGAGAGAAGAGAAACTTTATGCAAAATTCACTAAGTGTGAGTTCTGGCTTGATATTGTGGGTTTTCTGGGACATGTAGTGTCCAGTGATGGTATTCGGGTTGATCCACAGAAGGTCGAGGCAGTGCAGAATTGGCCCAGACCTTCCTCAGCTACAGAGATTCGGAGTTTTCTTGGCTTGGCAGGTTATTATCGTCGGTTTGTTCAGGATTTCTCATCTATTGCTTCACCGTTGACTAAACTGACACAGAAGAATGCTCCATTTGTGTGGTCTGATGAATGTGAGGAGAGCTTTCAGAAGCTCAAGGAGGCTTTGACCACGGCTCCAGTACTTGTGTTACCATCGGCCTCGGGGTCATATACGGTGTATTGTGATGCTTCCAGAGTTGGACTCGGTTGTGTGTTGATGCAGGAAGGTAAGGTAATTGCTTATGCTTCTCGTCAGCTAAAGCCCCACGAGAAAAACTACCCTGTTCATGATTTGGAGTTAGTTGCTATTGTTCATGCCTTGAAGATTTGGAGGCATTATCTATATGGTGTGTCTTGTGATGTATATACAGACCACCGCAGCCTTCAACATTTGTTTAAGCAAAAAGATCTAAATTTGAGGCAGCGGAGATGGCTTGAATTGCTTAAAGACTATGATATTACTATCTTGTATCATCCCGGGAAAGCCAATGTAGTGGCTGATGCATTGAGCCGGAAGGCTATTAGTATGGGCAGTTTGGCGTATATTCCAGTTGGGGAGAGACCCCTTGCAGTTGATGTTCAGGCGTTAGCTAATCAGATGGTGAGGCTGGATATTTCTGAACCCGGTCGGGTGATGGCTTGTGTAGTAGCTCGTTCTTCTTTATATGATCGTATTCGAGAGCGCCAGTATGATGATCCACACTTACTTGTCCTTAAGGACAGAGTTCAGCATGATGATGTTAGAGATGTCACTATTGATAGTGATGGTGTATTGCGGATGCAGGGCCGGATATGCGTGCCAAATGTTGATGGTCTTCGTGAGTTGATATTGGAAGAGGCCCATAGCTCGCGGTATTCTATTCATCCAGGAGCCGCGAAGATGTACCAGGATTTGAAGCAGCATTACTGGTGGAGAAAGATGAAGAAAGATATTGTGAGCTATGTGGCTCGGTGTCTAAACTGTCAGCAGGTCAAGTATGAGCATTAGAGACCTGGAGGTGTATTCCAGCATATCGATATTCCTGAGTGGAAGTGGGAAAGGATTACTATGGACTTTGTTAGTGGACTCCCTCGGACGGCGAGGAAGTTTGATTCAGTTTGGGTGGTGGTGGATAGGTTGACCAAGTCAGCTCACTTCATCCCAGTGTGTACTACCTATACCTCGGAGCGGTTGGCAGAGTTATTCATCCGTGAGATCGTGAGATTGCATGGAGTTCCCATTTCTATTATATCAGACAGAGGTACCCAGTTCACATCTCAGTTCTGGAGGACATTTCAGCGAGAGTTGGGTTCACAGGTAGAGCTGAGCACAGCATTTCATCCACAGACGGATGGGCAGTCTGAGCGTACTATTCAGATATTGGAGGACATGTTGCGTGATTGTGTCATTGATTTTGGTGGTTCATGAGCTGATTATTTGCCTCTTGCGGAGTTTGCTTATAATAATAGCTATCAGTCCAGCATTCAGATGGCACCGTATGAAGCTTTATATGGGAGACGGTGTAGGTCTCCAGTCGGTTGGTTCGAGCCCAGCGAGGCTAGGTTGTTAGGGACAGAGGTAGTCCAAGATGCCTTAGATAAGGTGAAGGTGATTCAGGAGAGACTTCACACAGCTCAGTCGCGTCAGAAGAGTTATGCAGACCGGAAGGTCCGAGATGTGCCTTATTCAGTAGGTGAGAAGGTGTTGCTGAAAGTTTCGCCTATGAAGGGTGTTATGAGGTTTGGAAAGAAAGGGAAGTTGAGCTCAAGGTTTATTGGACCTTTTGAGGTGCTTAGAAAAGTTGGGGAGGTGGCTTATATGCTTGCTTTGCCACCCAGTTTGTCGGGAGTTCACCCGGTGTTCCATGTATCTATGCTCCGGAAGTATGTCGGAGACCCATCTCATATGTTGGACTTCAGCAGGATTCAGCTAGATGAGGATTTGACTTATGATGTGGAACCAGTAGCCATTTTGGGTCGACAGGTTCGTAAGCTGAGATCCAAGGACATAGCTTCAGTGAAAGTGCAGTGGAGAGGTCGTCCCGTGGAGGAAGCAACTTGGGAGACCGAGCAGGAAATGCGGAGCAGATATCCACACTTGTTTGATGCTCCAGGTATGTTTCTTAACCCGCTCGCGGACGAGCGTTTGTTTAAGTCGGGGAGAATGTAACGACCCGGCCCGTCGTTACGGGAATTACCACCCCGTTACCTTTCATTTACATATATTATGCTTTTAAAACAGTATTAGAGTATATCGGGTGAGTTAGGAGTGATTTGGATTGAAAATGAAACAAATAGCATGTTTGAAGAAAGCTTGAATATGAAAAGTCAACCAAGAGTTGACTATTGAGTTAGAGTGCTCGGAACCAGATTCTGATGATTCGACTAGTTCCGGGGATCATTTATGACTTAGGAGAACAATCGGAATTGAATTCGGAGGTCCGGTGTAGTTTTAGGCTTGAATTGGCGAAGGTTGATTTTTGGCGAAAACCGGATGGTAGGTGATATTTTGATTCGGGGGTCGGAATGGAATTCCGACAATTTCTGTAGCTTCGTTATGTGATTTTGGATGTGTCCGCAAATTTTCAGGTCATTCGGACATCGTTTGATCGGGTTTTGGATTGAATGTTAGTTTTGAAAGTTTTGAAGAAACTTAGGCTTGAATCCAGTGAGTAAATGGAGATTTTTGATGTTTAGTATGGTGTTTTTATGATTGGAACAAGTTCGTATCATGTTTTGGAGTATGTTGGTGGTTTTCGTTGGGGGTCCCGGGGGTCTCGGGATGAATCCGGGGGTCCAAACGGACCATTTTTGGAAGAAAAGAGAAGGCTGGTTGTTGTCATAAACGCAGCAGGCTTTTGCTCTCCGCGATCGCGGGGAGGGGGATGCGATCGCGTAGAGCTGGGGGCTAGGCCATCGCGATCGCAGGATCACCGGTCGCGATCGCGTAGAATTAACCGGGTGGCCATCGCGATCGCATGATCATCTACGCGATCGCGTAGAAGAGAAATGGGTCCAGGGAAAAATGTGCTACGCGATCGCAGGAAGAGGGACGCGATCGCGTGAAGCCGGGTGATTGAACATCGCGATCGCGTGAGGAGAGTCGCGATCGCGTGAGGCCGAGTTTTTGAACATCGCGATCGCGTGAGGCGAGTCGCGATCGCGTAGAACAAAATGTTCTGGCAGTGAATTAATATCACAGAACAGAGGGGTTACGGGTTTACACCCCCAAAACTCAATTTCAAGCCCTAGAGAGAAGAAAACTCGAGGAAATCACCGAGAAGTCATCGGGTATTCGTCGGAGGTAAGATTCTTGACTCAAAAACATCATTTTATGGTAGTATTAACATCAATCTTCATGAAATTGGGTTGAAATCTTGAAGAAATGTGGCCTAAGTAATGAAAACGGGATTTTTGGATTTGGAAGGCCATTTGAACTCCGATTTCGATAAATTTTATATGCACGGACTCGTGGCGAGATAAGGATCGCGTTGGTACTAATTTCGGAATTTTCCGAGCAGTGGGGCCCGGGGTCGGGTTTTACCAACTTAGTGTAATTATGCGAATTTCATATAAATTGAAGTGGGTTATGATTCTTTGACCCGTATTTGATATAATTATTGTGGTTTGACTAGATTCTATGCACGAGGGAGCGAAATTCAAAGGAAAAGGCATCGCGGACGAGTCTACGACCGGCTAGAGGTGAGTAGTTTGTGTATATAGTAGCCTGAGGGTTCGAAACCCCAGCTTAGCACATTGTGACGCTAATAGGGCGTGGCTCGCACACCGTGGCAGGTGCGGGATTGATTGTGATTGGGGACATAGACTTGGTCCATCCCGGAAGTGAATAATATGTTGTTAGTGTTGGAAATACACTGTATTTGCTATATTTGTGGGCTATAAGCCTTGTTTGGGGCCTTGTGCCGATCTGTAGCGTCCTTAGAGGACAATATTTATGTGATGGCTATAATTGCTTAAATCACTGATCTCAGTCCGGGAAATTGTAATCACACTTTTGAAATGCTAAGTCACCGGCTTTTACAAATCTAATAAAGTTAAAGTATTTTTCATAAATTATGAATTGAGAACTGGAATTAAAGATAATGAATTGTTTTGTGACTTATTTGCTTATTGTGGACTGAGCATGGGATCGGGCTGCACGCCGCAGTGGTTGATATGAGGGTTGGGCTGCACGCCGCAGCAGTATTGCGCTTGGGCTGTAGGAGCCCCTCCGGAGTCTGTACACACCCCCAGTGAGCGCCGTCGACGTTAAATTGGATCGGGCTACACGCCGTAGCGGTTATGTGCATTGCATTGCATCCGTATTTGTTGAATTACTCTGTGGTAGCTGTATTGTATTGTTGTTGCTAGTTCGTAGGAGATTCGGACTGTAGTGTAGCTTCATATTGTGGTAATCTGTGGATTTCTTACTGTCAACTACTTATATATATTTGTTACTCATTGAGTACTTAGTACTCACCCCTACTCCCTGCACCTTTTGTGTGCAGACTCAGGTACTCAGGAGTCAGTAGACGGGCATTTTCCAGCGTTTGCAGTGTCACATCGAGTTGCTGAGGTAGCTGCCTACGTTCGCAGAACCTAGCTTCTCCTCTTCTTTCCAGTTGTTATTTTGTATTTTGTATTCAGACTTGAGTATTTCTATACAGTACTCTCTATTCCTGTTGGGTTTGTTAGAGGCTCTAGACTTGTGACTCCGAATCTTTGGGAGTGTCAGTACTTTTGTTCAGTATTATTATTATTGGAGTTCTTAAACTCATATATTCTTCTTGGGTTGTCCATTTGGGGACTGGTATTTTGTGATAATTAAATTGTTGGTCTGGCTGGCCTAGCTAGATTGTTGGGCGCCATCACGACCGGATTTGGGTCGTGACAAGAATGAAGGATATAAAGGCTCAAAATATTTCAACGTGGGTTAAAGGATTACAACTTTCGGAATCATATTCCTTCAATAACCATAATTCATTCCCTAGTTTCCTTGTTTTGGATTTTTTGGACTTTTCTTCTGTTGTGACTGAACCTCAGTGAGGCAGCCTACGTACCCTTTCGAGATCAAGTCAAATGTAGTTCGGAAATAAGATCGCTTCATTGTTGCGATGTTTCCTTCTTCCCATTCTTCTTTCTTTTTTCTTTCTTTCCTTTTTCTTTTCTTTGTTTTTTTCTTCTTTTCTCCTTTATTTTGTTTCTCCATTTGATTTTCCCGCTTAATCCTCAATTTTTGTTGTTGATTCCGAAAGAGGGATGTGAAAGAAAATACAATAAGGTTCAAAAGGCTAACAATGGATAAAGTGTTTAGATAGCAGAACGAAATGCCTTCGTCATTCCAATCTTCAAAACCTACCAAGTACAAACTACATAGTTAAACACCTTTGATTGATTCACATATTTGCCTTCTGTATTTGCCGATTCTTAGTGCCATTGGGCAAAAATCTCGATACCACGAATGGTTCCTTTAGCCTTGGAGTACTCTTGCCTTTTGCTTTAAACCGATGAAGCATGATGCATTTCCACGCATTTCTTTTTGTTCTATTTTCCCCCAGTATTCACTTGATTCAGGCTTCGTAGTATTCCAATATATTTTTATTTCTTTCGAGTATCCTTACATTTTCAACATTGTTTTATTTCTAAATTGACTTTTAAAATCGGGCCGAGAATTATGTGCATGTCATGTTGCTAAAAATAGTATGAGAAGAATTGTAAAGTGACTAGAAATGGAATGACTAGAAATGACGGGAACTAGGGAGTTGTATTAAACTGTTGGGTTGAAATAACAAGACAAACAACAAAGCGAACAGACTAGACTAGAATTAAAAACCTAGACGGCACAAAACAAATTTATTACTAAAAAAAGTAAAGTGAAAACATAGAAGGGTTTTGACTCCCAAGAAAATGTCTGGATTACATCCCTGAAATAACCCGGACAATAGAAATGATATAAAAATAAACCACCAAAACTCCAAGACATGGAGCACCATCCCAATTACCAAGCATGGTATTTTAGCCACTGAGATCTGCATTAATGTTGCCAAGACCATTATCTGTTTCAATATTTTCCACTTCAATTGAATATTTCCCAAGAAAATTCTCATCCCCCGCGTCACTGGGCATCATTCCCACAAAATATGCTCTGTCATGTGCAGGTAAAGGATTCTGTGCAATGTTTTGGATGCCACTGTCCTGGACCGCAATTCCTTCCTGAATCATTCTTTCTACCTCTCTTTTCAAATCCCGACAACTTTCAACATCGTGTCCTAGAGCATTGGAGTGGTATTCACACCTTTTAGATGAATCAAAGCTTCTCGCACGTCGATCCACCCCGATTTGGAGGAATGGGTGCAATCATGCCATGTTGTTTTTACTTCTCAAACAAGCTTGCATAGGACTCTCCCATTGGTGTAAAATTATCTTTCAACTTTTGTTCCCTTTCATATCCCTGTCTTGGATGTGGGTTATAATGTACATGAAAATTTTGCGGAGGCTGGCGGAGATTTTATGATGTTCGTGCTCGCTTTCTTGGGTGATTTGAGGGTTGGGCAACATACTGGACTGGATCAACAAAGTATGGAGGGTTCTGAGGCAGGTAGTAATGCTTAAGGGGGCCATGGGAAATCTGATGGGGCTGCATATACCTTCGAGATGTTCTCATAGGACCTCTTCTCGACCCTGATATCATCATGATTTCTTCATCCCTCCCATTCGCATCACCAAATTCACTTTGAAAAGTCTGAGCTGCATCTTTGAGAGCTGTTTGACTTATAATTTTGCCTATCTTAAGACCGTCTTCCACCATTTCTCCCATTTTGATTTTTTCTTCAAAGGTTTGACCAACTGCAGATATCATGTTTTGAAAGTAATCCGGCTCTTGAGACTGAAGGAAAATAGTGGCTAACTCGTGATCATCCATGGGTGGCTTAGCTCTAGCTGCCTGCTCTCTCCATTTGACGGCATATTCCCTCAAACTTTTAGTTGATTTCTTTTTCAGTTTAGAAAGGGAAATGCGATTTGGGGTGATGTCGATATTGTATTGAAATTGTTTGATAAAAGCCTGTGCCAGGTCATCCCAAACGTACCAACAAGATGTGTCTTGATCCCAAAACCATTCAGATGCTACTCCCGGTAGGCTTTCTCCAAAATTCGCCATAAGCAATTCTTCATTTCTTTCACACCTCTCAATTGGTTGCAATACCTTTTCAGGTGGGCTATGGGGTTTCCATGTCCATCATACTTTTCAAATTTGGGAATCTTAAAACCAGGTGGCAAGTGGACATCGGGGAACATACATAAATCTCTGAAGGCAACACTCTTTTGACCTGCCATAGCTTGTGTGTTTTTCAGCTGTTGGTCTAATCTTTTCACTCTTTGGGCCATTTCTTCCTGTACCTTCTTTCGGGTAGGCTTCTCGATGTTTGTAGGAAGATTAAAAAAGTATGATTGGTACTCGAGAAAATGGTCTTGTTCTTGCTGTATAACAAATTGTGACTCATGAGAAGGCTGTCCCTGGCCATTGGCCTATACTTGACGCATTTTGGTTATTTGTTGTTTCAGTGTTCTATTTTCCTCAACCACAGAAGACCCTTGTTGAACTCTCTGATCCTGAGTCTCTTGAGCACTCGTAACACCTTCGATGTCAGTTATCATTTTCCTTGCATCTTGTTTTCGGGTTTACCACAACTAACCACCTCAACTTTCTGGATTAACAAAACGAAGCCACCATGTTAGCATTAAGGTGTTTCGCTTATTGATTTCCTTTGTTTTTCTGCTATTTTCTTTTCCTCTTGCCTTTTTGTGGATTTTCCTTTTATTTTAATTTTGATTATGTATATGGTTAAATCCTATGTGGATTGCCTACGTATTATGACCCTGCATGAATCAGACCGGGCGTAGTTCTTGCAAATTAATGCAAAAACAAAGAGATGTTTATTTGATTTTTTTTAAAGTTGTTCTTTCAAGGAAAATTATAGAGGCCGACTCCAACTACAAACTTGATGAAAAACTTTCACATCTTGTGCCAGAGATTTCTACAAGAATAAGAATATTTTTAGCACCAATTATGACTATTTCTATAAAATTGGCCATGTAATGGCTTATTTTGGTAAAGTGGCTATTTTTCCAAAATTTTTGTTTAAGAAAATAAACTTGAAATGTTTCTCATCCTGGGACTCATAGGGCATCGTTCGGCATCGCCACAGGCCAACACAAGACTAAGAAGTTTTTTAATATCAATTGTGACTATTTTTACAAAATTGGCCATGTATGGCTTATTTTGACAAAGTGGCTATTTTTGTAAAATTTTATTTAAGAAATTATAAATTCAAAATTTCTCCTCCTAGGGCCTATGGGGTATCATTCAGCATCAGCACATGCCAACACAAGATTGAGAATTTTTAATGCCAAATGTAGCCATTTCAGTAAAATCGACAATGTAATGGCTTATTTGTCAAAGTGATTATTTTTGTAAAATTGATAGATGACTCTAACTCTATTTTGCGGATACGACATTTCGACATTTTCGCGAGGGAATGTTTCAAGGATGTGCCCAAAAATTATTTACAATGACTCAAAGTGGCTATTCTTGCAAAACGGCCTTCCGGTGTCCTTTTGAGGGACATTCGGCTGATTTTAAATAAGAATAGTATCACCCGACTTATTTATAACAAAATCAAAAATTTTGACATTTTTGGTTATTTTTGCAAAGGGGTGGTTGGACCCGATGAGGGTTGCCTACGTATCTCACATCCGATGAGAATCAAACCAGCGTACTTCGGTCCAATTCTTTTTACACCAACTATTTTTAATTTCGACAAAACAGACTTAATCCAACTATTTTTGATTATTCCCTCGGAATTTCGACAGCGTTCCGTCAGTATTTAGACATTGGTTCTTCTAAAAATTGCTATTTTTTCCTAGGTATTTAGCCGGTCAGCATAATGACCCAGGACAAATAGATGCAACACATAATCATGCTCGGTTTTTGATATCCGGGTTACCTGTCCTAGACTGACCCAACCCCTGTGTTGAGTCCACTAAGCCAGTTATGATGCAAATAATCGTCCTAATTTTAGGCTCTATATCCTGATATTTATTGGTTCTAGACTGTGTACCCGAGCGGACAACTCGAGTCGAGGAGGGGGCTACGTACCGGGGACCCGCGGGATTGTCCGACTTAGTAACTTGTCCGGCCTCTTTTCTTATCTTTGGTATTGACACTAACAGAAAGGGGAGTCTCAACTAGTAAGCACATCCCCGGAGGTAAGAAGAGAAAGGGTTTTCGGCACAATTGTATATATACAATTCAAGTAATATCAAAGCGGTAAACATGTAGCACATTGATCAAAGCATATAATGAAATCAGATAATATCAAAAAAAACAATTTAACTGAGCTCGAATTCTTAAACCCTGAACCGAAGTTCTAGGTTTCTTATCCTCAGCAGAGTCGCCAAAGCTGTCACACCTCCTTTTTACCGCTTATTACTACTACACCTCGGGAAGGGATATAATAATAAAAGGGAAGGAGTTTTTCCACTTAAAGGACAGTCGGAACGAGATTTATTTATTAAATTTTCAGAGTTGCCACTTGGGAAAATAATGGTGTCCCAAGTCACCGGTTTAATCCCAAACTGAGGAAATTATGACTCTGTTTTACAGTCTGCGAAACTAGAAATCCGGATAAGGAATTTTATTAACCCGCAAGAAGGTGTTAGGCACTCCCGAATTCTGTGGTTCTAGCACGGTCGCTCAACTACCGTATTTGTTTTAATCTGATTTCTTTATATATTTCAATTATGTGCTTTAATGTTTCGCTTTTCAATTTTTAAAGAATTGCAACGTCGTGAAAATGCATTTCGGGCCACACCGTACCAGTACAGCTATGGCCTTTAACACATTCCAACTTCGTTGAGAGCAGGATTTGGGTCACATAAATGCGCACCCGTATTTGAGAATGTAATATTATTATAAGTCGCGCCAAAAGTTCCTACTTTTTGATTAACTTTTGGAAAAACCGTGAAATTCGTTAACCGGTCCTTCCGAGTCTAAAATTTTTATAACAATTGATTGAGGGCCCCGCAATTGTGTATTTAATGCGGCGAGGCTCATCTCACTTTTAAATAAGGTCAATTCTAAGATGGATCTATAATTCTCTACTTCATATGATTTCTAAAAGGAATTGCATTAGCTAATAACTAAATGTGAAACATCTAATTACCTAGTGATTCAATTGAAAATAATAAAGTCGTAAAAGATACATAAGTAAACTATCTCATCCAATTGTTTTGATGTTAAAGTTTCGTGAGCACATGATTTTTCCACTAGGCAAATGAGTTCTAAAATTAAAATAAATAATATTTTTGGGTGCAATTACATGTTTTGATTGAAATTAGATACATTTGTGTAATTGAATAACTAGAAATTAAAAATTAGAAAATCAAAAAATATAGGTTAAATACATCCATTTTGAATTAATTAGTTTAAAAGAAAAGAAAATCAAAAGAAAAGGAAAAATAGCTTTAATTAGCAGAAACTAAAAAAATATTAGTAGAAAATTCCCAAAAAATATCAAAAAATTGGTGAAAGTAGGAAATTAACTAACTTAGATAATACAAAAAGGAAAGAATGAAAATACAAAAAAGTAATTACTACAACAACACGCTCGATATATATATATATATATATATATATATATATATATATATATATATATATATATATATATATATATATATATATATATATATATATATATATATATATATATATATATATATATAGGTGTAATAATAAATTTGATATATATATATATATATATATATATATATATATATATATATATATATATATATATATATATATATATATATATATATATATATATATATATATATATATATATATATATATATATATATATATATATATATATATATATATATATATATATATATATATATATATATATATATATATATATATATATATATATATATATATATATATATATATATATATATATATATATATATATATATATATATATATATATATATATATATATATATATATATATATATATATATATATATATATATATATATATATATATATAGGTGTAATAAGAACTGGGCCAAATGCAGTCCAATTGGCTGGCCCAGTGTTTTAGCCCAAAAGGTCCGGTCCAATTCATTGTAAAACATTGATCTCAGCCGTTCACTAGGCCAAATCCAACGGCTGAGAATCAATCAGGAATTAATTAAATTGATTAAGTTTAAAGATCAAATATGAGCCGTCCGTTCAAGTTGATCTAACGGAGGAGACCATTGGTCTCATTACAAATGAAACGGCGTCGTTTAGGTAACGCCTGGTCTTGACCGTTGATCATTAGAGATTCAACGGCCAAGATCACCTCAGCTTTTACGAGTATAAATAGCTTTGGTCGTTTGAGGCCAGTCATTTTACAAACCTCCCAAACCCTAGCCGCCTAGGATTCTCTCTTCTTCTTCACCCTTCTTCTTCATCTCACCTCTACAACCTTGCCGGCCATGGAGGCCACCACCTCCCACGATGGTCTCCGCCACCTCTTCACCCCTCCTCTTAACTTATCATCTTCTTCACCTCAAACATCACCCAAAACTCCGAGAAAACCCTAAAAACCTCCCCTGTTCTTGAAGACTCCGGTCATCAAAGTCTATCTCCGATGACCACAACCTACAAGAACCCACCCCAAACTAACACCACAGAACCATCTCAACTTGATATATCACCCTACCCCCATTGCTTTCCCTCGAATCTGCCCATATCTCTTCGAATATCCAAAATAAAGTCGTCGGAACCCTAACTCAAGCGACTCAAACCTTCTTTCTTCTAAAGATCTCACCTTTACCCTCTCTGAACACCCCCCTCCAAACTAAAAACCTTAAAAGACTTCATCTTGAAGTCTAACAAGAAAAACCAGAAAACAGAAATAAATAAAAAGAAATAAAGAAAAGAAAAAAAAAGAAGTCTGAAAAGAGGTTGAAAAAAATAGGAAATGGGAAGCTTAGGGGACCGGCCCTGCAAGCTAAGTCCCTCTCCCCCACTATGCTTTACTTGCTTTCTTTCGCCTGTTCATTTTCATGCTTTCTTCTGTTTTATATCTTTTGTTTTGATGTTTTGTTTCTCTGGCTTAAAAGATCTTGATATCACTGTACTTCTTCATCTTCTGTGTATACTAGTTCTTGATTTGTTGGCTTGCAATATCATGATTGTTCTTCTTTTCTGTTTCTTTGCATGTTTAGTTTTAGTGATAGTTTAGCCGTTTTTCTTCATTTCTTGTATTAGCGTTATCTTGTGTTGGGTTTGCTTCTCTGTTCTTAAAGATCTCCCTGTTCTTCCTCACCCTTTGTTTGTACTTAGGATTTTCTTATTTTTTAGTTTTCAACATCTCATCTGTTTGATTTTCGATATCTCTTCTGTTTCTCTTCATGTTTAGTTTAGCTGCTTGACTCTCGTTAGGGTTTCTTCTATTAGCTTTTAATATCTTTACTGTTTTTCTCTTCTCTTAAATACATGATTTAGTTTTGGTTCTAGGTTTAGCCGTTTGATTCTCATGTTCACTCAAGGGTTTTTCTTTTCTCTCTAATAGCATCTCTTATGTTCTCTCATTTGCTAAATAGCATGCTAATTTGATTCAGTGATTATATTTCTCTCTTCTGTCACTTTTGCATGATAGATTTAGGATTCTTCCTCACTGTTTCTCCATGTTCTTCTTTTCTTCATCTTCATCTTATCTATCACATGTATATATCAAGATAGGGTTAGTATTTGGAAGTGGATTCTGATTACCATTCTTATGTTACTCTGTTAAGGTCCATTGTTCTTATGTCTAATATAGGCTATGCTTCATTTCTCTTGACTGTTTTTGTGAGATTCAGCCTCTATGAGTCGATGTCCATGAACTTTGAGTGTTTTGGGTCTTTCAGTAAATCATTCAAACATAAAATGGTTGTAAATAAAGCTTGATTGATGTCAATTGACACTTTGCTACATGAAATTGAGTTATGTGAGTTGATTGATTAAGATTCAACATTATCAAACTTCCCTTCTGAGTTTTAAGTAATTGATGAACAATGTTTGATTTCATGTGGCTATGTGTGCAATTGTATGTTGAAATGGCTATGTTTGCAATAGTTTATTGTTAGTATGAGCAGTGTTAATGCCCATCAACCTTAGGGGACTTGGTTATAGTTGCAATAGTACTAAGTCTCATAAATGGCTAGTTTTGAAATAGGTTAAAATTGAAAATCAAATGAAAAATAGGTTATAAGTTAAATAAATGACCAGGAGTGGTCAATTTTGCAATTGACCAACTCTGCAAGGTCTTTCACATACTGGCCCACCCTTAAATGGGCTAGTTGTGTAATAATGGGTTAAGTTTGAAAGTTCAGACGCGCCAAGGCTCAAATTGAGCCCTGAATCACAAGTGGCTAGTCCTGCAAAGGACGTAGCCCAGCCTGTGTCCAGTAATGGGCTTCAATTGCAAAAGCCAAGTCTCAACTTGAGACTGGCTAAATTTTAAATAGTCTAAGTATAACAATAAAGCAGGCCAGTCCTGCAATTAGCCTAAAAATGAAATAAAAGTCTTAATTAACATAAAATTATTCAAAATGGGTTAAAATTAAAATAGTTCTTCAAGTTAGAATTGGCCAGTCCTTAAATACCAATGCAAGGACTGGACTTTAGTTAAATAAGTCCAAAAATGCTGAAAACCTGACCTAGGTAGGTCGGGTAATTCAGTTGTGCCCTTAAGGGCATAAGAGGAACACAAATTAGTAAAATGGTAGATTATATAGAACACATAGGGACATAGGAGTCATTTGTACTCCCGATTTCTGCAATTTTGCAGAGATTGGGGGGTATAACGGTCTCCCTAAAAAGGGAAATCAGTAAAAATACACAACTAGTAAGGACACATTGGTAAAAGCTTAAGAATTGAATAAAAAAGAACCTTCCAGCACATGCTGGAAGGGATCTTATAACAGAAATAGGGGTGTAAGTGTAGATTTAGTAATTTTGAAGGGGGGAAAATGGAATTAACTCCTATTCTTTCCCTCCCAAGAAATCTGCCCCATCTATACCTATAAATACCCCCTAAAAGATGAAGTAAGTGTTGGTTTTTCAATAGAAAAATTCAGAGAAAAAGACAATAGCAAATAGCAAATAGTTTTTTGCATATTTCGAGTAATAGTCACTGGTTAAGCTGTTTGCTTGTGGGTTTTTTGCTTGACTTCTCCTGGATTTCTTACCTGCTGTTGCTGTGTTGTCTTGCTCATTTGGGATTCAAATCTTCACTGTTGCATTGCATTGTCGTGTTACTTGCTGTGCTTAGTTCTGCCTCCCTTAGAACTCATTGGCTTCACTTTGCTGAACCAGGTACATTTCCTATTCGATTGAAGATGTAATGCTGAAATGCTAAATGATGAAATGAAGTTCAAGTGTTCGATTCATTTGTTATCAAGTATTCGTAATTTACTCTTTTCATTAGCAGTTCAGTATTAGCCTAGATCTGTAGCATGTATAAGTAGAAAGACAAACCAAAAACAATGTAATAGCTAGTATTATAGTGGTAGTATAGTCGTAGTAGTAGATCACTCAGTTGAATAGGTAGAAATTGTAAAAAAAGGCTAGATAACTCTAATGTGAATCAATGACAGTATGTTCTACCAACTCACGTAGGTAATCTTATTTTTAAATTGATAGCTAGATTAGAGTAAAGTTCCAAAGAGAAACAACTAAAATGAAGTAATAACTCAATTAAGACTGGATTTGTGATATCAAATAAGTTTGGCTCGTATTAATATCAGTAGTTAATCATATCTGTGAATTCGTATATAGGTACAAATAAGTTCAAAAGGGAAGAACAGTTAACAGAAGTAACGAGTCATCTGCAACTGGGTATGTGGCAATGAATTAGTACAAATCATAGAAAATCCAGTAATACTATCGTGTATATACATCACTGAATCACTTAACCTTAGATACTCAAGTCTTCATTAAGTAAGTAATCGAACTGTTTAAACCATGCTTCATATAGTTAAACCATCTGCTCTTAATTGCTTGTTTAAATAACTTTCAATTTTGGTGTAAATCAGCCCTTAAGAAAAAGTAAAAGTGTAGAAGTAGTCGGATTTCATACGCGTCGAGTTATTTTAGTTTAATGTTAAAATGAATTATATTGTACAGTGATCTTCATCTCCTGATAAATAAATAAAAGTGATTTGATTTCATTCCTAATTCTGAGTGCTTGTTTTTACTATGAATTCTGCATTTTACTTTTTGTTATTATTACCTCAAACTGGTCTGGGCCTGATATACAACGTGGGCCTGGACTATATTCGTAAGTCTGTTGGGCCATCGACTGAGAGCCCAAGCCTGATCTGGGTCATTAGGACCTGGACATGTGTAATATTATACTAAGTCATATTCAGAAATCCAGGCCCAATAATAATAGAAATGACATGGGCCTGGACTCATTTTCAGGAATGATAGTTGAAATACAACTAAGGAAAAACCAATATAGATAACATAGTAGGTATATATTAATATTGAGCCTTTAAGATTAAATCGAGACGAGCCTCACATGACACCAAATAGTGGGGCCCCTTTAGTAACAAAGCTAAAAAATGTAAATAGAATCGGGAAAGCTACTAGTAAATTTCATAGCTTCTCCCAAAAGAATTAAAAGCTGATAGACACTATTAGGCACGATTTAATATAACTTCCATAAATACGAGTGTGCACTTGGTGTGACTCAAATCCCAAATCATGGCAAAGCCGAAATGTACTAAAGATCACAAGCGTACTGGTTGCGGTGTGACTCGAAGTACATTTTCGCGATGTTGCAATTCCTAAAAATGTTAAAAGTGAAAACACATACATATTGTTAAAATCTATAACAAGTCAAATAAAATTCGAGAATGATGGTTGAGCGACTGTGCTAAAACTACGGAATCTGGGAATGCCTAACACTTTCTCCCGGGTTAATAGAGTTCCTTATCCAGGTCTTTGTTTCCTGAACTGTAATAACAGAGTCAACTTCCTCGGATTTGGGATTAATCGGTGACTTGGGACACCATTATCTTCCCAAGTGGCGACTCTGATAATTAAATAAAAATCTCGAACCGACTGTCCTTTATGTGGAAAAACTCCTTCCTTTTTGTTGTTATATTCGTCTCGGGTATTTGAACATTGAGGTATATCCTATGTATTTTTCCAAACGGATCGGTACCAAGTCTTTCTGGTGTGGGGTAGTAAAAAGGGAGGTGTGACAGCTCTGGCGACTCTGCTGGGGATACCAACCCAGAACTTCGGTTTCAGGGTTTAAGAACTCGAGCTCCTTAGAATCGCCGTCCTCGATGTTATTTGACTTTGTTATATGATTTGAACAACATGATATGTGTTTTACCGCTTTGATATTATGTGGATTGTATATAAATTGTGCTAAAAACCCATATCTTCTTCACCCCCGGGGATGTGCTTACTGGTTGAGACTCCCCTTTTCTGTTAAGTTACACCTGAATTAAGAAACAGAGGCCAGATAACTTACAAAGCCGATTGACTCCGCGAGTCACCGGTACGTAGCCCCCTCCTGGATTCGAGTTGTCCGCTCGGTTACACGGTCAAGCACTCTATGAAACTTTAAGATGTTGAACTTAGGTCTAGGACGATTATTTGCATCATATCTGACTTAGGGGACTCAACACAGGGGTTGGGTCCGTCTAGGACAGGTGACCTGGTAATTAAAAGACCGAGCATATTATGTATTGCATTTTATTGTCCTTGATCATTATGCGGACCGGCAAAATTCCCGAGGGTGTTCAATAAAAAGAGAGAGATAAGAACTAGTGAAAAAGAGTGCAGTCGGAAAATCTGAAAATTTAGAAAAAAATGGCTTTGTTGTTGAAATAATTGGTCAAATAATCTGACCGAACTACGCAGGTTTGATTCTCACCATTAGGCGGGATACGTAGGCAACCCTTGAACGGGTCCAACCACCTTTTAGAAAAAAAAAACACCAAAAAAAATATTTTCGTTTCAAATAATCGGAGTGATCGCTATTTTTTGGAAACGGCCGAATGTTCCGAAAGGATGCCGGAAGGCTGTTTTGGCAAAAATGGTCACTTCAAGAGTCGTGTCTCTTTCTTTTCTTTTCAAGTTCAAAAACGAAAATTTGCATTGAAAAATATTTTTCTCTTTTCTAAATAAAATCGCCCTAATAAATGTGCAGGATGACCACAATACAGAATGAACCTTTCGCATTAATGAATAAAATCCCTTTGGAGCTAAGACTATGGTGGAACGACATGGGAATAGAAGGTCAAAATTGGGTCAAAGTCTACTTAAAGGATCTCACGGGCTTATTGGACATAATTCCCCGAGGCGATATAATCAGAGCACTGGTCACGTATTGGGATCCTGCACACAATGTACTACATCTTCCAGACTTTGAACTCACTTCCACTCTGGAGGAAATTGCTTTCTACATAGGGAAGAATGAGGTCCCCTTAAAAGAAAAATACCCGGTGGCCCCGAGAGTAGTAACGGTGCACCGCTTCTTGGACTCTTTGAAAATTGCTAGAAACGTCCACAACGAGGATTTAGCCAACAGATTTTGCTCCCTGAACTTCATTTATAGCAGATATGGACATGTCGGGGGTTTCAACGACTCCGCGAACAAGCTTTGTAGCAAGTCCAACCGAGCGAAATGGGAGGAGCATCGACGGTTTGCTTACTTAGTGGCATTTCTCGGGATTATCATATTTCCGAGAAAATACGGGCACATAGATATAAAGGTTGTCGGGGTAGCATGCACTTTGGTTGTACAAGATAATTGTACTCTGGCTCTAATGATTTTAACAAACATCTACTGTGCCTTGACTGCATGCAAAGCAGGGTCCAACTTCTTTGAGGGATGTAACTTGATTTTGCAAATATGGTTGACAGAACATCTATGCCATCATCATTTGTTTCAAGCTATGGGCCGACTGAAAGAACATGCCTCAAAGAATTTTACACAAGAACAAAAGAAGTTAAGTTGCCGGAAGGTGTAAAGGATTGGATTTCACATCTACGATCATTGACCAACGGCCAGATCGATTGGGCATATGATTGGCTGCCCCTCGACGAGGTGATTTATATGAAGCCTTATGCCATATACAGGGCCCTGCGACAGCTTGGTAGATGTCAAGTTATACCAAAGGATGGGGACCTCGGTTCGCAAGTGATAGAGATTAGCCCGGATGGGCAATTCCCGGAAGCAAAGGTCCGTCAGATTTGGAATGAATGTCATAACTTTAAGGTAGAGACTTGTGTGCAGAACAGAGCTCGGGGTGAAGTGTCGTCAGGGTATTCCTCATGGTATCGACGGGGTATTGAGCATGACAGGCCATCGAAAAGACCTCACTTGCAAGATCTGGTGGAGCAATCTAAGGAAAACAAGAATTGGGCGGCCAAAGAAAGTGAATATAAGGCCAAGATCAGTTTGCTAGAAGAACAATTGAGAAATCTCTTGTTTGAGAGAATTTTGCAAGCAGCATCCGACGAAGGAGATAAAAAGCAGCTGAAGAGAGAAAATGAAATTCTGAAGGCCCACGTTGCCAAAATGAAGATTGCATCTGAGTCCCTTGTTCGCTTAGCCCGAGACGAGAAATTGATTGAAACTCTTCGGCGCAAAGTGAATGACTACAGCTTCGACTTAGACAAAGCAGAAAAGGTGTTAGTCAGGGCTCGGAAGCAAATGGCCAAAGATGCCGAGGAAACAGCCAAGTTGGTCCAGCAGCTACAGGATAAACATGAGTTTGAGGTAGCTCGACTGAGAAAGAAAATTGTCCCAGCCACTGTCAAAAGTAACAAGATCATCAAAGACTTCAAAGAAGAAAGAGAACATTGTTACGCAAATATGGCTCGTCTAGAGTTTGAGCTACAACAAATGCAAAAGGAGAACCAACACATCTTAGATGCTCGCACCGAACAGATCAGTCGATTGCTTCAAGAGAAAGGGGTTATTCGAGAGAGAATTGTTCATATCACTCAGTATATCACCCGAAAGATCCAGTTATGTGAAGAAATGTCCCGGGCAACATTTGTGTCAGCAGTGAAATTCTTTGTGCAGCAAGTCATGTCCGACCTAGATAGGCTCCAAAGGGGATTAGCATATAGGCCCGCAGAAAGACCGAACGATGTCTCGTGGGCACTAGGAGAATTAATGTATTCATAGGGCATGCATTCTGCATTAGTAGAGCAACGCCATCTTGTAAACCGATGTTTTGAACTATCAATGAGAAATCAAGAGTTATTGTCAATCCTGTTGCTTTGTGTCAATTCTTTATTCATGATAGGCAAATAAATAGGAACGCAAATCAATAAAGAAAATAAGAAAGAAAAAAGAGAGAGAGAATAGAAGGAAAAGAAAAAAAAGAAAGAAAAAAGAGAAAGAAAAAAAAGGAAAAAAAAGAGAAAAAAATAGCAAGAAAGGAAAAGAAAAGAAAAGAAAAAAAAGAAGAGAATGATGAGATTGGTCCAAGGCGAAACAAAGGCTGGGATGATGCATGACGATTGAAGGCAAAATTGTGATTATTCCAAATCGCTGCATCTTATCTTTTCATGTGCTAACTACTAACGGGTGTTGTTGTTTACGAGAACCAGATTCTAGCTGGCAACTGGCATTCTGGCTACTCAACCCTACAATACAAGATCTAAGACAATGACAAAGGCCGTATCTCAAGAAATTTAACCAACTGTTATGGACCCTATCCACGAGGAAGAAGTTGTGGACGTGGCGGGAATGAAAGAAAAAATGTACAAGCTTAAGCAGTAGATGGCTGAGATGTACCAGGCTTGGTCTAGGGGTCAACCCTTACCTACTTATCCCGCTAACCCAACATATGTCCCTCCAGCCAATCCCAAACCTGAGCCACCCACTATGAATTCATCCTCTACATATCCAGACTATCACCACTACTATGCCTCCACCTCTCAGGCACTACCGCCACTGTCAAAACAAGTGCCACCCCAGCCACCACAGGTCACTCCGGTATATGTAGCACCTCCAACTGCCACCCTGCATAAGTCATCCAGTGAGCCGTTGTTCCATGTACAAGATGCCCACTATTACCTGCCTGAACCAACCTTTCGGCAGCACGAATCTCACAACCCGTTGATGGAGGCGATCAAAGAAAAACCTGTCAAAAACTTGGAGCAGGAGGAGATGGACAGAAAGATGAGGAGTTTGGAGCAGTCGTTTCGTAACATACAAGGGCTAGGGGGACAAGTAAGTGTGGCGTACAAAGACCTATGTCTGTTTCCAGAAGTACAGATCCCTGTCGGGTTCAAGTTGTCGAAGTTTGACATGTACAGTGGGCATGGAGATCTGGTAGCCCACCTTAGAGGGTACTGCAGCAAGATGCGCGGCGCAGGGGGAAGAGATGAGCTTCTGATGGCATACTTTAGCCAAAGTTTGAGTGGTTCCGCATTGGAATGGTACATGCGCCAAGATCACACCAGGTGGTTCATCTAGGATGACCTCGCACAAGCATTTGCTAACCATTTCCAGTATAACTTGGAGATCATACCGGATAGGTTGTCACTCACTAAAATGGAAAAGAAACCTGGTGAAAGCTTTAGAGAATACGGTTTTAGATGGAGAGAACAGGCGGTGAGGGTGGATCCGCCAATGAAAGAAAGTGAAATGGTAGGCTGTTTCTTGCAGGCATTGGAGCCTACCTACTATGGACATCTAGTATCAGCCATTGGCAAGAATTTTAATGAAGTCGTAAAAATGGGAAGCTTTGTGGAAGCAAGATTGAAAACTAACAAGATTATGAGTTTTTCTGCGATCAAGGCCACAAATCAGGCCATACAGACAGGAAATGGAGGAGCCATTGGGAAGAAGAAGAAAGAAGAGGTGTCGGTTGTGGAGAGTAAACCCTGGAATCATAGCCAATACCATCACCCGTCTCGCCAGTATCAGTCGTACTCGCCAAGCCCCTACAACCCACCTCCACCGTACTATCCACCCACTACCCCACACTACCGTAATCCACAAACCCAAACTTATCCACCACCACCACAGGTATGGCGAGCCCAGGCCCCGCAAAATGTTTATCACACACAAAATACCTACCCCTCTTCTAGAACTTACAGAAACCCGAACAGACCCATCTTTAGGCCCGACCCGGAGATGAGAAACAGAAAACAGACGAAGAAAACATTCATCCCGTTGGGGGAATCCTATACTAGCCTCTATCACTGATTGAAGGAATTGGGGATGTTGAGCCCAATCGAATCAAAGATTCCGAACCCACCTCCCAAGAATATTGATCAGTCGGTCGGGTGTGAGTATTGCTCTAGGGCACCGGGGCATGACACTAAAAAATGTTGGCACTTGAAGACTGCTATCCAATAGCTCATTGATAGTCGGAGGATTGAGGTACAGGCTCCAGAGACTCCGAACATTACTCAGAATCCACTACCGACTCATCATGAAACACACATGATAGAGTTGGCACAAGAGGAGAGCAGCAGGAAGCCATCCCAGTCAGTCATGATGATAAAAGCCAGTAGCAAAGCAGAAAAGGAAATTGTGAAAGGGGAAGCGGTAGTTGAAGTACCGGTGAAAAAGCAACCAGCGGTTGAGACTTTAAAAGTTGTGGTGCCAGGGGCGAAACCAGTGTTAACAGTGAAAGGTACGTGCATGGAACCGGTAATTATAATACCAGTGGTGCAGATGCCGCTAGTAGATGCTAAAGCTGTACCATGGAACTACAACAAGGTGGCGGTAGTGTACAAAGGAAAAGAAATGACTGGAGAGATCAACGAGATACACGGTCTAACTCGTTCCGGGCGGTGTTTTGCTCTAGAAGAGTTAATAAAAAAGAAGGTGGTAAAGGAGAGTCATATGAAGAAGCCTGTCTCTGAGGAAGAAGCAGAAGAATTGCTAAAGAAGATAAAATCTCAAGACTACTCGACAGTAGAACAGTTGAGGAAGACACCTTCACAGATCTCTTTGCTCTCATTTTTGATTCATTCGGAGGAACACAAAAAAGCATTGTTGAAGATATTGAATGAGGCACATGTCCCCGAAAAGATCTCGGTCAGTCATCTTGAGAAGATTACCAACAAGATTTTTAAGTCCAACAAGGTCACGTTCTCGGACAATGAATTGCCCATTGATTGGACCGAGCATAACAAGGCACTCTATCTTACTGTGAAAAGAAAGGAATCAGTGGTCACTCGGGTGTTGATAGACAATGGTTCGAGTGCAAACATTTGTCCACTTTCGACTCTTGGGAAGCTGAATATCAATCCTGACAGAATCTGACGGAATAGTGTGAATGTGCGAGGGTTTGACGGAGGAAGCAAAAATACTTTGGGGGATATCATTTTGGAGGTCACCATTGGGCCATTAGACTTTACGATGGAGTTTCAGGTGTTAGACATCACTGTATCTTACAATCTATTGCTGGGTCAACCATGGATCCACGCAGCCAAAGTCATGCCATCATCCTTGCACCAAATGGTTAAGTTCGAATGGGAGCAGCAAGAAATCACAGTGCACGGAGAGGGAGACACCTGCAATGCCATAATGCCCTTTCGAGGAAGTGGATGGACACAAAGGTCCCTGGGTGTACCAGGTGACAGACACTGTGGCAGTGAACAAGATTGCTGAAGGAGAGAAATTGCCAATCCCTAAAGTGGCACCTGCCTGTGATAGTAGCCAGAGAGATGATCAAAAATGGATTTACACCGGGGAAAGGGCTAGGAATAGCCTTGCAAGGAATAACTCAACCAGTCCATCCGCCAGTGAACAATGACACCTTCGGCTTGGGATTCAAACCCACTCACGCCGACATCCCAAAAGCCGAAAGAGCCAAAAAGAAAAATTGGACCCTTCCTAAACCTGTCCTCAAAACTGTCCGACACCTTCGCCAAGCCTGGTACAAAACGACATCTGACATCTGCTGCGTCTAGGTATGCTGAGACTAGACCTGATGAGGAGCTCTTGATGAGGTTTAGAATTATATTTGGGGACGTGAACATGGTAGAAATGGGCGAGGGTACCAGCAAAATAGATGTTCAGTTCGTGGGGTCTGGTGTTGCGCTCAACAACTGGGAAGCCACTCCTTTCCCAATCAGGAAGGAGTCTTGGTAGTTAGCTTTTGAAATACATCATCATTTCCCAAAAGCAATTTTAGTTTTTGTGGTCCCCCCCTCCCATTGAAATCAAATGTACCCAAGCACTATTCATCTTTTGAAATATCAATGAAATGCAGTTTCTTCTTCTTATTTTTATTTTTATTTTTCCTTTAGTACAATTCCATATGTGCTGATTCTGATGATATGTCATGCATGAAGAATTCCCGGCCTAGTTCTGACAATCGAATTATTATACAAGAAATTGAGAATGATAGTGAGGTAGAATATGAGGATGAGGAAACCCTGGAGGAAATAAGTAAAGACTTGAATCAATATGAGGAAAAACCCAAACCAAACTTGAGTGAAACAGAATCTATCAATTTAGGGAGCGAAGATAGTGTCCGGGAGACGAAAATCAGTGTACATTTAGAAACCTCCCTCAGGGAAGAGTTAATAAATTTGCTGCATGAATTCAAGGACATCTTTGCTTGGTCCTATGATGACATGCCGGGACTCAGCACTGGGCTGGTGGGTGGGGGTAGAGCCTCTAGCACCAATTTGGTGGTACACAAGTTGCCTATTTATCCTGAATGCCGGCCAGTGAAGCAAAAGTTGAGAAAGTTCAAAACGGACATCAGCGTGAAGATAAAAGAAGAGGTGAATAAGCAGTTTGAGGCAAAGGTCATACGAGTTACTAAGTACCCCACCTGGTTAGCAAATGTTGTGCCAGTCCCAAAGAAAGACGGAAAAACCAGGCTGTATGTGGATTACAGAGACCTAAACAAAGCCAGTCCAAAGGATGACTTCCCATTTCCAAACATCCACATATTAATCGATAATTGTGCCAAGCATGAGATCGGTTCTTTTGTAGATTGCTATGCGGGTAATCACCAGATCCTAATGGACGAAGAAGATGCAGAGAAAACTGCTTTCATTATACCTTGGGGAATGTATTGTTATAGAGTGATGCCGTTTGGGCTGAAGAATGCCGGAGCAACATATATGAGGGCAATGACCACAATGTTCCATGACATGATGCATCGAGAAATCAAAGTGTATGTGGACGACGTCATCATAAAGTCCAAGAAGCAACATGATCATGTGAGAGATTTGAGGAAGTTTTTCCAAAGACTCCGGAGGTACAATCTTAAACTCAATCCTGCGAAATGCGCTTTTGGAGTGCCTTCAGGGAAGCTATTGGTATTTATAGTGAGTCGGCGGGGTATTGAACTAGATCCATCAAAGATCATAGCCACCCAGAGTTTACCTCCGCCGAAGAACGAGAAGGAAGTAATAAGCTTGTTGGGAAGGCTGAATTATATTAGCCGGTTCATCGCTCAGTTGACATCATCATGTGAGCCAATCTTCAAGTTGTTAAAGAAAGATGCAGCAGTGAAATGGACCGATGAATGTCAGGAAGCCTTCGACAAAATCATGGAATATTTGGCAAATCCTCCAGTGCTAGTTCCTCCAGAGCCGGGAAAACCTTTGATATTATATCTGACGGTGCTTGACAATTCTTTTGGTTGTGTGCTAGGACAGCACGATGAGACAGGCAAGAAAGAGCATGCTATATATTACCTTAGTAAGAAATTCACATCTTACGAGGTAAAGTATACTTAGTTAGAAAGAACATGTTGTGCATTGACCTCGGTGGCTCAGAAACTAAAGCACTTCTTGTCAGCATACACCACGTACTTGATATCACGGTTGGATCCTATGAAATATATATTCCAGAAGCCCATGCCTACAGGAAGACTTGCTAAATGGCAGATTCTGCTCACAAAATTTGACATCATTTATGTAACTCGTACGACGATGAAGGCGCAGGCAGTTGCAGATCACTTGGTAGAGAATCCAGTGGATGATGAGTATGAGCCACTAAAGACATATTTTTCGGATGAGGAGGCAATGAATGTCGAAGAAATAGAATAGAGTGAAAAGCTAGGATGGAAGATGTATTTCGACGGAGCCGTCAACAGTAAGGGAGTTGGTATTGGAGTAGTGCTTATTTCAGAAACAGGTCAACACTATCCCGTTACCGCTCAGCTTTGATTTTTCTGTACCAACAATATGGCCGAATACGAGGCGTGTATAATGGGATTGAGGATGGCGATAGACATGGATGTTCAAGAGATTTTGGTCATGGGTGACTCGGATCTTTTGATACATCAAATCCAGGGAGAATGGGAAACAAGGGATCTGAAATTGATACCTTATCGGTATTGTTTGCATGAGTTGTCCCAAAGATTCCAGTCCAAAGAATTTAAACATAACCCAAGAATGCACAACAAAGTTGCAGATGCTCTGGCCACACTATCCTCTATGCTACATCATCCGGACAAAGCCTATACAGATCCGTTTCAGATCCAGGTACGTGATCAGAATGCTTACTATTTTGCTGTGGAAGGAGAGTTGGATGGAGAACCGTGGTATCACGACATCAAGGAATACTTGAAAGCAGCAAAATACCCTGAACAAGCCACCAAAGATCAGAAGAGAGCTGTAAGACGTTTAGCGAATGGCTTTTTCCTCAGTGGAGGAATCATATATAAAAGAACCCCAGACCTGGGATTGTTGAGGTGTGTCGCTGCCCAACAAGCTGTTTAGATTATGACTGAGATACACGCTGGATCCTGCGGACCCCATATGAGCGGGTATATCTTAGCAAAGAAGATTTTGAGAGCCGGGTATTATTGGCTCACCATGGAGCAGGACTATATCAGGTATGTGAGGAAATGCCACCAATGCCAAGTACATGGGGATTTAATCCACTCACCGCCTTCTGAGTTGCATACGATATCTGCACCCTGGCCGTTTGTTCCTTGGGGCATGGATGTTATTGGACCGATAGAGCCTGCAGCTTCTAATGGGCATAGATTTATTTTGGTCGCGATTGATTACTTCACTAAGTGGGTTGAGGCAAGGACATTCAAGGCGGTGACGAAGAAAGCTGTGGTGGACTTTGTACATGAAAATATTATATGCCGGTTTTGAATTCCCAAGGTAATCAGCACAGATAACGGGGCCAATCTGAACAGTCACCTCATGGCGGAAGCTTGCCAGAGATTTAAGATCCTGCATTGTAACTCCACACCGTACAGGCCAAAGGCAAATGGGGCAGTGGAAGCTGCAAACAAGAATATAAAGAAGATCCTCATGAAAATGGTGGAGGAATCCAGACAATGGCACGAGAAATTACCTTTTTCTCTTATGGGTTATCGCACGACAATGCGCACTTCTATCGGTGCCACACCCTATTCATTGGTATATGGGACAGAGGCTGTTATACCCGCAAAAATAGAAGTACCGTCATTGCGAATCATAGCTGAAGCTGGAATAGATGACGAAGAATGGGTGAAAGTCCGGCTGGAACAATTAAGTCTGATTGACGAGAAGAGGTTGGAAGCAGATTGCCAGGGGTAATTGTATTAACAAATAATGGCCAGAGCATATAATAAGAAGGTGCGTCCTCGGAAATTTAAAGTTGGACAACTTGTATTGAGGCGTATCTTACCGCATTGGGCCAAAGCAACGGGAAAATTCGCGCCAAACTGGCAGGGACCATTTATGGTATCATGGGTGTTGTCTAATGGAGCATTATATTTGACAGATGTTGAGGGAAGTGTGTAGAGATTGCTATCAATTCAGATGCGGTCAAAAGATACTATGTATGATTCCTTTTCAATTGTATGATTGTATTGTGTTGTGATTTTGAAATTGAAATGATGAAGGCATTTTATTCTCTATCCAAACACTTCATCCATCGACACCCCCTTTGAGCCATGTTTGATATATTCTTTCACACCCCTCTCTCGGAACTGTTTATGATGCAAAAGAAAGTCGTAAAGAAAGAAAAAAAATGTAAATGAATGAAAAAAAGGGAAAAGACAAAGAAATCGGAAAAAAGTCAAAAGAAGTTCATAAATTGATGACGTAGAATGAACTACATTCGACTTGATCCCGAAAGGGTTCGTAGGCAGTCTCGCTGAGGTTCAGTCACAATAAAGGAAAAATCCAAAAATTCCCCACATGTTGAAACTGGGGCAGAAGTTATGTTTTATAATTCTGAGAGTTGTAAATATCTTTAAACCCTCGTAAATTTTGAGCATTTTACCTTTCTTTCTTAACCCATCCAAAAGCCACGTTACAGTCCAAAGAAAGACCTTCGGATCAATTCCAAGAGAATAACGAATGCAATGGAGTAAGGGAAGAACAAAACATTGGACAACATCAGTTGTACAAAAAAATATATAAAAGGAAAAATGAAAAAAAATTAAAAATGAGAGAGTCTCATTGGTGAAAACCTTAACCGGCACCGTGAGGCGACCGTGAGGTCGAGATAATAAAAGTGAGAGAGTCTTGTCAGTGAAAACCTTTAATGGCACTGCAAGGCAATTGTGAGACTGAGAGAGAATAAACGAGAGTCTTATTGGTGAAAACCTTTCGAGGAACCATAAGGCGATCGTAAGGATTATTATGGGAAAAGAGAAAAGGCAACAAAAATAGGACCGGTATGGGTCGAGAACAATTGGGAGTCAGAATAATGGATTGAACGAACTGGGTTAGAGTTTAAATACATGGCATGGTCAACAGAATTACCCAGATAAGTTCTACCACTTCTCCGAAACACACTTACCCCTTTTTTCATTTTTCTGCATTTCATTGTTTTCCTTTTAAAACCTAACTGCCAGCTCCTGATGATAAGAGTTGAAATAACACTGGATCAAAAAAAACAAAAAAAAGGGGTGGAAAAGAAATAAAGGAGTTTGGCAAATAGAACCAAAAGAAAAGAAAACAAAAAGTGAAAAACAAGAAAATACAAAAGAGCTTGCAGAAGATAGTCAACAGAAAGACCAAACAGTGAAAGAAAAGCAAAAAGTGGAAAGCAATAAGAGGCAGGGACGGCATATGCCAGTTGCCAGCAGCTTATATCTAATAAGTTTTGTTTTTTGATTTAGACAGGAACAAATCGTCACTAATCACTTTAAAGTGAATGTGACGAATGGGAAAAATAGAAAGCATCAAAAAGAAAGTTCGGCAATAAGTGAAGGAATTCATGGGTGAAAGTCATTCAATCAAAGAAAATATCAAAAACAAAAGGAAGATATCATCTTTAAAATTCATACCCCAGTTGTCAAACTGATGGAATACTTTTCTGCAATTTTAATTTTATGCATCAGGCGCCCACCTGGACAACAAGAGAATACATTTCTGCAATATTAATTTCATGCATCAGGAGCCCACCTGGACAACAAGGGAATACATTTCTGCAATTTAAATTCCATGCATCAGGCGCCCGCCTAGATAACAAGGGAATACTTTTCTGCAATTTTAATTTCATGCATCAGGCGCCCATCAGGACAATAAGGGAATACATTACTGCAATTTTAATTTCATGCATCAGGCGCCCACCTGGACAACAAGGGAATACTTTTCTACAATTTTAATTTCATGCATCAGGCGCCCACCTGGATAACAAAGGGAATACATTTTTGCAATTTATAATTTCATGCATCGAGCGCCAACCAGGATAACAAAGGAATACTTTTCTGCAATTTTAATTTCATGCATCAGGCGCCCTCCTGGATAACAAGGGAATACTTTTCTGCGATTTTAATTTCATGCATCAGGCGCCCACCTGGATAACAAGGGAATACATTTCTGCAATTTTTAATTTCTGCAACTTTGGTTTGTGTTAGATAACATGAGTAACACCGTAACATGAAAACCCCATACTGGGGCAGAAAGAAAAGTTTGTTGTTTTGTTTTATTTTGAGCAGGTATTAGTCTGAGGGCAAGAAGTATCATCGAAAATCAAAAAAGAACAGGGAAGCAAGAAAAAGAAAACCAACAAAAAAGAGAGTCAGCATCTCAGAAAGTCAAGGAAAAGAGACAAGGAAGAGGAAAGAGACAAGAAGCTAGATAGGAACAATTGTAATTCGTAGAATCATAGCTTAGACTAGCTTCTTTATTTTACATTTTATCCCCCGGTGTAATAAGGAGTAAGTCAGCAAGTCTCAATAGTGAGTCTGGTAGTTTTTAACTGCCAGACCTTCCTGAACTACACTGACCTGATTCCTATTTAGCCTAGGATATGTAGGCAACATCTAAAGCAGGGTGCAGTCAAAAGGTTTTCAAAAATGCTTTCACGGAATATGCCAATGTGCAAAAATCTCTCATTACTGCTCACTTGTCTTTGCACCTGAAACTCTTCGTGTTCCCGAGCAAAGAGGGGCAGCTGTGAGCACATGATTTTTGCACTAGGCAAATGAATTCCAAAATTAAAATAAATAATATTTTTGGCTGCAATTACATGTTTTGATTGAAGTTAGATACATTTGTGTGATTGAATAACTAGAAATTAAAAAATTAGAAAATCAAAAATATAGGTTAAATACTTGCATTTTGAATTAATTAGTTTAAAAGAAAAGAAAATCAAAAGAAAAGGAAAAATAGCTTTAATTAGCGGAAAATAAAAAAAATTGGTAGAAAATTGCCAAAAAATATCAGAAAATTCGTGAAAGTAGGAAATTAACTAACTTAGATAATACAAAAATGAAAGAATAAAAATACAAAAAAGAAATTACTTCAAAATAATTAAAAATACCAAATATATATATATATATATATATATATATATATATATATATATATATATATATATATATAGGTGTAATAAGAATTGGGCCAAATGCAGTCCAATTGGTTGGCCAAGTGTGTTAGCCCAAAAGGTCCGGTCCAATTCATTGAATAACATTGATCTCAGCCGTTCACTAGGCCAAATCCAATGGCTGAGAATCAATCAGGAATTAATTAAATTTATTAAGCTTAAAAATCAAATCTGAGTCGTCCGTTCAAGTTGATCTAACGGAGGAGACCATTGGTCTCATTACAAATGAAACGACATCGTTTATGTAATGCTTGGTCTTGACCGTTGATCATCAGAGATTCAACGACCAAGATCACCTCAGCTTTTACGAGTATAAATAGCTTTGGTCGTTTGAGACCAGTCATTTTGCAAACCTCCCAAACCCTAGCCGCCTAGGATTCTCTCTTCTTATTCACCCTTCTTCTTCATCTCACCTCTGCAACCTTGCCAGCCATGGAGGCCACCACCTCCCACGGTGGTCTCCGGCCAACTCTTCACCCCTCCTCTTATCTTATCATCTTCTTCACCTCAAACATCACCCAAAACTCCGAGAAAACCCTAAAACCCTCCCCTGTTCTTGAAGACTCCAGTCATCGGAGTCTATCTCCGGTGACCACAACCTACGAGAACCCACCACAAACTAACACCACAGAACCATATCAACCTGATCTATCACCCTACCCCATTGCTTTCCCTCGAATCTACCCCTATCTCTTCGAATATCCAAAAGAAAGTCGCCGGAACCCTAACTCCGGCGACTGAAACCTGGTTTCTTCTAAAGATCTCACCTTTACCCTCTATGAACACCCCCCTCCAAACTAAAAAACTTAAAAGACTTCATCTTGAAGTCTAACAAGAAAAACCAGAAAAAAGAAATAAATAAAAAGAAATAAAGAAAAGAAAAAAAAAGAAGTCTGAAAAGAGGTTGAAAAAGAGAGGAAATGGGAAGCTCAGGGGACCGGCCCTGCAAGCTAAGTTCCTCTCCCCCTCTATGCTTTACTTGCTTTCTTTTTGTAACGACCCGACCGGTCGTTTTAGAAAATTACGCCCCAATCCCTAATTTAACTGTTCCCCTAAGTTCATTTCTGCTATTGTGGGTTGCCGGGAGAGTTGGTTCCAAAAATTTGAGCATATTGGGACACTTAGTCCCTAAATAAGAGCTTTGAAACTAGAAAACGGTTCGTAGCCGGAACAGTGTTAAGACGATCTCGGAACGGAAATCCGATGGTTCCATTAGCTCCGTTAGGTGATTTCGGGGTTGGGAGCGCGTTCGGAATATATTTTGGAGGTCCGTAGCTCAATTAGGCTTGAAATGCCGAAGGTTGAAATTTTGGCGAATCCGATCGATAGGTGAGATTTTGATCCGGGGGTCGGAATGGAATTCCGACAATTTCTGTAGCTTCGTTATGTGATTTTGGGTATGTCCGCAAATTTTCAGGTCATTCGGGCGTCGTTTGGATGGGTTTTTGATCGAATATGCAATTCGGAAAGTTTTAAGAAATTTAGGCTTGAATTCGATGAGAATTATGGTTTTTGATGTTGTTAGACGTGTTTTGAGGATTTGAGCAAGTTCGAATTAGGTATTAAGATGTGTTGGTATGTTTGGATGCGGTCCCGGGAGTCTCGGGTGAGTTTCAGATAGGTTTAGGCTATGTTGCGCTTGTTTTGGATACTTTGTCATCGTTTCTTCAAGAAAAAAAATGATATCATATTAAGCAAATGATATCCAAATTTAGTTTTGTTTGAACCATTAGATCCGTATCGAAATTTTGGAGCCATAGGAAAAAGAATCATCGAATTTGGACATCGTATGAGGAAGTTATGCTCATTTTCGTGTCAGGAAAAATTGTTGGTTCTGCTATGTTCGCAAATGCGAACTTTTTATCGCATTTGCGATGCCCAGTTCGCAAATGCGAACTTTTTGTCGCAAATGCGACCTCTGCCAGCCTTTTTTTTGTTCGCAATATCTAAGGGTTCGCAATTGCGAACCCTGGGTCGCAAATGCGACATCTGAGGCCTGTTAAGTGAGGTTTTTGACGGGATTTTCACCCATTTTTCAATTTTCTCAAAACCTAAACCTCCATAGCCGATTTTCCAAAGACCCAAACTTCTGCAAATCATTGGGTAAGTGTCTCTAATCCTTTTCCAACTATATTTTGTGATTATATCTTAGATTTAACATCAAATTCATGAGAATCTAAAGGAAAATTTGGGGAAAATTGTGAAATCTTTCAAAAATGCAAAATGATGATTTGAATGACCAAATGGTATCGTAATTAGATAATTTTTGTATGGGTGAACTCGTAGCGAAATGGGTGTTCAGTTTTTGTAATTTTTTTTGGGTTCCGAGGTGTGGGCCCGAGGAGTTGACTTTTGTTGACTTTTTGCAAATTGTGTAAGAATCATAGTTTTGTTAATTGAAATTGTTTTCTCTTGCATTGTTTGATGTATTCAAGTTATTTTTGGCTAGATTGAGCCAAGCATTGATGAATTGGTAAAGGAAAAGCTAAATTGAGTATTGAATTGGCCGTATTGAGGTAAGTGGCTTGTCTAACCTCGTGTGGGGGAACTTTCACCCCTAGGATATTATGTGATAGTTTAAATGCCTTGTACGCGAGGTGACGGGCGTGTACATGCGCTGGTTGTTGTAACACACACTTTACTTGAATTGTCTGATTTGTGATATTCCTGCTCTTAGCTGATAAAAGCGTTACCATTACCCGGTATTACTTAGAAAAGCATGATTAGCTAGGATTCAACATGTTTAATTGCCTAGTTGATTTACTTAAACTCTTGATAAATTGTTGGCACTAATTTTGATGAAGTTGTAATTTAACATATTATATTCTCTCTATGTGTTTTCTTTATTTGATGTGTTTGTGGACTGCGGGTTCAATTCCCGGAGACCCAGGGCTGTGGGTTCGATTCCCAGAGACCCGGCGTGATATTGGTAGGGACTACGGGTTCGATTCCCGAGATTCCCGGTGACCTAGAGATACTGATATTGGGACTGCGGATTAAATTTTCGGAGATCCTGAGTTGTTGGATATAGAGAGGGATTGTGGGTTCAATTCCCATAGGTCCTGGACTTGTTGATTTGAGTTTATGTTTTGTTGGTTACTTGTAGTTAGCTAATCATAGTCGGTTGCAGTAATTACTTCATTGTTGTTATTTCAGATTCATTCTTACTTATTCTTGCTTATTACTATTTTGATCATTATGTTATTGTTCTCTCGGTAGGGCCCCGACCTTCCTCGTCACTACTCTATCGAGGTTAGGCTTGGCACTTACTGAGTACCGCCGTGGTGTACTCATGCTACTCTTCTGCACACTTTTGTTGTGCAGATCCAGGTACATCAGGACAGGCCCATACTAGGTGATATCAGAAGCACACTTGGAGACCTCGAGGTATGATCTGCTACGTCCGCGGATCCGGAGGCCCTCCTTCTATTCTGATAGTTCTAGTAGATGTTTTCCTTCATTTCGTTGTTTTAGATACTCTTTACACATAGAGCCACAGTTGTATTTCTTTTAGTCTGTGTTACCCGTGGGATTCCGGGTCTTGGTGGTATTTTTATGCAGTGTGTTGACGAGTGTATGTGCCAAGCGGCACGGATTACATTCCTATTTATATCATTTTCCGCTATTTCTTGTTTAAAGTTCATAAACTTGAACATTCCGCAAAGTGTTAGGCTTACCTAGTCGTGGGGACTGGGTGCCGTCACGACATGTTCACGATTGGTGAACTAGGGTCGTGACAAGTTGGTATCAAAGCTCTAGGTTCGTAGGAGTCACGGGACACAGACCGGTTACTTAGATTCTCGCTGATCGATACGGAGACGTCTGTATTTATCTACGAGGGGCTATGTAACTGTTTAGGAAACTCTTCAATTCTTTGAATTCCTTATCGTGCGCCATTTATTCAGTTGGAGCCTATGTCATATGTTCTTTTGCATCCACTCGTGTATTGAAATTTCGCACTCGGTATCAAGTATGCGCCAACGGTTCGTGACGCTGCAGAGAGATCTCAAGGAAGTCAAGAATTTACTCAACCATTGTTACCGCGTGTCATCCATATCGATAATGCAATAGAATTGAGAGATCTTCAACCGTGCACATGGGGGTGCACTAGGTTCTGACATTCAGTTGATAAGTATGGTCTTGAGAAGGTTTACTTAACTGCCTAATCGTCACAGTAAAGGTAGAATCACAAGGTGGATGTAGATCTAAAGATAGTTAGTGGTAATAAAGACTATATGGTTCATATGAGATATCTATTTAGCGAAGAATTCAGCCAACAGAGATACTGGGGGAAATGAGTTTAACCGTCTTAAGAAGGACATGTACCAAACCAATGTCTTGGGTTGTCTTATGATGAAGACGTACATATGATAAAGGCTATTATCGTGGATTAGCAAGATGTATCTTTAAGGCTTCGTGCTAACCGAAAGGATTTCACTATCAACGACCAAATTATGGGTCATGTATCATATCAGATTTGGCTCGCACTGTATTTAGGTGCTATTCAAAAAGTTCTTGAAAACTTGCGGATGGGCAAGAGTTAAGACTCGTATGGTATGACGTTGGGACTTTTGATGTTCCTGTGTCCATAATAATTCTACATTTCATTATCAGCAGGGAAGACTTCGGCGAAGGCTACATGGTGCTTCGTAGGTGTGAGAATCACAGTATGTCTTAAGCTGTCGTGGTAAAGAATGTTCGATACATAGAGCGGGAATATGTTGGGTTGTATTGGGATGAGTTCATACCCTATGGTGTTAGAGTGCTAATATAGCACAGGTGGTTATATTCGTTGGATCAAGTGAGTTGCAGTTGAATAATAGTAAATGACTTGAGTGAATGGTTATAATGTGTTCGAGAGTCGTGTAATAGTGGCTTTGGGCTAAGTGGGAGAGTCCCACCGCTTAAGATTGGATCGCATGGTTAATTACCTGTGTGAATTATGGATACCAGCGTATTATTGTGTTATTGCAGCCACGGGGAAAGGACCATGTGTGGCAATTTGAGTATATGTATTGTTGAATGCATGTTATGTTTAGCCTTACTGGCTCATGTTCAAACTTGAGGGAAAAATTCATGATTTATGCCTCGTATAGGTGCAGACTTCGTGGGAAGTGATTCCACTGGGTGCTTTATCGAGAGGGTATTCATATGTTATAAAGAAATTCAATAGAGTTGGTTGCGTACTGGGGCAAGTTAGAACCGGATGGTTCTCAATAGCGGTCCTAGTGAATTCAAGAGGTAAAGTGTGGTGCCTGATAATTCTGAGTCTATAAGTACAGTTGAGGCTCAAGCTTTTGAAGCAACTTATGAAGAAAAGCACAAAACGATCTATGATGTTTTGATTTGTGGTGTAGTATTTGAGAGACATGAAATGGTCGTCGTTCTTGAGATAGCATGGCCTCATGATTTAAGGTCACTCGGGGTAAGTGCGGTTGGAATAAGTTAGGTATTGAAGGAAGATATTAACATTTCTAAGGCAATCAAGGATAACCTGGAAGGAAGTAGATTGATCAGCCATAGTTGAGTTGGCATATTGGTGTCAATGATCGATTCATGCAACGTGATCGAATTATGCATGTGATTTGTGGCGGTGCATTTGAGACTTGTCGGCCGCAGTGATTGATGTAATTCTGAAGTATTCTTCTATTAAGGGCCTGTTATGAGTAGGCGGATCTCGGAAAGGGTTATGGTGGCTTGGACCACTACTTAGAGATTGGCATATTCAACGGTTATGAGAACTCACTGTGTGTTGCTATAGTTCTCCTAAAATGAGTTAAATGGAAGGTCTTATGTGATGAAGTATTAGCCTATCGTCAGTTCTAGAGCTATGATGGAAATTGTGTCTATCGTATATCGGCACGTGGGGTGCAGCGAGTAGTATGAAATTTGAAGGACTAAGGTCACAGTTTGGTCAATGAATGTGATATAAAGAGCTCGGATGAGCAGGGAAAGAGTATCAGTGTTTTGAGTAAGATGGGTATTAGCATCGGTATCATTTGAGGTCGGTGTTCTATGAGAAAGGCTTTGCATCCCGGTTAGGGACTCCTGATCGCTTTTCAGTGTTAGTGCAGCCGGTGGGCTGAATGTGCAAGTCCGTTTAATTATTCGGAAGATGGTGGGAGCTTGACCCACAAGAAGATTGTATAGGTGTGACTTGTAGTCACTTGATTGGTTAGAAATTTAAACCAAGTATGAGGAGTTTGGTGATATCATCCATTTGAGAACTTATGCCTGGAGGGCACTCTGCTTATTGGGTTATAGACCTGTGAAATACTATTGACTTATCTTGGCACGACCATGATAGACTTAAGGTCGGTGGATAGATTTAAATGTGGAAGTGAGCCTTGCGTCAGGCCGGTTATGTTTCTTCCAGCAATGCGCCCTTTATGAAGGGATAGTCGCGGTCTTATTTCGCGGTTGGTTAATTCATGTAAGATATATTGTGCCGTATGAGTGTGAGACGGCTTGGTAAGTTCCTTATGTGTTGGGGTTCCGCTCAGCGGTGATGTTATAGGAGCATGATGGCTCTTGAGACTCAGATCTTATATCGCACCTCAGTTGTGCTTGAGTTGTAGCCTATAGCGCTATATGTTTCATTGTGTCCGATATCATGCACCTTAGTGTGCTTATGATCGATAGTTAGTATTTTGATGTGACGAACTATTCAGCTCGACATATGACTCCTTGTGTGAGTTTTATATTGTTGGGATCGGGTGGCACGCCGCCATGGTTATATTGTTGGGATCGGGTGGCACGCCGCCATGGTTATATTGTTGGGATCGGGTGGCACGCCGCCATGGTTATATTGTTGGGATCGGGTGGCACGCCGCCATGGGCATATTGTTGGGATCGGGTTGCACGCCGCAACAATGTGGTGTCTATTTCGGTGTCTATAATTGCTTTTATGTGTTATGTTTCCTATTTTCTGAGGAGGCCCATGTTTATGTGAGAGCTGAATAATTCTATCTAGTTTTCGCCTTCCTTTGTATCACGTACGTATTAGTGGATTAGTAGCACATTGTGTCATCTTGTGGGACTTTTGATTATGTCCGATGTGGCTTATCGCCTGAGCAGTTCGTACTGGGTGAGATGATATTATGTGATTTGGGGTCAGTGCAAATTGATTATATGAAGTATACTATAGAGGAAATGATCATCCTCTGGTTTAGGACAGGGTAATGGATCTTGTCAGGAGTATAGACCAATGAATTGTTGATTCAGTAGTTGGTTATGGATATCAACACATCTCTTCCATCGTGTCGGTATTGTAAAGGTTGGAACGAGACCTATGTAGATCATGAGGTGTGATGGGAGCATCTGATTCGTTGAATTTTTGGCTAATTTGATCATAAAATATTATTGTGGTCTTGTGGATTTTGAGTTGCAAGGTAAGAATCCAGCAAGGTTATGCAGATCATGTTTGAGGACGGCGTTTGAGGAATATTGAGTGATCTCTTGATGAAAACAAGCCCGACATAGAATTCCGGATGTTGGAATTAGGCTCTAAGACTTAATTGTTAAACAAGAGGGAATATCTTCAGATATATCAGGCTAATGTGCTCAGCTGAGTCCTAGATTTATTGGCCCTTTTGAGATTTTGAGGCATGTCGGGGAGGTTGCTTATGAGTTGGCCTTACCTCCCAGCCTAGCCGGAGTCCATTCCGTATTTCATGTCTCTATGCTTCGGAGATACCATGGTGACCCGTCACAAAGGTTGGATTTCACTTCTGTTCAGCTAGACGAGGATTTGTTTTATGTTGAGGAGCCAATAGCCATTCTAGACAGGCAAGTCAGAAAGCTAAGGTCAAAGAACATCGCTTCGGTAAAGGTTCAGTGGCGGAGCCAGCCGGTCGAGGAGGCGACTTGGGAGACCGAGCAGGATATGCGCAGCCAGTACCCTCATCTTTTCACTACTCCGGGTATGTTTTCTATGCTCGTTCGAGGACGAACGAATCTTTAAGTGTGGGAAGATGTAACGACCCGACCGGTCGTTTTAGAAAATTACGCCCCAATCCCTAATTTAACTGTTCCCCTAAGTTCATTTCTGCTATTGTGGGTTGCCGGGAGAGTTGGTTCCAAAAATTTGAGCATATTGGGACACTTAGTCCCTAAATAAGAGCTTTGAAACTAGAAAACGGTTCGTAGCCGGAACAGTGTTAAGACGATCTCGGAACGGAAATCCGATGGTTCCATTAGCTCCGTTAGGTGATTTCGGGGTTGGGAGCGCGTTCGGAATATATTTTGGAGGTCCGTAGCTCAATTAGGCTTGAAATGCCGAAGGTTGAAATTTTGGCGAATCCGATCGATAGGTGAGATTTTGATCCGGGGGTCGGAATGGAATTCCGACAATTTCTGTAGCTTCGTTATGTGATTTTGGGTATGTCCGCAAATTTTCAGGTCATTCGGGCGTCGTTTGGATGGGTTTTTGATCGAATATGCAATTCGGAAAGTTTTAAGAAATTTAGGCTTGAATTCGATGAGAATTATGGTTTTTGATGTTGTTAGACGTGTTTTGAGGATTTGAGCAAGTTCGAATTAGGTATTAAGATGTGTTGGTATGTTTGGATGAGGTCCCGGGAGTCTCGGGTGAGTTTCAGATAGGTTTAGGCTATGTTGCGCTTGTTTTGGATACTTTGTCATCGTTTCTTCAAGAAAAAAAAATGATATCATATTAAGCAAATGATATCCAAATTTAGTTTTGTTTGAACCATTAGATCCGTATCGAAATTTTGGAGCCATAGGAAAAAGAATCATCGAATTTGGACATCGTATGAGGAAGTTATGCTCATTTTCGTGTCAGGAAAAATTGCCGGTTCTGCTATGTTCGCAAATGCGAACTTTTTATCGCATTTGCGATGCCCAGTTCGCAAATGCGAACTTTTTGTCGCAAATGCGACCTCTGCCAGCCTTTTTTTGTTCGCAATATCTAAGGGTTCGCAATTGCGAACCCTGGGTCGCAAATGCGACATCTGAGGCCTGTTAAGTGAGGTTTTTGACGGGATTTTCACCCATTTTTCAATTTTCTCAAAACCTAAACCTCCATAGCCGATTTTCCAAAGACCCAAACTTCTGCAAATCATTGGGTAAGTGTCTCTAATCCTTTTCCAACTATATTTTGTGATTATATCTTAGATTTAACATCAAATTCATGAGAATCTAAAGGAAAATTTGGGGAAAATTGTGAAATCTTTCAAAAATGCAAAATGATGATTTGAATGACCAAATGGTATCGTAATTAGATAATTTTTGTATGGGTGAACTCGTAGCGAAATGGGTGTTCAGTTTTTGTAATTTTTTTTGGGTTCCGAGGTGTGGGCCCGAGGAGTTGACTTTTGTTGACTTTTTGCAAATTGTGTAAGAATCATAGTTTTGTTAATTGAAATTGTTTTCTCTTGCATTGTTTGATGTATTCAAGTTATTTTTGGCTAGATTGAGCCAAGCATTGATGAATTGGTAAAGGAAAAGCTAAATTGAGTATTGAATTGGCCGGATTGAGGTAAGTGGCTTGTCTAACCTCGTGTGGGGGAACTTTCACCCCTAGGATATTATGTGATAGTTTAAATGCCTTGTACGCGAGGTGACGGGCGTGTACATGCGCTGGTTGTTGTAACACACACTTTACTTGAATTGTCCGATTTGTGATATTCCTGCTCTTAGCTGATAAAAGCGTTACCATTACCCGGTATTACTTAGAAAAGCATGATTAGCTAGGATTCAACATGTTTAATTGCCTAGTTGATTTACTTAAACTCTTGATAAATTGTTGGCACTAATTTTGATGAAGTTGTAATTTAACATATTATATTCTCTCTATGTGTTTTCTTTATTTGATGTGTTTGTGGACTGCGGGTTCAATTCCCGGAGATCCCAGGGCTGTGGGTTCGATTCCCGAGATCCTGAGTTATTGGTAGGGACTGCGGGTTCGATTCCCGGAGATCCTGAGTTATTGATTATTTATTGAGATATGGGCTGCGGGTTCGATTCCTGGATTGTTGGTTATAGAGTAGGACTGTGGGTTAAATTCCCACAGGTCCTGGACTTGTTGATTTAGTTTTGTTACTTGTTATTAGCTTAATTTTTGCCGGTTGCAGTAATCACTTTATTATTGCTATTTCGGATTTATTATTATTTGAGCTGCTTATTATTGTTATTGTCTTTTTGTTATTGTTCTCTCAGTAGGGCCACGACCTTCCTCGTCACTACTCCATCGAGGTTAGGCTTGGCACTTACTGAGTACCGCCGTGGTGTACTCATGCTACTCTTCTGCACACTTTTGTTGTGCAGATCCAGGTACATCAGGACAGGCCCATACTAGGTGATATCGGCAGCACACTTGGAGACCTCGAGGTATGATCTGCTACGTCCGCGGATCCGGAGGCCCTCCTTCTATTCTGATAGTTCTAGTAGATGTTTTCCTTCATTTCGTTGTTTTAGATACTCTTTACACATAGAGCCACAGTTGTATTTCTTTTAGTCTGTGTTACCCGTGGGATTCCGGGTCTTGGTGGTATTTTTATGCAGTGTGTTGACGAGTGTATGTGCCAAGCGGCACGGATTACATTCCTATTTATATCATTTTCCGCTATTTCTTGTTTAAAGTTCATAAACTTGAACATTCCGCAAAGTGTTAGGCTTACCTAGTCGTGGGGACTGGGTGCCGTCACGACATGTTCACGATTGGTGAACTAGGGTCGTGACACTTTTGTCTGTTCATTTTTATGCTTTCTTCTGTTTTATATCTTTTGTTTTGATGTTTTGTTTCTCTGGCTTAAAAGATCTTGATATCCTTGTGCTTCTTCATCTTCTGTGTATACTAGTTCTTGATTTGTTGGCTTGCAATATCATGACTGTTCTTCTTTTATGTTTCTTTGCATGTTTAGTTATAGTGATAGTTTAACCATTTTTCTTCATTTCTTGTATTAGGGTTATCTTCTGTTGGGTTTGCTTCTCTGTTCTTAAAGATCTCCATGTTCTTCCTCACCCTTTGTTTGTACTTAGGGTTTTCTTATTTGTTGGTTTTCAACATCTCATCTGTTTGATTTTCGATATCTCTTTTGTTTCTCTTCATGTTTAGCTTAGCTGCTTGACTCTCGTTAGGGTTTCTTCTATTAGCTTTCAATATCTTTACTGTTTTTCTCTTCTCTTAAATACATGATTTAGTTTTGGTTCTAGGTTTAGCCGTTTGATTCTCATGTTCACTCAAGGGTTTTTCTTTTCTCTCTAATAACATCTCTTATGTTCTCTCATTTTCTAAATAGCATGCTAATCTGATTCAGTGATTATGTTTCTCTCTTCTATCACTTTTGCATGATATATTTAAGATTCTTCCTCACTGTTTCTGCATGTTCTTCTTTTCTTCATCTTCATCTTATCTATCACATGTATATATCAAGCTAGGGTTAGTATTTGGAAGTGAATTCTGATTACCATTCTTATGTTACTCTGTTATGGTCCATTGTTCTTATGTCTGATATAGGCTATGCTTCATTTCTCTTGACTGTTTTTGTGAGTTTTAGCCTCTATGAGTCTATGTCCATGAACTTTAAGTGTTTTGGGTCTTTCAGTAAATCATTCAAACATAAAATGGTTGTAAATAAAGCTTGATTGATGTCAATTGACACTTTGCTACATGAAATTGAGTTATGTGAGTTGATTGATTAAGATTCAACATTATCAAACTTCCCTTCTGAGTTTTAAGTGATTGATGAACAATGTTTGATTTCATGTGGCTATGTGTGCAATTGTATGTTGACATGGCTAAGTTTGCTATAGATTATTGTTAGTATGAGCAGTGTTAATGCCCATCAACCTTAGGGGAATTGGTTATAACTGCAATAGTACTAAGTCTCATAAATGGCTAGTTTTGAAATAGGTTAAAACTGAAAATCAAATGAAAAATAGGTTATAAGTTAAATAAATGACCAGGAGTGGTCAATTTTGCAACTGACCAACTCTGCAAGGTCTTTCACATACTGGCCCACCCTTAAATGGACTAGTTGTGTAATAATGGGTTAAGTTTGAAAGTTCAGACTTGCCAAGGCTCAAATTGAGCCCTGAATCACAAGTGGCTAGTCCTGCAAAGGCCTTAGCCCAGCCTGTGTCCAGTAATGGGCTTCAAATGCAAAAGCCATGTCTCAACTTGAGACTGGCTAAATTTTAAATAGCCTAAGTATAACAATAAAGCAGGCCAGTCCTGCAATTAGCCTACAAATGAAATAAAGTCTTAATTAACAGAAAATGATTCAAAATGGGTTAATATTGAAATAGTTCTTCAAGTTAGAATTGGCCAGTCCTTAAATACCAATACAAGGACTGGCCTTTGGTTAAACAAGTCAAAAAATGCTGAAAACCTGACCTAGGTAGGTCGGGTAATTCAGCTGTGCCCTTAAGGGCATAAGAGGAACACAAATTAGTAAAATGGTAGATTATATAGAACACATAGGGACATAGGAGTCATTTGTACTACTGATTTCTGCAATTTTGCAGAGATTGGGGGGTATAATGGTCTCCCTAAAAAGGGAAATCGGTAAAAATCCATAACTAGTAATGACACTTTGGTAAAAGCTTAAGAATGGAATCAAAAAGAACCTTCCAGCACATGCTGGAAGGGATCTTATAACAGAAATAGGGGTGTAAGTGTAGATTTAGTAATTTTGAAGGGAGGAGAAATGGAACTAACTCCTATTCTTTCCCCCCAAGAAATCTGCCCCATCTATACCTATAAATACCCCCTAAAGGATGAAGTAAGTGCTAAGTTTTTCAATAGAAAAATTCAAAGAAATGGACAATAGCAAATAGCAAATAGTTTTTTGCATATTCCGAGTAGTAGTCGCTGGTTAAGCTATTTGCTTGTGTGTTTTCTCCTTGACTTCTCCTGGATTTCTTACCTATTGTTGTTGTGTTGTGTTTCTCATTTGGGATTCAAATCTTCACTGTTGCATTGCCTTGTCGTGTTACTTGCTGTGCTTATTTCTGCCTCCCTTAGAACTCATTGGCTTCACTTTGCTGAACCAGGTACATTTCCTGTTCGATCGAAGATGTAATGCTGAAATGCTAAATGATGAAATGTAGTTCAAGTGTTCGATTCATTTGTTATCATGTATTCGTAATTTACTCTTTTCATTAGCAGTTTAGTATTAGCCTAGATCTGTAGCAAGTATAAGTAGAAAGACAAACCAAAAATAATGTAATAGCTAGTATTATAGTGGTAGTATAGTCGTAGTAGTAGATCACTTAGTTAAATAGGTAGAAATCGTAAAACAAGGCTAGATAACTCTAATGTGAATCGATGACAATAAGTTCGACCAACTCACGTAGGTAATCTGATTTGGAAATTGATAGCTAGATTAGAGTAAAGTTCAAAAGATAAACAACTAAAATGAAGTAATAACTCAATTAAGACTGGATTTGTGATATCAAATAAGTTTGGCTCGTATTAATATCAGTAGTTAATAACATCTGTGAATTCGTATATAGGTACAAATAAGTTCAAAAGGGAAGAACATTTAACAGAAGTAACAAGTCATCTGCAACTGGGTATGTGGCAATGAATGAGTACAAATCATAGAAAATCCAGTAATACTATCGTGTATATACATCACTGAATCACTTAACCTTAGATACTCAAGTCTTCATTAAGTAAGTAATCGAACTGTTTAAACCATGCTTCATATAGTTAAACCATCTGCTCTTAATTGCTTGGTTAAATAACTCTCAATTTTAGTGTAAATCAGCCCTTAAGAAAAAGTAAAAGTGTAGAAGTAGTCGAATTTCATACGTGTCGAGTTATTTTAGTTTAAGGTTAACATGAATAGTATTGTACAGTGATCTTCATCTCCTGATAAATAAATAAAAGTGATTTGATTTCATTCCTAATTCTGAGTGCCTGTTTTTACTATGAATTTTGCATTTTACTTTTTGTTATTGTTACCTCAAACTGGTCTGGGTCTGATATACAACGTGGGCCTGGACTATATTCGTAAGTCTGTTGGGCCATCGACTAAGAGCCCAAGCCTGATCTGAGTCATTAGGACCTGGACATGTGTAATATTATACTATGTCCAATTCAGAAATCTAGGCCCAATAATAGTAGAAATGACATGGGCCTGGACTCATTTTCAGGAATGATAGTTGAAATACAACTAAGGAAAAACCAATATAGATAACATAGTATGTACATATTAAGATTGAGCCTTTAAAATTAAATCGGGACGAGCCTCACATGACACCAAATAGTGGGGCCCCTTTAGTAACAAAGTTAAAAAATGTAAATAGAATCGGGAAAGCTACTAGTAAATTTCATAGCTTCTCCCAAATAAATTAAAAGCAGATAGACACTATTAGGCACAATTTAATATACCTTCCTTAAATACGAGTTTGCACTTGGTGCGACTCAAATCCCAAATCCTGGCAAAGCCGAAATGTACTAAAGGTCACAGGCGTACTGGTTGCGGTGTGACTCGAAGTACATTTTCACGATGTCGCAATTCCTAAAAATGTTAAAAGTGAAAACACATACATATTGTTAAAATCTATAACAAGTCAAATAAGATTCGAGAACGATGGTTGAGCGACCGTGCTAAAATCACAGAATCCGGGAATGCCTAACACCTTCTCCCGGGTTAACAGAGTTCCTTATCCAGGTCTTTGTTTTGTGGACTGTAATAACATAGTCAACTTCCTCGGATTCGGGATTAACCGGTGACTTGGGACACCATTATCTTCCCAAGTGGTGACTCTGATAATTAAATAAAAATCCCGAACCGACTGTCCTTTATGTGGAAAAACTCCTACCTCTTTGTTGTTATATCTGTTTCGGGTATTTGAACATTGAGGTATATCCTACGTATCTTTCCAAACGGATCGGTACCAAGCCTTTATGGTGTGGGGTAGTAAAAAGGGAGGTGTGACAAGTTCTAGGATAAACAAATTGGACTTCAGAACAATCCAAATTCACGAGACTGTACTGAAATGGGCCTCTATTTTTAACCTATTGGAACTTAAAGAATTATTGGATCAATGTAAGTTCAACAACTAATATTTACCGAAAATAATTTATTATTGTGATTCAAACCTATATTACACTAACTTGTTTTACCAGTTTTTTAATTTTTGCATTGTCCAGATTTCAAACAACTATACTGATTATTTCCATTCTATTAACCATTACTAGAAAGAAGAGGAATTTTTCTCGACTGTAACAATGTAAAACAATATTTAAACACCAGCTAATAGGCAAGCGCATGACCAAAATTAGAAGGATACTATTAACCTCGAATTGAACCTAGAATTGTCAGTTCTTAACTTAACTATTCATGATTTTTAAAATCTTAACACTTAAACTAATACAAATATTCTTTACCAAAATCTAAAGCTAAAATAAACCTAGATTTGCCATTAACCATTCTATATGATTTAGTTCTCTCAGTCGAGTTTATACATTCAAACAACTAATTTTAGAAGATTAACAAAGATAGATTAAAAAATGGAAATTTCTAATATAATACAATGTGAACAAACAGAGAAAGTAAACTGCTGCAACATTAAAGCTTCCAATGAACTTGTGCTTTTCTTATTTCATTTTTGCCTGAAGTTTTACATAGATTTGAGGTTCAGAATATGTACCTGGAACAAATAAACAGATCTATTAGATCTAATAAACACAACAACAGGATATGATTCAGCAAGCAGTTCAGCAGTAACATTCACACCAATTCAACAGTAATTAGAAATCAGCAGTGAGTAGAAATCAGCCGTGATCAACTCAAATTCAACCCAGAAATATAGTTTTCTCAGCAAAATCAGACTGGAATAGCTTTTAAGATCCTCAAATCCAATAGCTCTAAACCAAATCAGTTGAAAATCATCCGCATATTTCGAATTCACATTTAAAACTCAGTCTACTTTGATAGCAACTTATTTTGATCGATTTTCTGATTGATTTTTGATTGTTTTTGGATTTTGATATGAATTTGAAAATGTAGAAAGAAGAAAAAATGATCTGAAAATGTAAATTTTAGATCTGCAACCTAGTAGATATTTTTGTGGGAATTTTCTAGGGTTTTAAAGCTTATAGGGTTCCGAAAATCTCTTTGGTTCAAAAGTCTCCTTAATTTTGCAGAATTAATGCCTTTTTATAGGCAGAAATGGGAGGGAAATTCAGATTTGAATTATTTACTTGTTAATCCTCTAATTTCTAGCTTGTTGCACAAGTAAGTGCAAATATTTGTTTAAATATACACTACAACCCCTTCTATAACATTCTAGCTAATTCTACCATATTCCATTTCCTTGGAATTCCTATTGTACCCCTACTTGTGTAGGGAAACTACTGACTCTACCCCTTTTTATGCCCAAACTGCCCTTAATCCTCTATATTTATAACAATTAGACCATTTTATTTCTCAATTGTACCCCTTCTCCTTTTAGTCTTATTACCATTAAACCATTTTCCTTTTATTTACCCTTTTTTTAATTCCTTTGTTAATCAAAAACTGAAGTCAAACTCAAAAATTGACTTACAAAAATAGCCAATAATAGACGGTTTTCCCAGAAAAAAATCTAATTAGACTTAAGTACTAAATTAATCGAGATTCCAAGGAACAAATAAATTAGGGGTAGAATCCAATTAACAGAAGACTTAATTACTAATTTTGATTTTAATCAAGTAAAAACCCTAAGGATCTAAATGTGGCTATGAACAATAAACACACAATTTTGACTAAGAACTGTTCAGACCATATAATTCTCAAATAATAAAAGCCAGAAATCCACAGGCATAACTAATTAAACCTAACTAAATTGTGACATAATTACAAAATAGATTCTAGGTTTAGAAATTCAATTAATATAATTAATCGACTTATCAATTAACATTTTATCAAACATGAAATCAAATTGTAGAATAATAATACTAAAATTATCAATCAAAAGTAGAAAAACTAATCTTAATTAGTCGACTATCAAAAATCAGTGGTAAGAATTATCCATCAAAGGTTTTTACGAATTAAATCTAAACATATAATCAGATTTGTCTAATAGATATCACTAACCAAAAATATATGATGTCAGAACACGAGAAAATTAACAGAGCAAAAAGAAAGATATGAGAAGAAACATGGGAAAAGAAGAAAACTAGTAAACGAGTTCTAAAAGAGAATCAGAAACATGCACATAAAAAGATTTGAAATATAATAAAGAGAACTTAGCTTTTTCTTTTTTTTAATCTGCTCTTTTCTTCTATTTTCTTTTTTTTCTTTCTTTCTTCTGTTTTTTCTTTCTTCATTTTCTTGCTTTTCCTTGGATATCATTTTCTTGGATCTTTTCCTTCAGACAGACTCTTTCTTGGTCATTTGGATTTTTCCGGAAGCTTTAGGACTTGAAGTCTTCAATACAGTGTTGAGGATGTTAGAAGACAGTAGGGTATGAGTTTCGGTGTAGTTTTGGGTGGCGGCGCCGCCGTGGGTGATAGCGGCGGCGCCTAGGGTTTGAGGGTTTTGGGGCTCTGTGGTGGGATTCGAAGAAAATAAGTGCTGGATTTGGAGTGAAGAGGCGAAGAGGAATCGTTTGGTGTGATTTTGATCAAGGAAGGGTGCTGGTCGCCGCCATAGACGGCGAAACCCTAGTGGCGACGGGGAGGTATATCAAGAATCAGAGGTTAGCTTTAAGTGAATGGGGTAATATGTTTAAGATTGATATGTTTTGAAGGGTTTTGTATTAAACTTTGAAGATCAATTTTGGACCGTTATATTTAGGATAATGGACGGCTGATATTGAGGCGACACTTACACGTCGTCGTTTGGTTAATTATGGAACTGGACCGGGTGGACGATTTTGGGTGTGGGTCATTTGGATTCGAGGTGTTGGGCTGGGCAGATACAAACGCTTGGGCTTGAGGTGTTATCTTTAATTTGGGTATTAATTGGCCCAAACTTTTCTTGTTTTTGTTTTTCTTTGATTTTAATTCTTTATTTTTACTCTAGTATTTTTATATATTTTTTGATTTTTGTATTTTGTTGTATTTTAATTTTCTTTTGTGTTTTCTGTATTTTTCTATTTTGTATTTATTTTTTGATTTTTATTAAGATTGTTAAGCTAATTAACTTCTATTTATGGCAATTTCTGTTAAAACAAAAAATGTTATCTTGATTAATACCTACTAAAATGTGAAATTAATTTTCTAAATGCACGTACATATTTTTTGTATTTTTATGCACATATAACATGCAAATAATCAACACAAAAAATTCACACAAATTGTAAAAATAAGGAAAAAATACTTATTTTCAATTTTATGGGAATAACTCATATATAGAGTAAAATTCACGTGCTCACACCTACGTGTACCACTTTTTCATCGAAGCAGTTAACGGAGATTTATATCCGTGAGATCATCCATCTGCATGGTGTTCCAGTTTCTTTTATTTCAGACAGAGGTACTCAGTTTACATTGCGGTTCTGGAGAGCCATGCAGCAGGAGCTAGGTACTCGGGTGGAGTTGAACACACCATTTCACCCCCAGATGGATGGACAGTCTGAGCGCACCATTCAAATTCTTAAGGATATGCTCTGTGCGTGTATGATTGAGTTTGGAGGGTCGTGGGGTCAATTCTTTCCATTGGCGGAGTTTGCTTACAACAACAGTTATCAGTCCAGCATTCAGATGGCGCCATATGAGGCTTTACATAGTAGGAGGTGTAGATCTCAGGTGGGCTTGTTTGAGCCGGGTGAGGCTAGGCTATTAGGCATAGAGTTGGTTTAGGACGCATTGGAAAAGGTTAAGATGATTCAGGATAGACTCCGTACATCCCAGTCCATACAGAAGAGCTATGCAGACTTGAAGGTCCGTGATTTTTCATATATGGTTGGTGAGCGGGTTCTGCTTCCAGTTTCGACTATGAAAGGTGTCATGAGGTTTGGGAAGAAAGGTAAGCTGAGTCCGAGGTTTATTGACCCTTTTGAGATTTTGAGACAAGTTGGGCAGGTTGCTTCTGAGCATGCCTAGCCTCCCAGTTTGGCTGGGGTTCATCCTGTATTTCATGTTTCGATGCTTCGGAGATATCATGGTGACCTATCGCACGTGTTGGATTTGAGTTCAGTTTAGTTGGACAAGGATCTATCCTATGTTGAGGAGCCCGTGGCTATATTGGACAGTCATGTTAGAAAGTTGAGGGCAAAAAACATTGCTTCAATAAAGGTTCAGTGGCGGGGTCAGCCGGCTGAGGACGCGACTTGGGAGACCGAGTGAGATATGCACAGCCGATACCCTCATCTTTTCACTACTTCAGGTATGTCTTTATGCTTGTTCGAGGACGAACGAATGTTTAAGTATATGAGGATATGATGAACCGACCGGTCATATTAAGACTTAATGCCTTGATCCCCTATTAACTTCTTTCCATTTATGCTAATTTGAATTGCCAGGATGTTTGATTTTGAGTTTCGGAGAGTTTTGGGACACTTACTCCCTAAATGAGATCTTAAGTGATAGAAAGTTGTCCATAGTTGAAACAGTGTGAAAATGGCCTTGGAATGGAAATCGGATGATTCTGTTAGCTCCTTTAGGTGATTTCGGGGTTGAGAGCATGTTTGGAATGTGTTTTGGAGGTCCGTAGCTAATTTAGGTTTTAAATGCTGAAGTTTGAGTTTTTGAAGTTTTTGGTCTGATAGTGAGATTTTGACCCGGGGGTCAGAATGAAATTCTGGAAGTTACAGTAGCTCCATCATGTCGTTTGGGACGTGTGTGTAAAATTTCAGGTCATTCGGATGAGGTTTGGTTAGTTTTTTTTTTATCGAAAATATGTTTTGTTAGAATTTGAAGTTCTTAGTCTCAAATCATTGATTTAACCGAGTTCTGACGTTGTTTTTGGTTGTTTAAGGGTTAGTACAAGTTTGAATAAGGTATTAGGTATTATTGGTACTTTTGGTTGAGGTCCCGGGGGCCTCGGGATAAATTCGGACGGTTGACGGAAGGCTTTTGGAGTTGAAGGGCTGCAAGTTTTTCTGGTACCTATCATAACCACACCTGTGGTTTGGGTTCCGTAGATGCGGAGCCGCAGAAGCAGCGTGGCCATCGCAGTAGCAGACATTGGCGCTCCCTTCGCTTTCCGTAGGTACAGAAGTTTTACCGCAGATGCAATTTCGCACCTGCAAGATCATCATCGTAGATGCGGCCCCTGGGTTGATTGTTTAAAACCATAGAATCGGTGTGAGACTCGCAGAAGTGAAACCGCAGGAACGATTATTGGTCCGCAGAAGCAGAATCTAGCCACTTAAGGAAAAGCCGCCGAAGCGGCACATGCTCCGCACTCCGCAGAAGCAGGACTGCAGGTGCGGTCCCTTGATCGTAGAAACGAAAACCATTGGTGTAAAATATGAAATTCTAGGGTTTCGTTTCTAAAGTTGGAAAATAAAATTGGAGCTCGGGAGAGGGATATTTTGAGAGGGTTTTGAAGAGAATATCTTTGGGTAACGTTTCTTTAACCCTTTCTAGTTATATTCCATCAATCTTGAGTAAATTTCACCATTTAATTTCAAAATTTTGGTAGAAATTGGGGGAAAAGTTCTTAGATCTTTAATTGAGGATTTGAGGGGACATTTGGACTCCGATTTCAGTGTTCTTGTTATGTATAGACTCGTGAGAGTACGAGAGTTCTAAAAATATAATTTCATCTAATTCCGAGACGTTGTCCTAAGGGGCATTTTGTTTATTTTACCTAATTTTATGCCTTAACTTTAAATTAAATAATATAATCAGTTGTTTGAGATTTTATTTTACGATATGTAATTGAATTGAATAGATCTAGGCCATTGGATTTGGATACTCGTCGCAAAGGCGTGGTTTTTAGTTGATTCTTGTGCCGAGTTGAGGTAAGTGGCTTGTCTAAGCTCTTCGTGTATTAGCATAGTGAAGCATGTTTAGTTGACTTACTTGCCTATTTGCTTAAACTATCTTGTTTGTACTCCTTGAAGCATGTTAGGCTAGAATTCACTATTACTTGTTCCAAGTTTAGTATTTTTTTTCTTGTTTGTTTGAGCTGATATTGTATGTATTAAATTTGGGACTATAGGACGGCATCCCGGGAGATCCCCTATACATAATATGTTCTGGACTAAGATTGAGGATACCAAGAGATCCCCGAATTGGTATTGAGGATACCAAGAGATCCCCGAATTTCTATTGAGGATGCTAAGAGATCCTCAGAATAACAAGACAGCATCAACTATTGAGGAAACCCAGAGATACTCGGGATACGAAGAGATCCCTGAATTGCTATTGAGGATACCAAGAGATCCCTCGATTACACAATGAGGATACCAAGAGATCTTGTGCCGGATACTCGTGGCAAAGGCATGGTTTCTAATTGATTCTTGTGCCGATTCCAGGTAAGTGGATTGACTAACCTTGTGTGGGGGACCTTTTTCCCTTAGGACATGATATTTGATATTTGGATGCCTCATACATGAGGTGATGAGCACGTTCTTAAGCTAATGTTGAAAAATCTGTTTTTCCTGAAGTATTTCAATTGAGTTTTCTTGCTTTTCTATTTATCCTAATTGTAAGCTCTCCCTTTCTTAGCTTAGAGAAGCATGTTGAGTTGACTAACTTGCCTATTTGCTTAAACTGTCTTATTTGTACTCTATGAAGAATGTTCGGTTAGAACTTACTATTACTTATTCCGAGTTTAGTATTTTTTTTTGTTTCTTTAGGATGATATTGTATGTTTTAAATTTGTGACTATGGGACAACATCCCGGGAGATCCTCGGTACGTGATATGTTCTGGATTGAGAGTGATTATACCAAAAGATCCCTGAATTGATGTTGAGGATACCAAGAGATCGCCGAACTGCTATTGAGGATACCAAGAGATCATGGGGATACCGAGAGATCCCCGATTATCATTCCTATTCTGAGCAACATTACCTTGTATTGCCTTGTTTCTACTTTCTATTACTGTATTCCATATCCTGTTAGATCCTCGTTGTAGACTTTATCTATACTATTTTTCTTATCCTATCATTTATATTATTTTATCTCAGTAGGGCCCTAACCTTTCTCCTTACTATCCATCCGAGGTTAGGCTTGGCACTAACTTAGTATCGCAATGGTGTACTCATGCCCTTTCTACGCATGATTTTTATGAGTAGATCTAGGGTAGCTCTGCCTATGCGTGTCATCCTCGAGGCGGATAGATCTACCAAGAGATTTTGAGGTACAATTGTCGCATCCATAGACCTGGAGTCTCTTTCTTATTCTAGCTTTAGTAGTTAGCTTTTCCTTTTTGTACTGTTCGTTTAAGACATTTTGGAGTTAGAGCTATGTAATTACTTCCCGTTAGCCTGAGTTCCCGTGAGTTTTTAGGTTTTGGGGTGATATTGTAGACTTCCGCATTATTGAGTTGTATATGCCGAGCGGCATTTATATACAATTTTCTTTTAGTTGTTCAGTTTTTAATTAATTATTTTGCAAGCTATGTTTTTTTCCCTGATTATAGGATTACCTAGTTATAGGGACTTGGTACCATCACGACATGTTCACAAAGGGCAAACTGGAGTCGTGACATCACTTCCTTCACCATCTCTATCACTCTCACTTGTCTTTTCTTGATCCTCATCTTCACTCTCACTTGTCTTTTCTTGATCCTCACTTTCACTCTCAGATCACCCTCTTCTTCAATGTTCTATTCTTCTTCTGTAGAGTCATCCACTTGTTCATCTACCCTATATTCTGTCTCACTCTCCTTCTCTTCACCAAAGTCTCCCTCATTCTCACTTATTTTCTCTTCATTAGCAATGTCATAAGTAGGATGTCCCTTGTGACTTCCCACTACCCTTTCTTCTTTTTCATTCCCATTATCATCCTCGTTCTTTGTCTAACTAAAAAAAAGACCATCAGATTCCTCCTTTTGTAGTCGTTCCTTACTTCCTTCTCCCCCCCCCCAACCATAGGCATCACAGAAGTGGTACTGGTATCTACCCCTTTTTCTAGAGTTGCTTCATTCTTTTTTACATTGGATTCCTCCATTTGTGGTTTATCACTTATGGGTGGGACAATATCTAAGGGTGAAGCATCCATAGAGTATACTAGAACATCTAATTTTGAGAAAGTGGGTTTTACCTAACTTGTAGTAACTAGCAGTGATTCCCCCTGAACCAAAACTTTCTTAACCATTGTGTCTACTTTAGCATCGACAGGCACTACCTTGTCACTCTTGATAGATTTTCTTGGAGTAGCCTTGATATTGGTGGACTTAGAGGTGGTTTTTAAAGTAGGAACAAATGCTTGGGTAGTTGGTTTTGGAAATGAGGGCCCAGTTGAGGTGGGGATGATGAGAGATGCGGGAACAAGGAATGGTGGTATACGTAAAAGTGGAAGATATCGATGGAGAATGAGCAAGTGTGGGGTGCAGGTTCACTTGAAGGTTTGATAGTTTTCTTTGATTTGGACTTCATCTTCATGGATTTGGCTTCCGTCGTGGATGATGACTTAGCTTTAGAAGCAATTTGGCTGGATGTAGGCATGGTTATAAGAGGAAAAAATCGATGAAGGGAAAAAAAGAATAATTTCTTGATTCTTGGTTAGGGTTTGGGAGTAATAGAATGTCGAGAGATTAATCATAAGCAAATTTTAAAGGCGTCGCTCCTTATTTGACTGGAAAGAGAGAGAGAGAGAGAGAGAGAGAGAGAGAGAGAGAGAGAGAGAGAGAGAGAGAGAGAGAGAGAGAGAGAGAGAGAGAGAGAGAGAGAGAGAGAGAGAGAGAGAGAGAGAGAGAGAGAGGCCAAATGTGAGTTCTAACGAGACTCTAATAACAGTTACTTTGACTGTTAGGATTTCAGGAACAATTAAACTCTAATTTCTCTAGGATTCCTCCTTACTCTTTGACTAGATGTCAACTGGAAGCGATGCTAATAGGATTTGAAATTATGAGCATGACAATAATTTAGGAAATTATGTCCCAGTGAATTAAGACAAGATGACACGTACCTGAGTCAAAGAACCAGCTCTTTAGTAACTCTTTACTTATTTTTGCAATAAAGCTTCAACACTACAGGTTAGTATCATACAATATAGTTATCAACTAGATTTTTGTAGGCGAGTTTGTGTGCTTAATACAACCATGAGACTGAATCAAACACATTGACTTAACTATCGCCATTTAATTATACTTTTTCTAGCAAATTATTGGGTTAAACTAGTTGGAAGTATTGATTAGACCTATTTCTAATATATTCCTTTCAGAATGGTCCTACCTAGAGCTTTAGTAAAGATATCTGCAATTTGGTCTTCTGTATTATAGAAGTTAGTTGAGATGTTTCCTTTATTAACATTGTCTTTGAGAAAGTGGTATCTAATGTTAATGTGGTTGGTCTCTAATCTGACATGGTTTTTAGCAATGTTTATGGCACTAGTGTTGTCAGATAAAATATGAACACAATCAACAAAAATACCATAGTCCTTGAGCTGTTGTCTTATCCAAAGAAACTGAGCACAACAAGATGTTGCTGCTACATATTCGGCCTTAGTTTTGGATAAAGCCATTAAATTTTTCTTCTTTGTTCCCCAAGACACCAGACCAGAACCTAGAAAATTTGTTATTCCTAAAGTGCTTTTCTTGTCAACATGAAAACTTGCATAGTCAGCATCAACATAACCAACTAGATCAAAGCTATACCCTCTAGGTATCTAAGTATCCTCTTGATATCCTTCAAATGAGAATCTTTTAGATTTGTTTAAAATCTTACACATAGTCCCACACTGAATACTATATCAACCCTGCTTACTTGAAATACAATAATGACCTAATAATTCCTCTATATAGCTCATGTTCCATACTTTTCCCTTTTTCATCAAAGTCCAGCTTTTTCGCAATCGCAACGGGAGTGTCTATGGACTTAGATGGGTCTATGTTGAATTTCTTTAGTAGTTCTTCGATAGATGTTTGCTGATGTATCATGGTTCCAGTGGGTGTTTTGTTAATTTGCAACCTTAGGAAGAAGTCCAATTCACAAATCATGCTGATTTCAAACTCATTCTCCATCGTCTTAGCAAATTTCTTGTGTATCGCTTCATTAGTAGCTCCAAAAATAATATCATCCACATATACTTGTATCATTAGAACATTACTTGACTTTTCTCCTAAGAAATAGAGCATTTTTCACCTTTCCTCTAACAAAGTTGTTAGTCAAGAGGAATTTTGAGAATCTTTCATACCAAGCTCTTGGAGCTTGTTTCAGTCCATACAGGGTTTTGTCTAACTTGAACACATAGTCAGGAAATTCATCACTCTCAAACCCAGAAGGTTGTTTAACAAACACTACCTCTTTCATATAACCATTAATGAATGCACTTTTTACATCCATATGATACTAGGTGTAACTCCATGTGTGCAGCGAATCTATTAGGATTTTTGTAACTTACATTCTGGCTACAGGTGCAAAAGTCTTATCATAGTCAATGCCTTTTCTTGATTGTATCCCTGAACCATCAGTCTAGCTTTGTTCCTTGTGATATTTCCTTGTTCATCTAGCTTGTTTCTTAACACCCATCTGGTACCTATGACAGCTCTGTTCCTGGATCTTTGTACCAAGTGCCGGACCTTACTTCTTTCAAACTGATTTAGCTCTTGTTGTATGGCTATTATCCAATGTGGATCCTTTAGAGCTTCTTTGATGTTCTTAGGTTTAACCTGTGAGAGGAATTTTGTGAGTGCATATAGATTTCTTAGAGATGAACTGGTTTTTGCTCATGGATTAGGGTTAGAGATGATGTTCCCATAAGGATGTGAACATTGACGTTTCCATGGCCTAATCTGCATTCCTAAAGATTGTTCACCTAAGGAGTGACCATAAGGAACATTTTCAATCGGTATAGCTTCATCAGTCTGGTTAGCAGTTAGAGTAGTTCTCTCTTCTACTTGTTCCTTATGATCACTGTCAACTTCCTTGTGATCTCCGAATCCATCTTTAGGTAGAGAGTAATCCAAGAAAATTCATTCATCACTTATGTTATCAAACTTACCTAAAGCTTCTTTGCGATTATTGTGCACAAAATATTTGCACCCAAATTCTCTCAGTTGAGTGATGTTGGCCTTTCTCCCTTGAAGTAACTCCTAGGGAGTATTATCAAGAATCGGCCTAACCATGCATCTGTTCAGCAAGTAACATGCAATATTGACTGCCTCATCACAGAAACTCTTAGGCAGTCCATTATTAATCAGCATGGTCCTCCCCATGTCTTTAATGGATCTATTTTTTCTTTCTACATCACCATTTTGTAGTGGAGTTCTAGGTGCAAAGAAATTATGATCAATGCCATATGTGTTACAACACTCAATGAATTGAGATGTTTGAAACTCAGTTCAATGGAATATTCTTATATTTAATACATTATAACCCAGTTTTTGTTGGATCATTCTGATAAACACACGGAAAACATCAAAAGTTTCATCTTTAGATCCCAAAAATAAAGTCCACGTATACATGGAAAAGTCATCTACAATGATAAAGACATACTTCTTACCTCCTCTGCTCCTCACTCTCATTGGTCCACATAGGTTCATAGAAGGAGTTCTAGAGGGTTGAGGTGCTCACAACCTTTTTAGATTTAAAAGGTATCCTTACATGTTTCCTTTTAACACATGAATCACTGACCTTGTATGAGGAGAACTCAACTTTTGGTAGGTCAAGGACCAAGTCCTTTGCTGCCAACTTGTTTAGTTGAGAAAGACTGGCATGACCCAGTATTCTATGCCATAACGGTGGATCATCCTCCACTACACTTAAGCATGTGTGCTCACTCTGAGGAAGAGATATAATGGGTATCTTATAAACATGTGACGACCCAAAGGGTCATCACTTATTTAATTAATCATTTCGAGCTTCGAGGCCTTGAAAACCTCATTCTATGTTGCCTCGATTTACGTGCACGATCCGAGTATGTAGCCGGAAAGATTTTGTGATAGAAAATATGAATTCTATGAGAAATTTGGATAAAAATGATATTAATATTGATATGGTTGACTTCGGTCAACATTTTTGGTAAACGGATCCGGACCCGAGATTGGATGGTCCCGAGAGGTTCGTAGGAAAATATGGGACTTGGACATGCGTCCGGAGTCGAATTCTGAGGCCTAGAGCCCAAGTTATGAATTTTTATGTGAAATTATTTTTGATGTAATTATTAAAGGAAATAAATTAATTGACCTTGGTATCGGGCTCGTATTTTGGTTCCGACGCCCGGTACAAGTCTTAAATATTATATATGTGATTTCTGTAAAGTTTGGTGACATTTGGATGTCGTTTGAGATGTTTTGGACCTTGAGTCCCAAGTTTGAAAGTTTTGAAAACTAAAGGTATGAAAATCATGCATTTGAGGCTTGATTTGATTAAAACGAAGTGATATTGGCGATGTGATCGCACGAACAAGTTCATAATGTGTTTTTGAGGTTATGTACATGTTTGGTTTGGAGCCCGGGGGCTCGGGTAAAGATTTGATAGGCCGTTGGATGAAATTCTGAATTTTTGAACTGCTGGTTTTTCACCCAGCTGTTGGCTTCGCAATTGCGAAGAATTTCTCGCAATTGCGAAGGGGACAATGTAAGGCAAGGCTCGCAAATGCGAACCTTTATCGCAAATGCGAAGCCCCCTTTGACCCAGCCTTGTTCGCAAATGCGAACAATTGTTCGCATTTGCGAAGGTCCCCAGTGCCTGCCTATGTTCGCAAATGCGAACAAAAGTTCGCAAATGCGAACATTCCCCATACTGCCTTGGTTCGCAAATGCGAACACTGCCTTATACAGCATGTGTTCGCAAATGCGAACATTAGTTCGCAAATGCGAACTTCCCTGCCTTAGCTTATTTTTCAAACTCCAGAAATTGGTCGGGGTTCGCAATTGCGAACCCATGTTCGCAAATGCGAATACAGAGGCCTGTAAAACACGATTTTCAGTCATTTCTTCACTTTTTACAAAACAAAAACACCCATTTGCGATTCTTCACGGATTTCTTCTTCATCAAAACGATTGTAAGTCACTTTTTACTTAATTCTTTCAATTCCTAACATCATTAATCATGTTTTTCATAAGAAATCAAAGATTTTCATGGTAGAATTCTTGTTTTTGTTAGAAAATAGATTTTTCATAAATTGGGGAATTGGACCTCGAATTGAGGTCCGATTTTGAAACAAATTATATACATGAACTCGTGGGGGATGGGTAACCGGATTTTGGTCCTAACCCCGAATTCCGACCATGTGGGCCCGGGGTTGAAATTCACTATTCCGGGCAGAATGTTGTAAAAGTTGTATTTGGTCTTAAGAATTAGTTTGTTGAGTAGTATTGATGATATTAATCAATTGTGTATAGATACGATTGGATTGGAGCCAAATTTGAAAGAAGGAGACATTTCCACGGATTGAATTGTTCATAAGCATTCGAGGTAAGTGTTTGTTCTATCCTAGCTTGAGGGAATAGGATTATGTGTTATGTGTTATGTGATCGAGTGCGGTGTATGGGCCGTGGTGACGAGCATCCATACACTTGGCGTCTAGTATGACCGTGAGTCGTTGAAAAATGATTATTTTGAGATATATTACGGATGAAATGTTATTGTTTTCCCTTGTTGGGACTTGTTGTGAAGATAATTATTGGTTGCCCTTGATGGGACGGTTTATGAATTACTGTTTCTTTCTTTGCCCTTAACTGTGATTGTTATTTGGGTGAGGAAGAGTGATAATGCACGAAGGGTGATGCCGTGCCATGTTTATTTATTTATGCACGAAGGTTAATGCCGTGCCATGTTTATTTACTGATTATGCACGAAGGATCATGCCGTGCCCTGTTATTGAACCATGTACGAAGGATCATGCCGTACTATGGATGTGAGGATGAGAGTAAAAGCACGAAGGGTGATGCCGTGCACTTTATTTGCTTATTTGGTGAGGATGAGAGTAAAAGCACGAAGGGTGATGCCGTGCAACTATTTGCCATTCCTTGACTTGATATTACTTGTTTTTCCATTATATTTTATTTGGGTGATGCCGTGCAACTACTTGCTATTCCTTGACTTGATATTACTTGTTTTTCCATTATATTTTATTTGGGTGATGCCGTGCAACTACTTGCTATTCCTTGACTTGATATTACTTGTTTTTCCATTATATTTTATTTGGGTGATGCCGTGCAACTACTTGCTATTCCTTGACTTGATATTACTTGTGTTTCCATTATACCTTGTTTTCCTTGTGAACTTATTAACTGTTGTTAATTGTTGAGTTCTTTGAGATATTCCTTATTGTGTTATTACTTGGTTAATTCTTGTTATTTGTGGTAATATATATATTAAAGAATTGGGATCGGGTGGTACGCCTACCACAAGATATAATTATTGATACAATGAGATCGGGTGGTATGCCTACCACAAGATATAATTTATTGATACAGTTGGGAGCGGGTGGTACGCCTACCACGAGATATGAAAAGAAAAATAAAGAATTGAGACACGAAAGTAAGATTTAATTCTGTGGATTAGATTAATCTGGATATTATGAGTTATTGATTGTTATTGCAAAGTAGAGTATTTCCTTATAAATGTTTATGTACATATATATATATATATATATATATGTACATATATATATATATATATTGCAACTGCACAGGTTTATGTGGGTGTCCGGTCCTAGGCTTGTCACTACTTCGCCGGGATAGGCCAGGCACTTACCAGCACATGGGGTCGGTTGTGCTGATACTACACTCTGCGCTCTTTTTGCGCAGATACAGGTTACGGACAGGGAGCAGCAGCAGTAAATCGATTGCGTGGAAGTTAATCACATTTGAGACCGAGGTAGCTTGCGGACGTCCGCAAGCCCGGCGTCTCTCTCTTTACTTATGTTTTAGCTGTAGTCTCTTTGTTCCGAGACACACAGATTATGTTATATTTCTTTCAGACTTTTATGTGTAGTATTCGGTAGTAGTTCGTGAGTTGGTGACTCCACGTCTTGGGTAGAGGATTTTCAGTATGGTTTTACCTTGAAACTGCTTAATACTATTTCTATAAAGTATTCCGCATTTATTTAATTAAAATTGTATTAAAAACAGGATAGTATGAATGCAGTGGCTTGCCTAGCTACCACGAGTAGGCGCCATCACGATCCTGATGTTGGGGGAAAAATCCGGGTCGTGACAAGTTGGTATCAGAGCTCTAGGTTACATAGGTCTCACCACTCACGAACAAGCTTAGTGGAGTTTGAGAGGTAGGTACGGAGACGTATGTACTTGTCCTCCAGAGTCTATTGAGTTAGGAAAAGTCTCTTATTTGTTCTTTCTTATCGTGCGAATTCATTCTTTAAATGTTAAATTGAATTTCTACTCTTTTCTTCCCACGAATGGCGAAGTCACGTACCGCTTCTTCAACCGAACAATGGCACAGGCTGGTGATAGATCAACTATGCCTTCAAAAGTTTTACGGAGGTCGGATAGGTTTCACCAAACTCTTCCCTACCACCTTCAGCGGTGCATCTTTTGAGAACCCACGGGATCGTGCTTGACCGTTGTTATGAGGAATTACAGAACGTGGGAATAGACGAATGCGAGGGGGTTCATTTTACTGTGCTATGGAGGGCAAACAGAAGTAGTGGGAAGATAATGTATTTACCACACCAGTTATGGTCCCAACGGAAGATGCAATTATATCAGGAGATCATCCAATAAATCGTGTTGGGTTTCAACGGACCTAGACGTCCGGTCGATGTGTTGGAGTTGTGAAGGACAAATATGGTGAGTTATTGGAATGTATATATATGGTATGGAAAGGTCCTCCAAATAATTTATACATATTTAAGGTTGGTTCTTTTCATGGGGTAAGAATCGCCCCCAGAGAATGACGAAGAGTATATGAGTAAATGGGGTAGCTCAGCAGTGTTAAGCCAACATAGCAAAAGAAGAAATTGGCCGTCGATGTTTGTGACAAGCCTACGAAGAGGGCAAACCGGCCAATGCAACGCTATCTACTAAACTCTATTTTAAGAAAATGTTCTGAAGACGTCACCCCGAGATTCTCTGCAATATGTGGTATGTGCGATCTGAACGGTTGTACCAGGTCACAATGACTGTGTCCGAATATATATTGCCATGAGCAATAAGTTAACTAATCCTTAAAGGAATTGCTGTGAATGTGGAATCTTGGAGAAATACAATTTTAGGAAAGCACTCAGGCTACACGCTCCATTGCAGTTAATAATTATCCTACCTGGCCAGCCAGATGTAGAGGTTATGATGTTAGAGGTGGAGGTGAAAATCCTAGAGGTGGAGACCCGACCATTGATATAATTTTTATGATATGAGGGAGGTCACTACACCAAATGTGGTCATCACACGTATAATTCGGATTGTTATAGACAGAATAATTTTCCCTTAATTTGATTTGGTTTTTGAAAGAAAATTTAGGCGAGTCCTTTTAACATGCTCCATTCATGAGCGAGCATCGTAATCATCAAATCTACTTAGGGAAATACTCACGTTGAGATATTACATGAGAATAGACATCCCTATTATTAGGTGTTAGTCACTAAAATATCCATGAGGCTAAGAGTGACTTTATATTACTTATTACAGTGGGTTTTGATATAATTTTCGGGATAACTAATTTTAATCGTTAATTGTGCTCCCTATCAGTATGAGGGCTTATTTTATGTCGTGATTATCTTTGACGGACAATTATTGAAAGGAAGAAAGAAAGGAAATGAAAATTTTCAGATGATATGATGTGCAAGCACTGTGATTCGGAGTTGAGGATGAGATCCTCCAATTTTTGGCATAATGTGAAATATTTCTAAGCCGAGCTTCAAGCTGCGGTGGATATCATATGAGGACTGGGTCCTGGTAGTAAGAGTTTATGTGTTTAAAATTCTTCTTTTATGAAATTAATATTTTCGTATTGCATTCGTAAATAAGAGTCATGCCCGTTAGGACTATTTGACAATTCTTGTATAGTTTCTATTCATATTTAGCCATTTCTATTTTGAAACCGTTGAACTTAGCCTTTGAGACGAGCACCCAGGTGTGTATAAATATGACTCATTAATTCAAAAAAATATCACGAGGTCTCCATACCTCATTCTGAGTAAAGTGGAATTTGTAGAATAAGGTATTTGATAACGGGGTTAATTGACGATGTTGTAATTTAAGAACAACTCTTATGGCCAGACTTCAGAGTCATGGATATGTGCATACGCATGAGGTGTTCGTGCCTTATTTAGACTTGTTCGTTGTAGTCTTCATTGTTTACATATTGACATACTCCTGCAGTCATGAGGAGCATGCGCAACATCTCAGAGTGACTTTGCAGACTCTGAAGGATAATCAGCTATATGCCAAATTTTCGAAATGTGAGTTCTGGTTGAGTTCGGTAGCATTTTTGGGTCACATTGTATCAGTGGAAGGTATTCAAGTGGAACCAAAGAAGATTGAGGCGATCCAGAATTGGCCTCGACCAGCTTCAGTGACTGAGATCCGGAGTTTCTTGGGATTGGCAAGTTACTACCGTCGATTTGTAGAGGGGTTTTCTTCTATTGCAACCCCGATGATCAGGTTGACCCAAAAGGGTATCCAGTTCCAGTGGTCAGAGGAGTGTGAGGCGAGCTTTCAGAAGCTCAAGACGGCCTTGACCACCGCGCCAGTGTTGATACTACCTACGGGTGCAGGGCCTTATACAGTTTATTGTGACGCATCTCGTACAGAGCTTGGTGCAGTGTTAATACAGGATGGCAAGGTTATTGCCTATGCTTCGAGGTAGTTGAAGATGCATGAAAAGAATTACCCAGTGCATGATCTAGAATTTGCGGCGATTATTCACGCATTGAAGATCTGGAGGCATTATTTGTATGGTGTAGTATGTGAAGTATACACCGATCATAAGAGTCTTCAGTATTTGTTTAAACAAAAGAGTTGAATTTGAGGCAGAGAAGGTGGCTGGTATTGCGGAAAGATTATGATGTCACCTTTTTATATCATCGGGGAAAAAGCAAACGTGGTGGCTGACGCTTTGAGTAGGAAGTCAGCCAGTATGGGCAGTCTTGTTTATATTCCAGTCAATCAGAGGCCAATTGCTTTGGATGTTCAGTCCTTGGCCAATCGATTTGTGAGGTTGGATATTTCTGAGCCTAGTCGAGCACTAGCTTGGGCGATCGCTCGCTCTTCATTATTGGAGCGTATCCGCGATCAACAATATAATGATTCCTATTTATGTGACCTTAGAGACACGGTTCAGCGAGGAGGTGCTAATCAGGTCACCTTAGATGCTGATGGGATCAATTCCTGCCTTTGGCAGAGTTTGCTTATGATAATAGTTATCAATCGAGCATCCGGATGGCTCCTTATGAAGCGTTTTATGGTAGGCGGTGTCGTTCTCCGGTTGAATGGTTTGAACCGGGAGAAACTTGGTTATTCGGTACAGATTTATTTCAGGAGGCCTTAGATAAGGTCAAGATTATTCAAGATAGGCTTCGCACAGATCAGTCTAGACAAAAGAGCTATGCAGATCGCAAGGTTCGAGAGATAACTTTCATGATTGGGGAACGAGTATTACTCCTAGTGTCGCCTATGAAGGGCGTGATGAGGTTCGGTAAGAAGGGCAAGCTCAGCCCTAAGTATATTGGCCCATTTGAGATTCTAGACCGAATGGGAGGGGTGACTTACAGACTAGCTTTGCCGCCTAGCTTATCAGCCATGCATCCAGTTTTTCATGTATCTATGCTTCGGAGATACCACGGCGATCCCACACATGTGTTAGACTTCAGTACTGTCCAATTGGACAATGATCTATCTTACGAGGAGGAGCCGGTGACCATTCTAGACCGGCAGGTTCGACAGTTGAGGTCGAAGAGTTATCCTTCTGTGCGTGTTCAGTGGAGAGGTCAGCCTCCTGAGGCATCGACCTGGGAGTCCGAGTCTGTTATGCGGAGCCGCTACCCACACTTGTTTCCCGACTCATGTACTTCTTTCTTTTGTCCGTTCGAGGACGAACGGTTGTTTTAGAGGTGGAGATTGTGACGACCCAAAGGGTCATCACTTATTTAATTAATCATTTCGAGCTTCGAGGCCTTGAAAACCTCATTCTATGTTGCCTCGATTTACGTGCACGATCCGAGCATGTAGCCGGAAAGATTTTGTGATAGAAAATATGAATTCTATGAGAAATTTGGATAAAAATGATATTAATATTGATATGGTTGACTTCGGTCAACATTTTTGGTAAACGGATCCGGACCCGAGATTGGATGGTCCCGAGAGGTCCGTAGGAAAATATGGGACTTGGACATGCGTCCGGAGTCGAATTCCGAGGCCTAGAGCCCAAGTTATGAATTTTTATGTGAAATTGTTTTTGATGTAATTATTCAAGGAAATAAATTAATTGACCTTGGTATCGGGCTCGTATTTTGGTTCCGACGCCCGATACAAGTCTTAAATATTATATATGTGATTTCTGTAAAGTTTGGTGACATTTGGATGTCGTTTGAGATGTTTTGGACCTTGAGTCCCAAGTTTGAAAGTTTTGAAAACTAAAGGTATGAAAATCATGCATTTGAGGCTTGATTTGATTAAAACGAAGTGATATTGGCGATGTGATCGCACGAACAAGTTCATAATGTGTTTTTGAGGTTATGTACATGTTTGGTTTGGAGCCCGGGGGCTCGGGTAAAGATTTGATAGGCCGTTGGATGAAATTCTAAATTTTTGAACTGCTGGTTTTTCACCCAGCTGTTGGCTTCGCAATTGCGAAGGGGACAGTGTAAGGCAAGGCTCGCAAATGCGAACCTTTATCGCAAATGCGAAGCCCCTTTGACCCAGCCTTGTTCGCAAATGCGAACAATTGTTCGCATTTGCGAAGGTCCCCAGTGCCTGCCTATGTTCGCAAATGCAAACAAAAGTTCGCAAATGCGAACATTCCCCATACTGCCTTGGTTCGCAAATGCGAACCATTGTTCGCAAATGCGAACACCGCCTTATACAGCATGTGTTCGCAAATGCGAACATTAGTTCGCAAATGCGAACATCCCTTTGTCTGCCAGCGTTCGCAAAATGTTCGCAAATGCGCACTTCCCAATTGCGAACCCATGTTCGCAAATGCGAATACAGAGGCCTGTAAAACACGATTTTCAGTCATTTCTTCACTTTTTACAAAACAAAAACACCCATTTGCGATTCTTCACGGATTTCTTCTTCATCAAAACGATTGTAAGTCACTTTTGACTTAATTCTTTCAATTCCTAACATCATTAATCATGTTTTTCATAAGAAATCAAAGATTTTCATGGTAGAATTATTGTTTTTGTTAGAAAATAGATTTTTCATAAATTGGGGAATTGGACCTCGAATTGAGGTCCGATTTTGAAACAAATTATATACATGAACTCGTGGGGGATGGGTAACCGGATTTTGGTCCTAACCCCGAATTCCGACCATGTGGGCCCGGGGTTGAAATTCACTATTCCGGGCAGGAATGTTGTAAAAGTTGTATTTGGTCTTAAGAATTAGTTTGTTGAGTAGTATTGATGATATTAATCAATTGTGTATAGATACGATTGGATTGGAGCCAAATTTGAAAGAAGGAGACATTTCCACGGATTGAATTGTTCATAAGCATTCGAGGTAAGTGTTTGTTCTATCCTAGCTTGAGGGAATAGGATTATGTGTTATGTGTTATGTGATCGAGTGCGGTGCATGGGCCGTGGTGACGAGCATCCATACACTGGCGTCTAGTATGACCGTGAGTCGTTGAAAAATGATTATTTTGAGATATATTACGGATGAAATGTTATTGTTTTCCCTTGTTGGGACTTGTTGTGAAGATAATTATTGGTTGCCCTTGATGGGACGGTTTATGAATTACTGTTTCTTTCTTTGCCCTTAACTGTGATTGTTATTTGGGTGAGGAAGAGTGATAATGCACGAAGGGTGATGCCGTGCCATGTTTATTTATTTATGCACGAAGGTTAATGCCGTGCCATGTTTATTTTACTAATTATGCACGAAGGATCATGCCGTGCCCCCTGTTATTGAACCATGTACGAAGGATCATGCCGTACTATGGATGTGAGGATGAGAGTAAAAGCACGAAGGGTGATGCCGTGCACTTTATTTGCTTATTTGGTGAGGATGAGAGTAAAAGCACGAAGGGTGATGCCGTGCAACTATTTGCCATTCCTTGACTTGATATTACTTGTTTTTCCATTATATTTTATTTGGGTGATGCCGTGCAACTACTTGCTATTCCTTGACTTGATATTACTTGTTTTTCCATTATATTTTATTTGGGTGATGCCGTGCAACTACTTGCTATTCCTTGACTTGATATTACTTGTTTTTCCATTATATTTTATTTGGGTGATGCCGTGCAACTACTTGCTATTCCTTGACTTGATATTACTTGTGTTTCCATTATACCTTGTTTTCCTTGTGAACTTATTAACTGTTGTTAATTGTTGAGTTCTTTGAGATATTCCTTATTGTGTTATTACTTGGTTAATTCTTGTTATTTGTGGTAATATATATATTAAAGAATTGGGATCGGGTGGTACGCCTACCACAAGATATAATTATTGATACAATGAGATCGGGTGGTATGCCTACCACAAGATATAATTTATTGATACAGTTGGGAGCGGGTGGTACGCCTACCACGAGATATGAAAAGAAAAATAAAGAATTGAGACACGAAAGTAAGATTTAATTCTGTGGATTAGATTAATCTGGATATTATGAGTTATTGATTGTTATTACAGAGTAGAGTATTTCCTTATAAATGTTTATGTACATATAAATATATATATATTGCAACTGCACAGGTTTATGTGGGTGTCTGGTCCTAGGCTTGTCACTACTTCGCCGGGATAGGCCAGGCACTTACCAGCACATGGGGTCAGTTGTGCTGATACTACACTTCTGTGCGTTTTTGCACAGGTCCAGGTTACGATCAGGAGCAGCAGCAGTAAATCGAATTGCGTGGAAGTTAATCACATTTGAGACCGAGGTAGCTTGCGGACGTCCGCAAGCCCGGCGTCTCTCTCTTTACTTATGTTTTAGCTGTAGTCTCTTTGTTCCGAGACACACAGATTATGTTATATTTCTTTCAGACTTTTATGTGTAGTATTCGGTAGTAGTTCGTGAGTTGGTGACTCCACGTCTTGGGTAGAGGATTTTCAGTATGGTTTTACCTTGAAACTGCTTAATACTATTTCGATAAAGTATTCCGCATTTATTTAATTAAAATTGTATTAAAAAACAGGATAGTATGAATACAGTGGCTTGCCTAGCTACCACGAGTAGGCGCCATCACGATCCTGATGTTGGGGAAAAATCCGGGTCGTGACAAGTTGGTATCAGAGCTCTAGGTTACATAGGTCTCACCACTCACGAACAAGCTTAGTGGAGTTTGAGAGGTAGGTACGGAGACGTCTGTACTTGTCCTCCAGAGTCTATTGAGTTAGGAAAAGTCTCTTATTTGTTCTTTCTTATCGTGCGAATTCATTCTTCAAATGTTAAATTGAATTTCTACTCTTTTCTTCCCACGAATGGCAAAGTCACGTACCGCTTCTTCAGCCGAACAATGGCACAGGCTGGTGATAGATCAACTATGCCTTCAAAAGTTTTACGGAGGTCGGATAGGTTTCACCAAACTCTTCCCTACCACCTTCAGCGGTGCATCTTTTGAGAACTCACGGGATCGTGCTTGACCGCTGTTATGAGGAATTGCGGAACGTGGGAATAGACGAATGCGAGTGGATTCATTTTACTGTGCTATGGAGGGCAAACAGAAGTAGTGGGAAGATAATGTATTTACCACACCAGTTATGGTCCCAACGGAAGATGCAATTATATCAGGAGATCATCCAATAAATCGTGTTGGGTTTCAACGGACCTAGACGTCCGGTCGATGTGTTGGAGTTGTGAAGGACAAATATGGTGAGTTATTGGAATGTATATATATGGTATGGAAAGGTCCTCCAAATAATTTATACATATTTAATGTTGGTTCTTTTCATGGGGTAATAATCGCCCCCAGAGAATGACGAAGAGTATATGAGTAAATGGGGTAGCTCAGCAGTGTTAAGCCAACATAGCAAAAGAAGAAATTGGCCGTCGATGTTTGTGACAAGCCTACGAAGAGGGCAAACCGGCCAATGCAACGCTATCTACTAAACTCTATTTTAAGAAAATGTTCTGAAGACGTCACCCCCGATATTCTCTGCAATATGTGGTATGAGCGATCTGAACGGTTGTACCAGGTCACAATGACTGTGTCCGAATATATATTGCCATGAGCAATAAGTTAACCGATCCTTAAAGGAATTGCTGTGAATGTGGAATATTGGAGAAATACAATTTTAGGAAAGCACTCAGGCTACACGCTCCATTGCAGTTAATAATTATCCTACATGGCCAGCCAGGATGTAGAGGTTATGATGTTAGAGGTGGAGGTGAAAATCCTAGAGGTGGAGACCCAGCCATTGATATAATTTTTATGATATGAGGGAGGTCACTACACCAAATGTGGTCATCACACGTATAATTCAGATTGTTATAGACATAATAATTTTCCCTTAATTTGATTTGGTTTTTGAAAGAAAATTTAGGCGAGTCCTTTTAACATGCTCCATTCATGAGCGAGCATCGTAATCATCAAATCTACTTAGGGAAATACTCACGTTGAGATATTACATGAGAATAGACATCCCTGTTATTAGGTGTTAGTCACTAAAATATCCATGAGGCTAAGAGTGACTTTATATTACTTATTACAGTGGGTTTTGATATAATTTTCGGGATAACTAATTTTAATCGTTAATTGTGCTCCCTATCAGTATGAGGGCTTATTTTATGTCGTGATTATCTTTGACGGACAATTATTGAAAGGAAGAAAGAAAGGAAATGAAAAATTTCAGATGATATGATGTGCAAGCACTCTGATTCAGAGTTGAGGATGAGATCCTCCAATTTTTGGCATAATGTGAAATATTTCTAAGCCGAGCTTCAAGCTTGCGGTGGATATCATATGAGGACTGGGTCCTGGTAGTAAGAGTTTATGTGTTTAAAATTCTTCTTTTATGAAATTAATATTTTCGTATTGCATTCGTAAATAAGAGTCATGCCCGTTAGGACTATTTGACAATTCTTGTATAGTTTCTATTCATATTTAGCCATTTCTATTTTGAAACCGTTGAACTTAGCCTTTGAGACGAGCACCCAGGTGTGTATAAATATGACTCATTAATTCAAAAAATATCACGAGGTCTCCATACCTCATTCTGAGTAAAGTGGAATTTGTAGAATAAGGTATTTGATAACGGGGTTAATTGACGATGTTGTAATTTAAGAACAACTCTTATGGCCAGACTTCAGAGTCATGGATATGTGCATACGCATGAGGTGTTCGTGCCTTATTTAGACTTGTTCGTTGTAGTCTTCATTGTTTACATATTGACATACTCCTGCAGTCATGAGGAGCATGCGCAACATCTCAGAGTGACTTTGCAGACTCTGAAAGATAGTCAGCTATATGCCAAATTTTTGAAATGTGAGTTCTGGTTGAGTTCGGTAGCATTTTTGGGTCACATTGTATCAGTGGAAGGTATTCAAGTGGAACCAAAGAAGATTGAGGCGATCCAGAATTGGCCTCGACCAGCTTCAGTGACTGAGATCCGGAGTTTCTTGGGATTGGCAGGTTACTACCGTCGATATGTAAAGGGGTTTTCTTCTATTGCAGCCCCGATGACCAGGTTGACCCAGAAGGGTGTCCAGTTCCGGTGGTCAGAGGAGTGTGAGGCGAGCTTCAAGACAGCCTTGACCACTGCGCCAGTGTTGATACTACCTACGGGTGCAGGGCCTTATACAGTTTATTGTGACGCATCTCGTACAGAGCTTGGTGCAGTGTTAATGCAGGATAGCAAGGTTATTGCCTATGCTTCGAGGTAGTTGAAGATGCATGAAAAGAATTACCCAGTGCATGATCTAGAATTTGCGGCGATTATTCACGCATTGAAGATCTGGAGGCATTATTTGTATGGTGTAGTATGTGAAGTATACACCGATCATAAGAGTCTTCGGTATTTGTTTAAACAAAAAGAGTTGAATTTGAGGCAGAGAATGTGGCTGGTATTGCGGAAAGATTATGATGTCACCTTTTTATATCATCAGGGAAAAAGCAAACGTGGTGGTTGACGCTTTGAGTAGGAAGTCAGCCAGTATGGGCAGTCTTGTTTATATTCCAGTCAATCAGAGGCCAATTGCTTTGGATGTTCAGTCCTTGGCCAATCGATTTGTGAGGTTGGATATTTCTGAGCCTAGTCGAGCACTAGCTTGGGCGATCGCTCGCTCTTCATTATTGGAGCGTATCCGCGATCAACAATATAATGATTCCTATTTATGTGACCTTAGAGACACGGTTCAGCGAGGAGGTGCTAATCAGGTCACCTTAGATGCTGATGGGATCAATTCCTGCCTTTGGCAGAGTTTGCTTATGATAATAGTTATCAATCGAGCATCCGGATGGCTCCTTATGAAGCGTTTTATGGTAGGCGGTGTCGTTCTCCGGTTGAATGGTTTGAACCGGGAGAAACTCGGTTATTCGGTACAGATTTATTTCAGGAGGCCTTAGATAAGGTCAAGATTATTCAAGATAGGCTTCGCACAACTCAGTCTAGACAAAAGAGCTATGCAGATCGCAAGGTTCGAGAGATAACTTTCATGATTGGGGAACGAGTATTGCTCCGAGTGTCGCCTATGAAGGGCGTGATGAGGTTCGGTAAGAAGGGCAAGCTCAGCCCTAAGTATATTGGCCCATTTGAGATTCTAGACCGAGTGGGAGGGGTGACTTACAGACTAGCTTTGCCGCCTAGCTTATCAGCCGTGCATCCAGTTTTCATGTATCTATGCTTCGGAGATACCACGACGATCCCACACATGTGTTAGACTTCAGCACTGTCCAATTGGACAATGATCTATCTTACGAGGAGGAGCCGGTGACCATTCTAGACCGGCAAGTTCGACAATTGAGGTCAAAGAGTTATCCTTCTATGCGTGTTCAGTGGAGAGGTCAGCCTCCTGAGGCATCGACCTGGGAGTCCGAGTCTGATATGCGGAGCCGCTACCCACACTTGTTTCCTGACTCAGGTACTTCTTCTTTTGTCCGTTCGAGGACGAACGGTTGTTTTAGAGGTGGAGATTGTGACGACCCAAAGGGTCATCACTTATTTAATTAATCATTTCGAGCTTCGAGGCCTTGAAAACCTCATTCTATGTTGCCTCGATTTACGTGCACGATCCGAGCATGTAGCCGGAAAGATTTTGTGATAGAAAATATGAATTCTATGAGAAATTTGTATAAAAATGATATTAATATTGATATGGTTGACTTCGGTCAACATTTTTGGTAAACGGATCCGGACCCGAGATTGGATGGTCCCGAGAGGTCCGTAGGAAAATATGGGACTTGGACATGCGTCCGGAGTCGAATTCTAAGGCTTAGAGCCCAAGTTATGAATTTTTATGTGAAATTATTTTTGATGTAATTATTAAAGGAAATAAATTAATTGACCTTGGTATCGGGCTCGTATTTTGGTTCCGACGCCCGGTACAAGTCTTAAATATTATATATGTGATTTCCGTAAAGTTTGGTGACATTTGGATGTCGTTTGAGATGTTTTGGACCTTGAGTCCCAAGTTTGAAAGTTTTGAAAACTAAAGGTATGAAAATCATGCATTTGAGGCTTGATTTGATTAAAACGAAGTGATATTGGCGATGTGATCGCACGAACAAGTTCATAATGTGTTTTTGAGGTTATGTACATGTTTGGTTTGGAGCCCGGGGGCTCGGGTAAAGATTTGATAGGCCGTTGGATGAAATTCTGAATTTTTGAACTGCGCTGGTTTTTCACCCAGTTGTTGGCTTCGCAATTGCGAAGAATTTCTCGCAATTGCGAAGGGGACAATGTAAGGCAAGGCTCGCAAATGCGAACCTTTATCGCAAATGCGAAGCCCCCTTTGACCCAGCCTTGTTCGCAAATGCGAACAATTGTTTCGCATTTGCGAAGGTCCCCAGTGCCTGCCTATGTTCGCAAATGCGAACAAAAGTTCGCAAATGCGAACATTCCCCATATTGCCTTGGTTCGCAAATGCGAACCATTGTTCGCAAATGCGAACACTGCCTTATACAGCATGTGTTCGCAAATGCGAACATTAGTTCGCAAATGCGAACTTCCCAGCCTTAGCTTATTTTTCAAACTCCAGAAATTGGTCGGGGTTCGCAATTGCGAACCCATGTTCGCAAATGCGAATACAGAGGCCTGTAAAACACGATTTTCAGTCATTTCTTCACTTTTTACAAAACAAAAACACCCATTTGCGATTCTTCACGGATTTCTTCTTCATCAAAACGATTGTAAGTCACTTTTTACTTAATTCTTTCAATTCCTAACATCATTAATCATGTTTTTCATAAGAAATCAAAGATTTTCATGGTAGAATTCTTGTTTTTGTTAGAAAATAGGTTTTTCATAAATTGGGGAATTGGACCTCGAATTGAGGTCCGATTTTGAAACAAATTATATACATGAACTCGTGGGGGGATGGGTAACCGGATTTTGGTCCTAACCCCGAATTCCGACCATGTGGGCCCGGGGTTGAAATTCACTATTCCGGGCAGGAATGTTGTAAAAGTTGTATTTGGTCTTAAGAATTAGTTTGTTGAGTAGTATTGATGACATTAATCAATTGTGTATAGATACGATTGGATTGGAGCCAAATTTGAAAGAAGGAGACATTTCCACGGATTGAATTGTTCATAAGCATTCGAGGTAAGTGTTTGTTCTATCCTAGCTTGAAGGAATAGGATTATGTGTTATGTGTTATGTGATCGAGTGCGGTGTATGGGCCGTGGTGACGAGCATCCATACACTGGCTTCTAGTATGACCGTGAGTCGTTGAAAAATGATTATTTTGAGATATATTACGGATGAAATGTTATTGTTTTCCCTTGTTGGGACTTGTTGTGAAGATAATTATTGGTTGCCCTTGATGGGACGGTTTATGAATTACTGTTTCTTTCTTTGCCCTTAACCGTGATTGTTATTTGGGTGAGGAAGAGTGATAATGCACGAAGGGTGATGCCGTGCCATGTTTATTTATTTATGCACGAAGGTTAATGCCGTGCCATGTTTATTTACTGATTATGCACGAAGGATCATGCCGTGCCCTGTTATTGAACCATGTACGAAGGATCATGCCGTACTATGGATGTGAGGATGAGAGTAAAAGCACGAAGGGTGATGCCGTGCACTTTATTTGCTTATTTGGTGAGGATGAGAGTAAAAGCACGAAGGGTGATGCCGTGCAACTATTTGCCATTCCTTGACTTGATATTACTTGTTTTTCCATTATATTTTAGTTGGGTGATGCCGTGCAACTACTTGCTATTCCTTGACTTGATATTACTTGTTTTTCCATTATATTTTATTTGGGTGATGCCATGCAACTTCTTGCTATTCCTTGACTTGATATTACTTGTTTTTCCATTATATTTTATTTGGGTGATGCCGTGCAACTACTTGCTATTCCTTGACTTGATATTACTTGTGTTTCCATTATACCTTGTTTTCCTTGTGAACTTATTAACTGTTGTTAATTGTTGAGTTCTTTGAGATATTCCTTATTGTGTTATTACTTGGTTAATTCTTGTTATTTGTGGTAATATATATATTAAAGAATTGGGATCGGGTGGTACGCCTACCACAAGATATAATTATTGATACAATGAGATCGGGTGGTATGCCTACCACAAGATATAATTTATTGATACAGTTGGGAGCGGGTGGTACGCCTACCACGAGATATGAAAAGAAAAATAAAGAATTGAGACACGAAAGTAAGATTTAATTCTATGGATTAGATTAATCTGGATATTATGAGTTATTGATTGTTATTGCAGGGTAGAGTATTTCCTTATAAATGTTTATGTACATATATATATATATATATATATTGCAACTGCACAGGTTTATGTGGGTGTCTGGTCCTAGGCTTGTCACTACTTCGCCGGGATAGGCCAGGCACTTACCAGCACATGGGGTCGGTTGTGCTGATACTACACTTCTGTGCGTTTTTGCACAGGTCCAGGTTACGATCAGGAGCAGCAGCAGTAAATCGATTGCGTGGAAGTTAATCACATTTGAGACCGAGGTAGCTTGCAGACTTCCGCAAGCCCGGCGTCTCTCTCTTTACTTATGTTTTAGCTGTAGTCTCTTTGTTCCGAGACACACAGATTATGTTATATTTCTTTCAGACTTTTATGTGTAGTATTCGGTAGTAGTTCGTGAGTTGGTGACTCCACGTCTTGGGTAGAGGATTTTCAGTATGGTTTTACCTTGAAACTGCTTAATACTATTTCGATAAAGTATTCCGCTTTTATTTAATTAAAATTGTATTAAAAAATAGGATAGTATGAATACAGTGGCTTGCCTAGCTACCACGAGTAGGCGCCATCACGATCTTGATGTTGGGGAAAAATCCGGGTCGTGACAAAACATTATTATGTCTCTTACCTTTTAACACACAGAAGGGAAGAGGATTAATAGCTATTTTATTGTTAACCTTAATCCACTTAATATGGACAAAAGGGTTGACTTTTGGTTCCTCTTCCTTATTCACATTTTTAGCAAGACCAAATGTGTTTTTAAATTGAGCATGAATTAAGGCAGGACAAGTACACAAACTTTTTAAACCTAAAAAGGTTCTTCACAATCTTTTTATATTTAAAAGGCGACCTTACATGTTTCCCTCTAACACAAGAATCACAAACCTTGTCTGAGGAGAACTCAACTTTTGGTAGGCCAAGGACAAACTCCTTCGCTGCCAACTTATCGAGTTGAGAAAGATTGGCGTAACCCAATCCTCTATGTCATAACAGTGGATCGCCCTCCACTACACTTAAGCAGTTGTGCTCACTTTGAGGAAGACATAATGGATATCTTGCAAATATTATTATGTCTCTTACCTTTTAACATACAGAAGGGAAGAGGATTAATAGATATTCTATTGTTAATCTTAATCCACTTAGTATGCACAAAAGGCTTGAATTTGGTTCCTCATCCTTCTTCATATTTTTAGCAAGACCAAAAGTGTTTTTAAATTGAGCATGAACTAAGGTAGGACAAGTATCTCTAATGTGTCCTACCTTTCCACAATGAGTGCACATTTTGTTATGAGAAATTCATATATACTTTGGATCAAACTCAAAAATAGGTTTTTTGTAGCCAATTCCTGATTTCTTAGAGCTGCAAATTTCATTCAGCCAATTCAAGGCATATGAGAATCTATGCTATTTGCTTAGTCTAGATTATTCATAATTAGTTTTTCAAGATTTTATTACAGGATTTTATTCCTACATGCAACATCACAAAGATTATCTTTGGCCCTTTTTAATTCACTTTCAACCTTATCCTACAACTCACTTATTTTTCCCTTACCATGAATATTAGGTGACTTCTCATTTTACAAGTGGGCCAAGAACCTAGTTCTAAAGGTCTTTGATATGTAATTCTACATCAGTTTTGTCAGATTCAAATTCTTTGAGATCAGGCTTGACACCTTAGGTTTGCTTATTAACTAATCATTTCAGCACACATTTTGTCCATTTCACTCACCATGGTCACAATTTTGGCTATCAGTTCTTCTTCTTCTTCGTCTTCTTCTTCTTCTTCTTCTTCTTCTTCTTCTTCTTCTTCTTCTTCTTCTTCTTCTTCTTCTTCTGCTGCTGCTGTTTGGCTTTCCTTAATTTCCATCAGTGCCACTTTGGTATTTTCATCTCCAAAATCAACTTCCAATTTCCAAGGTCCTCCATATATCATGGCTAGAGATTCAAGAGGACACCTTATAGAGAACATTTCTAGGCAAGCTTCTGCAGAGTAGGCCCGTTACTGTAGCATTTTTCTGATTAGTTGATGATCTTAATCATCATATTCCTCTTTTCTCTTGTTAAACTTGTTATCTTTACCATCCATTTTGGTAGGAATGATTGGTCCATGGCCAACAATTACCCATAGGTCAAAGTTAGTGGCCTGAAGGAACGTTTCCATATGCATCTTCCATTCATCATAGTGACGTCCATCAAATAGAGGTGGTCTTCCAATGTGCATTCCAAGCTGTATTCATTATATCATTGAATCCTTTACCTAGGATTTTTCTTCTGTTGGAACAATTTTTTCCCATCTTCTCCCATTTCTCTTTTTCAGCTCATTCTTTCCTTCACTAAATTTCCCATATTGGACAGTTCTTGACCATGTGGTCTAGCTTGCTACACTTGTTGCACCCATCATATTTAGCTTTATCAATCTGCTTAGGTTTACCGCTAGTCTCTTTCTTAGATGCATTTTAATGTTCTTCATAAACCTCTTGAAGTTAGCAAATATTTTTAGGTCAGGATCATCACTGTCAAATTCGTCTTCCTCGAACACTTTAAGGACCAAGACCTTATCCTTTTTTGATTCCTCCTTACTCAATTCAATCTTTCTAATTTCAAGAGTCTTTAAGTTTCTAACTGATGTTCTAAACGTCAATACCACACAAGAGAGGGGTGATTTGTGTGGTACCTAATTTTTACACTAAAAGAACCTGGTTCTTTTAGATGTACTTATTATGTTTGTTTGCGGAATTAAGAGTGCATAAAGTAAATAACACAGAGATTTTTACGTGGAAAACACCTAGCTCTAAAGGTGAAAAAACCACGACCTACTACTTAGTAGGATTTTTCCAAACTTTCACTAAAATCACTAAGCCAAATAACATTTACAAACTCTTGTAAACCTAAGGATTAAACTCGAATCCCAATGTAGCACCACAGCCTCAACAGTTGCGACACATTCAAGTTAGCTCTAACTTGAATACTCAAAGTACCTAATATAATTGCTTCTATGAAAGCTGAAAGGTACAATATGAAAAACACCTACTATAATTGAACTATAAATAGAGAAAGACACAATGGAATTGGTTCTTCACTATTGGTTCATGTAGCTTCAGATTCGCACACTTAAAACACACACAAATTGCTTGCAAAATTGCCTAGCTCTTTTGCTCTCAATTATGTTTAATTTCTGTGTATGTGCAATCACATGTAAAAGAGAACAATCGTTATTACTTATAGAGTTAGTAATCAGAGTTTGATTAAAACTCGAATTGCCGATCCTTTATCAAATTCGAGTCCTAGAACAATTCAAACTCCAATCCTTATCCTTGATCCGAATGTAGTTCTCTTCATATAAGGAGACTTCAACTCCTTATACTATGTAACATTTTCAATCAATTTAGAAGATATTGTTGATGATCCTTGAGACTTATCATCTTCACACGTATGTCACAAATGTAAGCATATCAACACTCCGTCACACATGATGGACCTGGTTCATGACTGAGTTCATTTTGTCAATCTTCAAAACTTCATCTGAACTTGGGCCAAAAAATTCCTCCTTTTTTATGATGATAAACTCTGTGCTTTTATTGATCAGAGATTCTGTGGAACTCAGCTTAATTATCACTCTATAATTTAACTTATCATTAAGGACCAGGTTTAATGAGGTTATAAATATCACTTTATTTCAGAATACAAAGTAAAGCACATTATCTCTTTCCCCTTTTGGCATCATCGAAAAGTTACATATTATATGTATCCCAGATGTTAATTATTACTCATGGCCACTGGGGAAACTGCAAGTGAAAACATGATTTAGTTAATCAATAATCAGCTTAACAAAAAATTTAACTATTAATATCAAAGTTTTCATAGAATAAGAGAAAACAAGGCACATTGTCATTGATTAGGAGATGTTTCTTCAAAACAGGCCACAAAACGAAATACAAACATCCAACCATGAGCAAACAAACAGAGAAAAGTCCTGAATCTGGGTCAGTGAAGGGGTTTCTAAACTGGTTCTAGGGCTTGTAGGAAGAAGAGGGGTGGGATTGAAGGATATTGAGCATTATTTGGAGAATCCCTTCACTCTCTTCTTTTCCTTTTGCCAGCTCAGCTTTTAGGCCATCTCATTCACTTTCTAGTTCAGTAATGCGAGCCTGGTGCCTAGCAATTTCTGCATCTTTAGTGCCACACTCTAGAACCAATGCCCTAACTTTGTTGTTCACAGGACACTTCAAGGATGAACCAGGTTTAACTGGGGTTACACTTAACAGATAGTCACAAGCATGTAGAGTTTTGATTCCAAAGTGATCTTTGCTGGAGGCCATCTCCAACTTTTTCAATGGCACATCTAACTTGGACAAGACAGTTGTCAGTATAAACCCATAAGGTGTGGCATGGGCCTTGGAGCCATTGATCACTCTATCCAGTAGCTTGACAATAAAAGCAGTCCAGTTAATCTACTTTTCTCTCACAACACATGCCAGAAGGACCAAGTCTATATAATTTGTAGTGTGCCTTCTCTCCTATCTGGATAGCAAACACTTGTTCACAAACTCAAAAAACACATTGTACTCAAGCTTTATCTCATTCTTTTGCACAAACCTAGCATCAAACACTTCTTCAGCAGACTTGGTATCACAAATATTTCTGGTAATTTGGAGAGCAGAAGGGAGACAATCTAGACAAGACCGCCTTTGCCTAGTATAGTCATCATAGACCTCACTGGGTAAATCTAAAATTTGGCCCAATTTTGGTGCATCAAACTGCACCTTTACTCCCCTCACTAAGCTTGTAACAACCCCATTCACCACTGTGGCATTTTCCATAAACTCTATCAGCTCTTTTCTTGCCAACCTTCCATCCAGTTAAAGAACCATGTCCTTCCATCTATGTGCATCCAGGGCATCAACCAATCTCTTCATGTTTGGCTCCTCCATGTATTTTAGAATTCTTCCTTTCAAGATCGTTCTCCTACCAAAGATGACAAATATGTCATGTTCCTTTTCAGATTCCTCTTCTTCCTCTTCTCTACCCTATGCTTCTTCTTCTTCAGGAACTTTTAATTGTTTTCCTTTGACTGCAAACCTGGTTCTTTCTGCTATGGAGGGTTCATCCGATACAGATACCGAAGGCTTCTATGTAAATTCTTGGATTTTTTTAGTGTAGGAGTGGG